>JZKD02S2310905.1:308896-324912 GCA_000966675.3 Picea glauca
CCACCTCAAAATCAAGGTTCAAAAGTGATACTTGGCCAACATGCCACCCAAAAAGGGAACTTATACACCAAATAAGCCTCTAGATAATCCTACATGGACTCTTGATGAAGGTGAAAAAATGCGCAGGGACATAAATGATTTACAAAATAAGACAATAACAAAAGATGAACTGCAAGAGATGATGGAGGGTTTAAAAGGGGAGATCATGGAAGGATTGAAAAATTTCATAATAGAGAGGACACTTGAAAGTGAAAATTTATCCCATGAAATTCATAATGAGGACACAAGGAAGGTGAATAAAGCATGGATAAATTCCAACTTTGGGTTGAATACCAACCATGTTCCTAAGATTGAGATGAGTAAGTTTGATGGCAAGGACCCAATCACATAGATACTTTAGATGGAGAAATTCTTCGATCTACATAATGTGTCACATACACAAAAGGTATAAATTGCTTCTTTATATTTTGAAACCAATCGATTTGTATGGTATCGATGGCTTTGTTCTCGCAAATCACTTGAAACTTGGAAAATTTTCACGGAAGAAATGATAGCACACTATGAGGATACAAGGAGCAATACCTTTTTTAGCCAATTGATAAATCTCAAGCAAAAGGGTTTAGTTACAGAGCACATTGAGAACTTCCAAATATTGAATATAAAGGTAACAGATATTCCAGATGAGAACTTGATTGATGTCTATGGCTACTAGAAGGACCAATCCCAACATATATAGAGAGAATAATGCTCCTTCTTCTAAAACACCTCTGTTAGCAGTAGGAGTCACCTTCTAATTGCAAGGAAGGTAATCTCAGTACCCATCAGATGATATGTGAAAGTATGAGTGTTTTTTGAAAGGTCGAATGGAAAAACTCGAAATGATAATATACTCACTCAGAAACAGGGCTAACATGTAACAACAAATAAGGTATTGACTAATTTCAACCAGTAGTTTGGGAGTAAACGTGGGTAGAAAGAAGACTTGAATGAGAGGAATGTAAGAGCTACTGCAAACATAAGGTCCACAAAAGCCCAAAGAAAGAAATTTTCTTAAAACAAGATATTCTTGAAATTAGAAACTAAGGAGCTAAATAAACACCATGACAATAAAATGATCAAACATCCATCATATCATTACCACCATCATCCATATGAAGCATTCAAATATGAACATTTAGCATTAGAAGCAAATGGTCTAAAATAGGAGCTGATTTATATTAGTCAAAAAGTCTTAAGTCCAGTACATACTAGACCAGAGTCACTTTATCAAAAATATTACACTTTCTTGGGAGCCTTTCTCTACCATCCGAACCCATTAAGAAAATTCATCTGTCTATTTATAACAAGAAAGGGAGGAAACAACTCGAGGTACGAGTTGACCTATTTTCCTTAAAAATCTCAAAACATTTATTTATTCTAACAACTAAGATAAATCCCTATGCTATGAAACAGGGAAGTGTTGGTGACTAAATCCAATCATGCTTCTAACTCCTTTGATCCTCTTTTGTTGCTCAACTCCTGTTTTGACATGTGTCCCTTTGAAGCTTGTAGTTATCCTCTGCATGCCAACTGCTACTTCTATCATTTATTCCATTATTAACTTATCCAAAATGGTTGGCTTAGTCTTCCTAGATCCCTGGTGTTTGTTGGCTACTCCCTTGGGTAGAAATTATGTGTAGCTTCCCCTAAAATGGAACAAGGAGAGAAGGTAGCGCCTATGGATAGCACCCCTATGCTGCATATCTATGGCTACATTTGTCCTCTGTTGAAAAATTGAGTAGCGCATGTGTGTGAACCTGCTCTTTGTAAGATATTACGTAGTGCTTGTGGGTAACACCTATTGGTAGCACATGTGGGTAGCGCATGTATGAAAATTCTGCGTTCTATAACATATTACGCAGAGCCACATACGCTGTGTCTGCATAAGGGTTTGGGTAGCTATGCCAAAAATGCAATGTCCTTGACTCCTGAACGTGTGTAGAGTTTTTTGTGCCCTTCCATGATGAAAAATCAATTTACTTAGGTGATTTTACCACTAAGTGAAGCTAGCACTTAGCAGAAAATTCCAAAATCCATATAGCTAAACACATAGAATCTTGTATAGGTGGAAAAACTTATTATCTACATATCAGTTAACCTTCCCAAGAAGGAACAACTCTAAAAAATGGGGTTGACCACTACCAACTACCTTTTTATTTTAACAATTTGCCTCACACTCTTTCTGGTGGAAAGAGTGTCTCCAACTAACTCAGTAGACTTCTTCTTCTTAGCACTGGTAGGCTTCTTCAGTATAGTTGTGATCTCCTTAGCTACTGGTTTGTCGTCTTACATGGCAGCCTCAACAAACACCTGTAAATTCTTTTGGGTTACTTCATCCTGGAAATGCTTCAATTCTGCCTTTAGCTTCTTGTTTTGAGCCTAGAAACCCTTGTTCTGTCTGTAAAGATTCTTCAACTATTTACGAAGAGGTAGATCCTTTCTCACTGTGAACCTTTCCAAGTCTAGGGTATGGTTGTAGCCAATCATGATCTCATTCATATGAGCCAAGTGGACCTTGTCTTTCGCTTTGAGACAAGCTATTTCTCTCCTTGCATCCCTAAGCTACTTAATAAGTCTTTTGTAGGTTTGGCTGCCAAGGGGGTTGGGGACATGTGTAGTCTCAGCAGGCTTCTTCTCATCCTTTTCGTCCATCTTTACAGGAGTTTCCTTGTATGTTTCATTCATCTTCTCAAAACCTTTTCCTTTATGCTTCTTCTCTTACACAACAACCCTTTCTTTATTCTTCATAGGTTTTTTACAATCCTTCATAGGGATTTTATCTTCCCTCTCCAAAGGTCATTTGTTACCTTTACCCTTGATTTTTTGTATAGGGGTTTCTTGTTTCTCTTCTACATATTTGTCAATGCCTTTCCCTTTCTTCTTATGTATAGGGGTTTTTGGTAAAGGTTGTCCTTTGAAATCCCCCTTAGTAATTCATGACCTAGTGAAATGTATTTTACCTTTGATTTCAACTGTTGGAGGAGGAGAGGGAAAGAAAAGATTCTTCCCTTTTTTTTATGTCACCTTGGTAGAAGATTGAATTTCTTATAACCCTGGTGGAGGTGGTGGTGAGAAATCTCTATGTGGGGAAGGACAGACTTCCTCCTCAGCTTCCCTGACCTGCTTATTGATCTCTGAAATAGGGGCTATGTCCTTTCTCTTCTTGTTGATCCCTTTTTTAGTACTAGTAGGTGATGAAGAGCCTGCAATATATGACTGGGGGGTAGGTGTTGGGTCCATATTGAAGTGAGAAATGACCAAAAAATTCTCCGAGGAGATATCTTTCTTTCCCAACTCTTTAGAGACAAGCATCCTGATAAGTCTAGAGTGGAAAAGACGTGAGTCCACATCCTTAGATTTGGCTTGCACCCTATCTGCCATTTTACCTATACTTCTCAGTAGGTAATATGGAATATTCATCTAAACCTTTCCAGTAAAATGAAACAACAACCTTATGTTGTAATGATACATGGTGTTAAATCTCCCTTCACAGCTAAAATATCTCTGTATAATTTTCAACATTTTGTCAAACTGGTCAATCAAGTGATTCCTTGGCACACTCTTAGATAAATTATTGGCTTGGTATTCAGGCTTGAAAAGATATTTAATGAAAGGTGAACTCAATACCATGCCCTTGAACCAATTTTCTCCTAAAATGGGGATCCCTGTTGTAGCTGAGATGCAGGCTTTAGTCGCCTCAAATTCCAAATCTCCAACTCTGGTTTTCTTGCCATCAAAATTTAGTGCAAATTGTTTTTCTACTTCTGAGTGGCCTCTCTGCATGTTCTGGCAGAAAGAGAGGTATCTTGCTCTTAGAAACATTTCCCTTGCCATGGGATCTATGTCAAAAAAGCGCATGTTAAGAGGCTTTGTTCAAACTATCTTGCCACCTTTGTGTGCTTTCTTCGACTGAGGGGTATCCATGACGCAGAAAGTGGGTTCTTAAGAGGCTGTAAGGGATGCTATTGAGCAAAAAACTTCAATTGAATTCTCAAATGCACAAGAATGGCCCTCCAAATTAGCATTTCTTAGAAAATGAACTTGGCTATGAGAAATAGGCCTTCGGGTTTATATAGGTTTTCAGAGTGTAGACTATGAGGAAGTAATTATGAAATGACTCTTTGTACAGGATGAAAATAAGAAAAGGATAATCAGAGGGGTTTGAGCAACGCCTCTGTGTATCGCAATGCATACACAGAGGATAGTCTATTTAAGTAACTTTCAAAGGATATGACTAACAACAATAATCAAACTATGTATATGAGCGCAGATGTTTACATGAATCAAAATATGTCTCCCATACTATCCTACAAGCTTAGAAAACTGAAACCCAAGCACAAATATCCTATGAAAATTAATATGCAAAGGAGGTTGCATAGGATACCTGTGAAGTCGACAACTTTTGAGCTCCTCAGCACGATCTTAGGATGAGATTGAGGAAACTCTGGTCCTGAAATATCTCACAGCATCGGATTTAGTGAACATGTTATCATCTGATCTGATCTGGCAAACTTACGCAGTGCATCACTACTGAACTTTTCAAATTTAGAAACCGTTACCAAGGTTCATAAATGCAAGATCTTTGAAAGGATTTCAACTGAATTCTGGCACTTAAAACAAGGGTTAAGGTATCAGTCGTGGAAATCATGACTTGGAGTGGATGGATGATAAATGTGACAGGTGCTATGGAAATTCCTGCTGAGTGGGAAGCGCTCTCCAAATCGAAAAAATGATTGGACATGTGAGTGGGGATGATGAGGTATGCATACGAGGTCATGGGTGAGGAGAGAGGTGTGTCATATTATCCTGGTCATGGGAGGTATCAACCTAGGGATGAATCATGAGAGGGGACATAAATAATAGACCATGAGCTCATAAGGGTTTAAGGACCAAAAATTGAAATGTGGATCAACACATGAGATATGACTCAAAGGTTTAGTCATCCTAAGGGGTCCTATCATGAATAACATTTAATGGATGAGAAATTTATTTTAAGGAGAAAATAAGAATCTAAGTTTTTTTTTTTTTTCTTTTTCTTTTTAACAAAAACAAACTAAGAGACCAAAGGTGACTTAGTGTGATAACATTGGCTCCACAGGGGATGGCATGCCCCCTACATGCTACCAAGAATGAGTAGATTCAATGCCTTATCCTAGGGCTATGGGGTCAGTTATTGGAACACAAAAAGAAAAGAAAATGATAGTTACAATAATATAAAGACCCACTCTAGGCTCAAGAAAAGTAATTTTTCAGGAAATGCCCATTTACAGGGCCATCAGAAACCTCTTCATTCTCCATATTCCGCAACTTGAAAGTGTTATTAGGGAATACCTCAAAGATTTTGAAAGGGTCGATCCATAAAGCTTCAAATTTACTGTGCTTTCCTTTATCCCACCTCGATGCATCCCACTTGAGCACAAGATCGCCCAGTTGGAAATCATCTTTTTTCACCTTCTTGTCGAATCCCTACTTGATCTTCAGTTGATGATCATATTTTTTTATCTACCAGCTGCTCCTAGATCTGTTGCACTTCAACCAACTGTTGAATCCTCCTAATCATATCATCCAACTCCCCTTGATAATCTTGGAAGAATTTTTCCATAGGCAAGGTGAGTTGAGACGGGAAAATGGCCTCAATTCCATACACCAGCTGGAAGGGAGAAAGGCCCAAGTCCCTCTTTGTTGTCACTCTGTCAGCCCATAAAGAAAACTTGAGTTTTGAATCCCATGGATTTTTTTTATCCTCCAACGGCTTCTTAACAATGTTTATAAGGATTTTGTTTAAGGATTCTGTAAGCCCATTTCCCTGTGGGTAATAAGGGGTTGAATGAATCAATGTGATCCCATATTGTTCACATAACTGAATCAATGCATCAGCCTTGAAAGATGAAACATTGTTAGTGACAATTTTGTTCGGACAACCAAACCTCGCTATAATGTCTTCAAGGAAACCAATGATCACCTTGTGAGAAGCATTCCTGGTAGGGATAGCCTTTATCCACTTAGTGAAGTAATCTGTGGAAGTCAATATCCATCTATGTTGGCCACTGTAAGCGGGATGAATTTCCTTGACAAAATCTAAGCCCCATTGTTGAAAAGGTCCTGAAACTGCTATGGGATTTAATGGAAAAGACTTAAGCTGCTGCTTTCTAGAAAATTTATGACATTTAACACATGCCCTGATCTTAGCACAAAGATATATGAACAGACTAGGCCAAAAATACCCAGCCCTGAGAATCTTGTAGGCAGTAGTCCTCCAAAAATGATGCATCCCACACAAACTGTCATGAAAATCATACATAATCCTTTGGGCCTCTTGCGGGTCTAGGCATCTCAACAACACTCCCAATGGATCCTTCCAATACAAAATTTGATCAACCAAGCAATACTTTATCGATTTGATTTTTAATGCTCTCCCCTTATTATTTTCCATACGACTTGGAGGTTGTAGATTATGCAAGAAAAATACAATGTCCTTGTACCAACTGCAATTTGCCAATGCAGGGCTAGCTTGAGCACCTCTGTTGTTTAAATCAGTCTGCTGATTTTATGAACATGAGCCAATGAAATTTACTCCCAATGCTAAGCAATTTGATTCAGCCAACAACTTGGCTAAACCCTGGCCCTTGAACAATTTGGTTGGCCTGATTTTTAAATCAAATTCAACAATCTTAGCAATCCATTTTCTACGTTTTTCGTCAATATTAGGCTGAATAAGAATTTCTTTTACAACAACTGATGGAACATAAACAATAACTCTTGAATGTAGTACATAAACTCTGAAGGACTTAAGAGCTTTAACCAGTGCATAGGCTTTCTTATCAATAATGTCATATTTTAATTCTAGATCTCTCAAATCCCGACTGAAAAAGGAAATGGGCTGCTCTAAGCCTTTAGAGCTCTTCTGCAACAAAACTGCTGCTATTGTATCAAAAGAGGCAAAATAAAAAATAAGAAATTCCTTGGAGTAGTTTGGGATGACTAGGACCGGGGTTTCTATCAAAGATTTCTTTATTTGATCAAAAGAACTATGAGCCTTAGCAGTCCACTTGATTTCATTATCTTTCCTCAACATGGCTTTGATATACTTAAGCAACTTAGCAAAATTTGACACAAACCTTCTCTCTCAAGAAATTAACCTTTCCTAGAAAAGATTGAACCTCCTTTTCAGATCTAGGCAGTGATAAGGTTAGTATGGATTCAACCCTAATGGAATCAATCCTTACTCCTTCAGCTGACATGATATGCCCCAATAATTTTCCCTCTTTCATGGTGAACAATGACTTTTTCAAATTCAAAGAGAGGCCAAATTTTATACATTTTAAGAAAACGTTTCTTAAATGATCATAGTGCTCTTCATCAGATTGAGAGAACACGTTTATGTCATCTAAGTATATAACAACAAAATTGTCATTCTCTCCAATAAATTCTATGTCCACAGCTCACTGAAAGGTCTACCCTGCATTCATCAAACCAAAGGGCATCTTGGTGTACATGAATGTACTCCAACGAGTGGTAAAAGTCGTCTTCTCTCTATCCTTTGGAAAAATAGAAATATGGTTATAGCCAGAAAAACCATCAACCATAGACATTCGGGTTGCACCTATCACCTTATGTAGTATATGCTCCATCTTGGGCAAAGGGTAATTATCCTTTTTAGAGCTTCTGTTCAAATTCCAGAAATCGACACAGAGTCTGATTTCTTCAGTCTTTTTTGTCACGGGGACCAAATTAGCCACCCATTTGGAATATCTCAAAGGAACAATAATTTTTTCATCTAAAAGATTTTTTACCTCCTTCTCCATGACATGCAGTAACATAGGATTGATTTTCCTCAACTTTTTTCTGAAGGGCTTAGTCTCTTCTTTTAATGTAATCTTGTGCTCTACAATGTTTGTGTCATAAGTTCAGAGATCTTCATAAGTCCATGCGAATACATCAACAATCACCTTCAACAATTTGACGTATTCAACCCTCTGCTCTCTTGATAGGCTTCGTGACAACTTGACATATTTTGGATCCTTCTCTATTCCCAAATTGCACTCAGTTATATCAGCATCGTCAGTAGACACTTT
This sequence comes from Picea glauca, assembly GCA_000966675.3. NCBI lineage: Eukaryota > Viridiplantae > Streptophyta > Pinopsida > Pinales > Pinaceae > Picea > Picea glauca. The sequence continues at coordinate 317,011 of JZKD02S2310905.1, forward strand.
CCCTTTTACTTCCACATCATTTTCATCAAATAATTTTTCCAAAGGAACTAGTCCTTTTGGAATATGGTTTCTAGGTAGCTGCACAATATGATGATTATCAATTTTGTTAAGGAAAACATCAGCACGTGGAGTAATTTCAGAATCAAGATCTTGATCAATGTGTAATGTAGCAAATTCATCAACAGACTCAAGAAATGTTTTAAGTTCTAAATAATCTTCAAACACCTTCCAATATTTGACATTGTCCGGTATAGAAGGCATGTATTTGACTTCTACATCATACTTGAGTTTTGGCAGTATGGGTATCTTGAAATTGCTTGCTTATATAGCCAAATAATCAGCCACATAATTCTCTTCTCGTCGAATAAAAAAGATGTCATACTTAGAGAAAAAATTCTCCACTAGGTCCCATACTTCATTTCTATAAGATCTAAGCCTGGGGTGCTTAGTTTGGCAAAGTTTTTTGGTATGATGGACTATCAATTCAGCATCTCCAAATATTGACAATTTTTTAATCCCCATATCCTTTGGAGTTCTCAAGCCCAAAACAAGATCTTCATACTCTGCCACATTGTTGGTAGCTTCAAATTCTAGTTTGTATGACAAAGATATGGTTTCCTGAGTTGGTGAGACAACGAGCACTCCAACACTGGCACCTTCCTTAGAAGAGGCTCGATCAAATAACATCTTCCAAACATAATTGGTTAGAGGAGGTTCTTCAGACAAGGGAACAAACTTTTTTCTTATTTCAAGAGGAGCTTCAGGAGCATCAGTGAGCTAAAAAATGCTAGACCCCAAATCAATATTAAGAGCAAAAACAAGATGATTAGTAGGGTTTTATTCATCAGTAATAATGTAATCCAATTGGGATTCTCTATAAAGTCTTCTATGCTCTCCACCAAACACTGGGATAGTTGCATATGAGAGATACATCTACAAAGTTACTCCAAGTCTTTTTATACAAGGCCTTAACAAGATCATGTCAAATGTGGGAGGAACATCAGCCACCACAAGATCCATAAGTACACTTTTCATGGGAAAATGAAATAGAGTCACAACCATATCCTTAATGACCCTAAGACATTTTACTTTCCTAGAGTCGAAAGAATATAAGTCATGATAGGTTTTGGTGATTTCCAGTCCAAGTTCATCCATGACAGATTTTTGCATAAGATTATGGGAGGCCCCTGAATCCAAAAGACAATTATGCAACACCTTGTCATGAATATTGAGAGAAGTATAGAAGGGATGGGATGATTCATCTATGTCTTCTATCAAAGGGCCTAAAATCAAAGTTGGTTTTTCATCTTGCAGATTTATTGAATCAGTGGAATTAGGAGAGGCATTGAGTTGTAACATTTTGGTCATATATTTTTTAAATTCTTCATTTTTTATCATTTCCAAAAATGGTACAGGGAACTTAATTTTCTGGATCTCATTCTCAAAACTAAAGGAGGGGGAAGGCTTCAAAATCTCTTTGGTTTCCAGAGGAGGATTTATGATCAGAAGTTGTGGATTTTGAGAATCTTTTTCCTTGCTTCTCACTGTCACAGTCTTAGAAGAATCTTCTTTCAGAACAGGCTGATTAGGGGAAACACTTTTTTCTTCATTCTTCTTAGATCTCAGATTATATCTACTAGTATTTTCCTTTGTTTGTTCTCCCTTTATTAACTCATTGATTTGAATATCCGTTAAAGATTGCTCATAAGAGGATTGAGTCGAGTGTGGGGATGGGGATGAATCACCTAAACAGTGGATCTCACGATCAACCTCTACCTCCTATTCTTCTTCATTAGTAACTAGATTATTCTGAAAAGGAGCTTGAATCCTCTGATCATCTCTCTCTCTGTTTCTGGGATCTCTAGGAAGGATTTGGGGAGAACTATTGGGTCTCTTGAAATTACCTCTATTTTCACTGTTATGCGCATTTCTATATGGATGTCTTCCTTCTGATTTTAACTTCTCGATCTCAGTAGAAAGGGATTTTACTAATTTGGTCAACTCACCTACCTATGAATGAACAATAGGAGAGTCATAAGTGGAAGCTTCAACTCTATTTTTCCTCCTATATCTGTCATATTTTCCCCTGAGCTTATCTAAACCAATTATGTTGGATTCTACCTCTAAGGCAACATCTTGCATCTGAACTAAGGAAGGTGACCTCCTCTCTCTCAATAGAAGGCAAAACTCAGAGTCAAAAGAACTGGCATACGTGATTTTTTCCATGGTTTCGATGGGTTTGATATCATCAGGGATATTCTTGTACATTTTGTTAAAACTTTTAGAAAATTCAGAGATAGACTCTCCCTCTTTCCTTTTCAAAGATCCAAATTCAGTGATATAATACAAAAAATCCTTTTTGTCACCCCGGTGCCTCAAGAAGGCTTCATCCAATGCCTCAATACTCGTGATGGATCTAGGGGAAAGACCCCTAAACCACTTCCTAGCTTCACCGAAAAGGATTTGGATGAAAACCCTCATCCAAACATCTTCATTTTCAATATTTTGGTTATCTGCATAGCTATAGAAAGCAACAAGATGTTCCTTAGCTATAATATCTTCTTCTCTAGTAAACTTGGGCATGTATTTCAAATAATCTCCAGGGGGAAGAGAATTCATTGGCTGAGGCAAGACTAGAGGATCATATCTTGCAGCCACTTTGGCATCCATCCTATTTGCAGGGGGGTTAACAACTGCCATTTGATTTTGGATTCTAGGTGAACAAGCAGGATAAGGAGATCTGGCTGTGTGCATATTATGAGAAGGAGAAAAGGATAAAGGGGAAATTTCAATCTTCACAATAGCGGGTAATGTCTTGGAAGAGGATGGTAAGGTTTGAGAAGGATATGAAGTTCCTACTTCTTTGGCAGCTAAATTTTTAACAGAGAGAGCTGTAGCAAAACCTAATGTAGGGAAATCCTCAAAACTCTCAAGATTGAAACACTTCTCAATATTAGGGGAGGAGAATATATCAATTTTTTATTCTTTCAATTTAGTTTCAAAGGTAGAGTATTCAACATGAAACTCTTCAAAGTCTATATTTTTAGATACTTCAGTAGAAGATAAAGGAATCTTACTTGACAAAACAACTAGAGTATCAAGAGTGGAATCAGGCAATTGACCAGAAGCACCTGTAGTAGTAGCAGAAAAACCTTTTTTAGAAGATATTCACTTCTTGATTATATTCTATGGGTCAGCCTCAGGTGGAACCAAAGGTAATTGTGGATTTGATCTCATATGTCTTCCATTAGGTGCTAGAGCTAAATCAATGGAGCTTCCAGGTGCAAGATGCAATCTTCAAAATACTAAGTCCCAATGCACCTTGAGAGCTAGTAAGAATTGTCATTCTATCCCAGGGAAAAGTCTTCAAATCATTCCTTGGCAATGACGCCAAAAATATTAGCACTAGGAGTCACCTTATGATTTCAAGGAAGGTAAGCCCAGTACCCATCAAATGATATGCGAAATTATGAGTGTTTTTTGAAAGGTCGAATAGAAAAACTCGAAATGATAATATCCTCACTCAGAAACAGGGCTAACATGTAACAAAAAATAAGGTCTTGACTAATTTCAACCATTAGTTTGGGAGTAAACATGGGTATAAAGAAGAATTGAATGATAGGAATGTAAGAGCTAATGCAAACATCAGGTCCACAAAATCCCAAAGGAAGAAAGTTTCTTAAAACAAGATCTTCTTGAAATTAGAAACTAAGGAGCTAAATAAACACCATGACAATAAAATGATCAAATATCCATCATATCATTACCATAGTCATCCATATGAAGAATTCAAATATGAATGTTTAGCATTAGAAGCAAATAGCCTGAAATAGGAGATGATTTCTATTAGTCAAAAAGTCTTAAGTCCAGTACATACTAGATCACAGTCACTTTATCAAAAATATTACACTTTCTTGGGATCCTTTCTATACCATCCAAACCCATTAAAGCAATTCATATGTCTATTTATAACAAGAAATGGAGGCAACAGCTAGAGGTATGAGCTGGCCTATTTTCCTTTAAAATCTTAAAACATTTATTTATTCTAACAACTAAGATAACAACCTATGCTATAAAACAAGGAAGTGTTGGTGACTAAATCCAATCATGCTTCTAACTGCTTTGATCCTCTTTTGCTGCTCAGCTCCTATTTTTCCATGTGTCCCTTTGGAGCTTTTAGTTATCCTCTGCACACCAACTGCAACTTCTTTCATTTATTCCATTATTAACTTATCAAAAATTGTTGGCTTAGTCTTCCTAGATCCTTATTGTTTGTTGGCTACTCCCTTGGGTAGCAATTCTGTGTAGCGCCCCCAAAAATAGAACAAGGAGAGAAGGTAGCACCTATGGGTAGTGCCCTTGTGCTACATATCTGTGGCTACATTTGTCCTCTATTGCAAAATTGAGTAGTGCTTGTGTGTGAACCTGCTCTCTATAAGATATTACGCAACGCCTGTGGGTAGCGCCTGTATGACAATTCTGCGTTATGTAACATATTATCCAGTGCCTTTATGCAGAGCCACCTACGCTGCGTCTACATAAGGGTTTGGGTAGCTATGCCAAAAATACAGCGTCCTTGACTCTTGAACATGTGTAGAGTTGTTTGTGTCCTTCCATGATGAAAAATCAATTTACTTAGGTTCTTTTACCACCGAGTGAAGCTACCACTTATCAAAAAATTCCAAAATTTATATAGCTAAACACATAAAAGAATGTATAGGTGGAAAACCTTAGTATGTGCATATCAGTTAACCTTCCCAAGAAGGAAAAACTCTCAAAAATGGGGTTTACCACTACCATCTACTATGTTATTTTAACACTTAGCCTCACACTCTTTTTGGTGGAAAGAGTGTATCCAACTAACTCAATAGACTTCTTATTCTTAGCACTGGTAGGCTTCTTCAGTATAGTTTTTCTCTCCTTAACTACTGGTTTTTCATCTTCAATGATAGCCTCAACCAACACCTGTAAATTCTTTTGGGTTACTTCATCTTGGAAATGTTTCAATTCTGCCTTTAGCTTCTTGTTCTGAGCCTGGAAACCCATGTTCTGTCTGTAAAGATTCTTTAGTTTTTTACGAAGAGGCAAAGCCTTTCTCGCTATGAACCTTGCCAAGTCCAGGGTATGGTTGTAGCCAATCATAAGCTCATTCATCTAAGCCAAGTGGACCTTGTCTTCTGCTTTGAGACAATCTATTTCTCTCCTTGCATCCCTAAGCTTCTTAATAATTCTTTTGTAGGTATGGCTGCCAAGGGGGTTGGAGACATGTGCAGTCTTAGTAGGCTTCTTCTCGTCCTTTTCTTCCATCTGTACATGATTTTCCTTGCATGTTTCATCCATATTCTCAAAACCTTTTCCTTTATGATTCTTCTCTTGCACAACAACCCTTTCTTTATTCTTCATAGGTTTTTTACAATCCTTCACAGGGATTTCATCTTCCCTCTCCAAAGGACTTTTGGTGCATTTACCCTTGATTTTATGTATAGGGGTTTCTTGTTTCTCTTCTACATCTTTTTCAATGCCTTTCCATTTCTTCTTATGTATAGGGGTTTTTGGTAAAGGTTGTCCTTTAAAATCCCCCTTAGGAATTGATGACCTAGTGAAAGGTCTTTTACCTTTGATTTCAACTACTGGAGGAGGAGAGGGAAAGAGAATATTATTCCCTTTTTTTTATGTCACCTTGGTAGAAGATGGAACTTCTTCTAACCTTGGTGGAGGTGGTGGTGATAAATCTATGTGTGGGGAAGGACAAACTTCTTCCTCAACTTCCCTGACCTTCTTATTGATTTATGAAACAGGGGCTATGCCCTTTCTCTTCTTGTTGATCCCTATTTTAGTATTGGTAGGTGATGAAGAGCCTGTAATCTGTGATCGTGGGGTAGGTGTTGGGTCTAGCTTGAAGTGAGAAGTGACCAAAATATTCTCCCAGGAGATCTCTTTCTTTCCTAACTCTTCAGAGACAAGCATCCTGATAAGTCTAGAGTGGAAAATACTGGAGTCCACATACTTGGATTTGGCTTGCACCCTATCTTCCATTTTACCTATACTTCTTAGTAGGTAATATGGAATATTCATCTGAACCTTACCAGTAAAATTCAGCAATAGCCTTATGTGGTAATGATACAGGGTGTGAAATCTCCCTTCACAACTAAAATATCTCTGTATGGTTTTCAACATTCTATCAAACTGGTCAATCAACTAATTCCTTGGCACACTCTTAGATAAATCATTTTCTTGGTATTCAGGCTTGAAAAGATATTTAATGAAATGTGAACTCAATACCATGGCCTTGAACCAATTTTCTTTTGAAATGGGGATCCCTATTGCAACTGAGATGGAGGCTTCAGTCACCTCAAATTTCAAATCTCCAACTTTGGTTTTCTTGCCATCACAATTTAGTACAATTTGTTTTTCTACTTCTGAGTGACCTCTCTGCATGTTCTAGCAGAAAGCGAGCCATCCTAATCTTCGAAACATTTCCCTTTCCATGGGTTTTGTGTCAAAAAGGTGCATGTCCACAGGCTCTTTTCGAACTATCTTTCCACCTTTCTGTGCTTTCTTCGACTTAGGGGTCTCCATGACTCAGAAATACGGTTCTTAAGAGGCTGTAAGGGATGATATTGACCAGAAAAATTCAATTCAAGTCTCAAATGCACAAGGATGGCCCTCCAAATTAACAGTTCTTAGAAAATGAACTTGGCTATGAGAAATGGACCTTCAATATTATACAGGCTTTCAGAGTGTAGGCTATGAGGAAGTAATTCCAAAATGACTCTTCGTATAGGATGAAAAGAAGAAAAGGATAATTAGAGAGGTTTGAGCAGCGCCTCTACGTAGCACAACGCATACACAGAGGATAGGCTATTTCAGGTCTGTGACTTTCAAAGGCTATGACTAACAACAATAATCAGACTATGGATACAAGGGAAGATGTTTATAGGAATGAAAATATGGTTCCCATACTACCCTGCAATCTTAGCAAACCAAAACCCACACACAAATCTCCTATGAAAATTAATATGCGAAGGAGGTTGCACAGGATACCTGTGAAGTCGATAACTGTTGATCTCCCTAGCACGATCTTAGGATGATATTGAGGAAACTTCAGCGATGAAATATCTCACAGCATCGGATTTAGTGTACATGCGATCATCTGATATGAACTAGCAAACTTACGCAGCGCATCACTACTGAACTTTTCAAATTTAGAAACTGTTACCAAGAATCATAAATGCAAGATCTTTTGAAATAATTTCAACCGACTGTTGGCACTGAAAACAAGGGTTAAGGTATTAGCTGTGGAAATCATGAATTGGAGTGGATCAATGATAAGCGTGATAGGCGCAAAGCTCTCCAAATCGAAAAAATTATTGGACAGGTGAGTGGGGATGATGAGGTATGCATGCGAGGTCATGAGTGAGGAGAGAGGTGTGTCACATCAGCCTGGTCATGGGAGGTATCAACCTAGGGATGAATCACGAGAGGGGACATAAAGAATAGACCATGAGCTCATAAGTGTTTAAGGGCCAAAAATTGAAATGTGGATCAACACATGAGCTATGACTCAAAGGTTTAGTCATCCTAAGGGGACTTATCATAAATAACATTTAATGGATGAGAAATTTATTTTAAAGAGAAAATAAGAATCTAAGGTTTTTTTTTTAATTTTTCTTTTTAACAAAAGCAAACTAAGAGACCCAAGGTGACTTAGTGTGATAACAACCTCAACCTACAAGGTTGACACCTCAACAATTGGAGGAAAGAAAATCAAAAGGTTTATGCTTTAGTTGTGACAACAAGTACAATAAGGGACATAAGTGTGGTGAGAAGAAATTATTCTACATAGATTGTGAAGAGGAAGAAGAAGAAGAAGAAGAACCATCTCAAGATGAAAACATAGAA
>JZKD02S2310905.1:326008-347660 GCA_000966675.3 Picea glauca
ATTGAAGAAATGGCATCCTTACCTAATAGGTAGGCACTTCAAGGTCAAAACAGATCATGATAGCATTAAATACTTCTTGGAACAAAGACTATCTTCAGAAGAACAACAAAAATGGGTAACCAATATATTGGGTTATGATTTTTAAATCTTCTATAAAATGGGGAAGAAAAATGTTGTAGCAGATGCACTCTCAAGAAAGGATGAATATGTTGAGGCCTTTCTCTGTGTTATCTCAATCATCCAAACCGATTGGATAATAGAAGCAAGGGATGAATGGATGAATGATGAAAAAGTGTGGACTCTCATTCAAAGGTTGCAGCGGGATTCCAATGCATCAGATACATTTACGTGGGAAAATGATTCACTATGGTACAAGGATCGCTTATATTTATGTAAGAACTCCCAACTCAAACAAAAGGTATTATTGGAATTGCACACCTTTCCAGTAGGAGGGCACTTGGTATTTTCGAAAACCTACCATAGAGTCAAGAAGGATTTTTTTGGGGATGGCCTTAAAAATGATGTTCAAAGGTTTGTGGCAGAATTTTTGGTTTTCCAACAAAATCAGGTGGAAACAATTAACACCCCAGGTCTTTTACAACCATTAGCCATACCAAGTCATCACAATGTTACCAAAGTCTAAAGGAAAGAGTGTCATCATGGTGATTGTTTATAGACTGACCAAGTATGCACACTTTTGTGCACTCTCTCATCCCTTCAAATCTAGTACAGTTGCCACCTCATTCATGGAGACAACTCAAAATCTACATGGTAGCCCAAAGATTATTGTAAGTGATAGAGATCCCATATTCACCAGACATTTTTCGGTGGAAGTATTTTCTTGTTTGGGTACTCAATTGGCTCATAGCTCATCCTATCATCCTCAATCTGATGGAAAAACTGAGATAGTGAACAAATGTTTGTAAGGCTACCTTCGTTGCTTTGCCTCTAATAAACAAACACAATGGCTCAAATGGTTACCCTTGGCAGAATGGTGGTATAACACCTCCTTTCATACTGCAACAAAAATGACACCATTTATGGCACTCTATGGATTCCACCCTCCTTCCATCACTTCTTCTATAAAAGAAAAATCTAAGGTTCAAGCAGTGGAAGATCACATCGAGCATCAATAGAAAGTTCTCGAAATCTTAAAGGACAACCTGACCATGGCACAAAATCGCATGAAACAACAAGCAAATCAACATCGTAGTGAAAGAAGTTTTGAAGTAAGGGATTGGGTGTTTTTAATACTAAAACCATACAAACAGATGTCCCTCATGAAAGACAAAAAGGATAATAAATTATCACCAATGTACTATGGCCCTTATAAGGTGTTGCAAAATATTGGTACTATGGCATACAAATTGAGTTGCACGCATATTCACGAGTACACCCAGTTTTCCATGTTTCATGCTTAAAGAAGGTTATAGTCGACAAGATCTCAGTTCAAACTATATTTCCAGAACTTGACGAGGAAGAAAAAATCATATTAGAGCCTAATCCATCACTGACATAAGATTTTGCCAGCTGAGGAATAGATCCATTTCAGAGTATCTCATTAAATGGAGGAAACTACCGGCTGAATATTCCACTTGGGAAGATGAATATTTTATACAGAAAAATCCACAGTTACTCAAGCATTGCAGACAACACTTGTCTCAAGGGGAGGGCATGATAAACCCTAATATTGGCTCATTACCCATTAATTGGGGCATATTACATTAGTAATGTTATTTTATTTATGTCTTCTTTATTCCATTAGTTGTAATTATACCTCCTAGTCTCCTATATATACCAAGGAGACATTTTCATTTGGAATCATATTGGAATTGTACATTTATGTTGGCATAAGGAGGTGTCCCCCTCAAAGAGGCTTATTATCTGAAATTATCTCTTTTTCAAGGTGTTGGATACTTATTATGAGGTTTTTCTATGCTATATTGATTTTTGGTTCTTAACAAACTTGCACTCAGCTTTGCAAGTCTTACACAGGATGCACAAAGCCTTGATCACACAGATTCAACTCTTGGCACTTAGCCTACATCACATAGATATTTCATACACTACTTCTCTATATGGCCTAGACATCTATATATACATACAAAATAGGCCTAAACATGGGTAAACCCATTGGCCGACATCCCAATCCCGTTACATAATTCCAAAAACCCAAAAAGGACCCAAAAGTGGGACGAGATCCCGTGATCTCTGCTTCGTCTTCCACTCCTCCTTTGATAGGCTTTCAAAGTCCAAAAATAGGTCAACATGACCAAGAAATTCCCAAAACTTGGTCAAGGGCCAACAGGCCCCCAACACTCACATGTGACTCATCCCGAGTCACTTCGGTCTGATCAATCTGCCTCGAATGCCTCGAGCTTGGCTCGAGTTGCTTCAACATGCTTCTTTGTTGCGGCCTCTTGTTTAGTGAACTCTTGGATCACCGCATTGTTCACTGGACCTTCTAGGCACTTCTCTGTTGTGGTGACGATTTTTTCTAGCTATGCTCCTTGGCTCTCGACCTCTGTAAACAACAAGCATTCCTTATCTTGCACCGGTTGAAGCTGTTGGCCAACTTCCATCACTTTTCTTTGAAGCATATGGATCTGCTGTTGAGATGTGCATTGTTCATGAGACCTTTTCATTCTATCTACAACTGACAGAGCCTTTAGTTGTGCCTATAGTGTATTTGTGTGCTTCTTTCCTTCGTGGAGTTACGACTCCAGCGCCTATAACTCCGGGTTCTTAGTGAGGTTTTCATATGTTTGAGTGCTCTGGTTACTCAACTGCTTGCACTCCAAGGCAAGAGATTTTAATATGTCAACTGCATCACGGGAATTTTCCTCCCTTTGGTGTCATACATATTAAGGGGTATCGGGCATAGTGTGGAGCTCCAAGTCAGCTATGCCCTTCTAGATTACGTCTTCGAGTTGTTGCACCTACTGTGGAACTCGTTCTTCGACCTTTACTTCAATGACTATCACAGAGCGAAGTGATATGTGGAACATCTCCTGTAGTTTGATTTTCTCTATGAGCAACTGTTCTTTTTAGTTATGCAGCTGGAATTTTTCTTCATTGAACCTCTCTTGCAGTGTAAGCTTCTTGTGTTCGACAATACTGCACTACTCTAGAAGGTATTCCTATTCTTGTGCCAAATCTTGGGTGGCTTGCACTGTCTCCTCCTGTGCTCATCGAAGGTGAGCTTTGAATGTATCAACAATCTGCTGGAGTTGAGTTGGCCCATCTCCTATTTATGGTGTTCCTGCTGATAAAGGTGAAGTAGAACCTACGTGGCTAGACTATAGTGCCTGCTGCACTTCTTGAAGTTCAACCTTGATCCGACTAAACACCTCCTCCAGCATAACTTCCTTCATCTCTTCTATCTCCAACAAAGCATCATTCAGTCCTGTGACGATGAAGTCGAACTCGTCTGAGGTGAGGGTGGTCTCAAACTTAGTCCTAGTTGCTTTCGATTTCTTCCTTGAGGAAGGTTTCCGAGGGGAAACCTTCCTTTTCTTCGAGGGGTACTCCTCATCTCTAGGTGGTGCAAATTCACCTTTCTTCTATTCCACTTATGTGCCATCTATCTCTTCATCATCACCTCCTTTATCAGGTGAGATATAAGCAGTGTTCGTTGAGGCACTATGGACATCTTGGGCTTCTTCATTTTTCTTGGTCTTGCTAATTTCAGGTGTATTGTGTGTTGCTTCTAGACTACTGATATCAGATAGCTTCACAGGGTCTATTGGTATGAGGAGGTTTTCCAACAATTCCTTGGTGATTTCCTCTAAATCCTCCTCTGTCAACTTGTAGTATGACTGCAGCTATTGTTTATGCTCATTAACGCGCTCTGTGATATAGATGAAATGGTGGTCCTCGTTGAATTTCATCAATGGCCTAAACCTATGGAGTGTGTTCAGGGTTATGCAAGGTTCAGACTGGATAACGATCTTCAACTGGTTGGAATATGTGTCGAAGATGGAATTTGATTTCCACTACTTGTTCATGTCACTGGAGTACACTAAACTTTGTGGTCAGTGGCTCAAAGGCCTCGATGTTCAAGAAGGTTGCATCTTCCGGCATCTCCCAGGTGATGAACAAGATTAAGATGATAAGACAACTGAAGTGTAAATCATATCCTTGGTCTTTTGCTTCCCTATAGTCCACTTCTAAATGGTTCACCAAGTACTTCACCCAATTCATGTGTAGTCCCTCCACGTACTTCCCTGCGAGGTCGACTAAAAATTTGGTTACTTGGGTGGGCTAGTTCTTGTAAACTAATTTCCCTACAATCAGTTGATAGGCTAGGCACACTACATATCTCTATATAGAGGCTACCTTGTAGCCTCGTGTGCCCTTCTCTACCTCTCCATAAGTATCCTTTATTCTCTGGGTGAGAGCACGATCCGCAGTCTTTCCGAGGTATAAATCCTGTGGGTTGGGGCCTTGCATGCTTAGCCCTATGATCGGATTGATCAATGCCATATCCACTGTAATGTGGTGTTTCAACCACAAACAACCTCCATGATAGAAAGATAATAGTAATTTGATGCATTCATTCACCTTCTAGTGTCGCCCGAAGTGAGGAATATTCATAACATTCATTAGGGTGGACTATGCGAGGTTTTGGGTCCATGACTGAGGGGTAATATTTGAGTTATTTCCTTTGGTTCTTGTCAATTACTTATGACAGTAGAGAATGATTTAAACCTTCCTATCATCGAGGTTGAAGTCACTAAACTTCAATGCTATGAGCTTATTCTGGTCAGCACGAACTACGCGCACTTCTTTCGAAAGGTATGCAGTGACCAACACGTATTCAAAGTCTATGGGCACACTGTATCGGTTTATTGCGTCGCTCAGAGGTGGTAGATAGGCAGGTAGGATTCATGGGATTAGTTTAGTGTTTTCTAATTCATCCTTGTGCTTAGTTCACCTTTCACGGGATGGTCCAGCTCCGTGGGTAGTGGATGGAGAGGCCAACAATCCTCTCGTCGACGATGCTTGTATACCTGTAGAAACTCCTCTCTCTGACATGACTCTCTCTTTCATAAAGTCGAGGATAACTTCTATCACTGATTCTTCAACTGTGGTGAGATCATCAGACATATGCACTCAATATTAAGATTATCGGGGTTACGATGGACTTAGACACTACACTGAAATAATAGCAAGCGCACAATGATCACTGTATGCAATTCGTTTAGTCTATGGGCTTCAAATTCTCAGTTAGAAAAAGTGTTCTCCTTGCATGGCGTGAAGGGATAAGTAGGCAACATCGAAATGGTTCATTTGCAACGGTTATGAGCCCCTATTAACTCTTGTTCAATCTGTTATGGCATGGTCCAATGGTCTGATGATGAACCTTTATCGATTTTATGTATGTTTGGGGTGGAATTCGAAAGGATATATCAGCCCCAATGGATATATTACTTCTCCATGGAGAAGTGCCATGTGTCACTATTTTGATATCCCAACAAAGTTCAAATTCTGCAAATTTTCTTTCTACAAAGCTCCCTCTGGAATATATGTAACTTATCCCTCTTCTTATTTAGCTTTATGGCCTTCTTTCCAATGAGCCTCGTCTCAATAGTCTCTTTTCCATTTCGATTCTTATTGTCTTTTAACACAGTCACTGCGCGATGTTGATATTCTTTCCTAGGATTCAGGGGTAATACCTTTTCTTTATCTGGGATAGGTACTTCAGTCTTTCTAGAGTCTTCTGATGTTCCTACAGCTTCGACATCATGGTCGCTAGTGTCAAATAGCTTCGATTTGTTCTCCTGTTCTTCAATTAACTGTGTGATCCTTTTACTCATGAAATCTTTTAAGTCTTGCTTCTTTTGCTCCAAGGCTCCTTCTTCTTCCCTTTTTCTAGCTTGAGCTCTATAAATCTAAGGTTTTCCTATTAACATGGTAAATGGGGCATTTTCTTCAATAAACTTAATAATCTCAAAATCTTCCTCTGTCGAAGTTCCATTGATGGTCATAGGTATCTAAGAAAGCCTCCCACATAAGTTTATTGGCTTTCCTTTGAATAACCTTATTCCTCCTAGTGAAAGGATTGTAGGAGGCCTTCCTATAGCTTCCCAAGTCATTTTTTTCATGATATTCACTTGTGTGTCCTCATCTATAACACAGTCAATGTCAAAGTCCCCTATTCTTGCTTCAATGCATTCTTTTTCTTTAAAGATTTCTAATAATCTAATATGTCGGTGATCATCCAAGGTGTATTTCATCTATAGTAATACCTTCTCTGATTCTTTCTGGGGTTCTACTATAGCCTTAGTTTCTGAATATGGCTTAGGGTTTTCTTAATTCAGATTCGTTCCTTCAAGCTTACCGATCATCCTAGGGCAATGAAAAACTTCATGGTCCATATCCTTACAACAAAGACAACTAGGTATTCTTCCAGGGCATGCCTTAGCCATATGTCCTAGTCTTCTGCAACTGTAATAGAGAGTTAATCCTCTCTTTATTTTAAATGATCCCCAACCTTTTTTGTACTATGCGCTAGGATCCTATGATATAACTTGTAACAAATTCTTTCTAGGATCCTACATCCATTTGTTAGCCCAAACATCTTTTATATGCATAGGTATAACATATCTTTCATGATTCTTGTCAGATCTATTCATATCAAACCTTCTTTCATCATATCAATCATACCTAGATCCATACTCTAGAAACACAAATTTCTACTTATCTTACTTTTACAGAGAACAAAGCTTCCAGATCTAAAATTTTTAACTATTCTTACCTTTCTTAGAGCACAAAGCTTTCATATCTTTCTTCTTTTCTTCATATCCAACCTCCTTTCTTCAGATCAGGATTATTTCTTTCAGATCTAATATTTTTTCTTTAGCATAGATCTTTATAAGTCAAGTAGAATATTGCGCACTAGGGCACATATCTACACATAGAGCTTTCACAGTTTCAGTATGGATCTTTGCACAAAGCTTTTTTTTTCTCAGTTCCTAGCAATCACAGTTTCAGGTCCCAGAAATGAAACCATTTTTTGGTAGAGGGGCAGACCTAGGGTTCAATGCTACAACAACGCAACAACAAAACCCTAACTATCAGCCCTTTTGGCAACACCTGCAAAGAAGATGAAGTCTCACTAGAGGTATACCCCTGGTGGTTGTAGGACTCAAGTGTATGCAACCTTCTCTAGGACACAGATCTATGATTATAATACTTAATACATCTCTTAGCACCATCAGTTCCTTAATATGTAATCATTATTCACTTCACTGATACAACAGAGCTTCACAATATTCACACCAATCTATAATATTCAAGCACTTAACATATAACAATGGATCAGAATGAGCATATCAAGCACTAAACATGACTATCTAGATCATATCTAAAATTCTCACATATGATAATCACAAGGCATAAATAGATCTATCTAAACATATCAGATAACTTAGCATATAACATATGAACACATCAAGACAAAGCACAAAGTACACAACACATTGTTTACATGGTTCACCCCCACCATGGGGCTACACCCACTAACTCTTCTTCTTTACTACCTTCAATCAATCAGTTACAAGCACAGAGCCTCAAAACCCTTACTCTACATAGCACAGAAGATCTGTGCAACTCGCTAGATCCTTATTCCCTATCCTATAACACAAAGCCTTCTACAGTCTCCCACAGGGACTTGCACTCAGCTCTGCAAGTCTTACACAAGATGCACAAAGCCTTGATCACACAGATTCAACTCTTGGCACTTAGCCTACATCACATAGATATGTCAACCACTACTTCTCTATATGGCCTAGACATCTATATATACATACAAAATAGGCCTAAACATGGGTAAACCCATGGGCCGACATCCCAATCCCGTTACATAATCCCCAAAACCCAAAAAGGACCCAAAAGTGGGCTGAGATCCCATGATCTCTACTTTGTCTTGCGCTCCTCCTTCAACAGGATGTCGAAGTCCCAAAATAGGTCAACATGACCAAGAAATTCCCAAAACTTAGTCAAGGGCCAACAATAATGCACAGTGTAAAACTTGAGGGAAGTATTACAATGAACCACCTTGGTTTCGCCAGAGGCATTTAGTGATTATTACAATAGGGTACAATTCCATGTGATACGATGGAGGTGGAAAAATTTGTATTGGACATGGTGGTCAAGCAATAATCACAGGAGTTACTCTCTTTAGGTAGCCATTAATGAACTAAACAAAGATTTAATTCAGTGTCTGACAAACCCTTCTCTCAACTTCACGCCAATTTATTGAATGTATGAGGATAACTTAGTTTGGGTTACGAATATACCCAGTTATCACACCCAACATCTCGCTTAGTTAAAGATCTAGTTACCTGGTTCACTAGTGTTATCAAATTCGGGAGGGAACAATATTTGTTGGGATCCTTAAACGATGCCCAACCATCAACTATATTTCAAAACTATGGTAGTAGAGATCGAGAGTTCAACCGAAAACTTTATTACATGAGGTCAAATTACTTAGACAGTTAAGAACACGTAAATCCACCACTATATTAAAGATTGTGAAACTTTTGATAAGGGTGTATACTTTATTTTAAACCTGATTTCGAATAAGAACCCTTTATGGTATATGTATTTGTTTATGCATAGATCTGGTGACAATTCTAGGGGGTTTTCTTTATAATTTAAATGTTAATACATAGATATGGTTATAGTACTAGTGAGGTTTTAATGAGTCAAGATTGAGCCCTTATACTCTCATTAATTAATGGGAATGATTTGGAAATATTAATAACTAGGAGACTAGGGTAAAGTAAAGTTATTCCTTATGCTTGTATATGTGATTACTATGCAGTATGGAATAAATCAGACGGATAGTCTTTTCTATAGGATATTTTGATTGTAAAATTAAATGGTTATGTTAACCTGGCCGAAGTAAGTAGTGATGATAAAACTATCTACATATAATTTTTTTTTTATTTCGAAAATTTGGGGTACATTACATATGGTATCAAAGAAAAGGTTACAACAATAGGACCTTAAAAACATGGCCAAAATTTTGTTTAGTAAATGTTTTTCTATTTGATGAAAAACTAATAAAACGCTTACTGTTACAAACAAAAAACATTTATTTCTATTGTGATAATGGTAGCATAGAATGAAGTGGAGATCAAACTCGAGGAGAATCCTGAGCAAGGACCTCTCGAAGAACCCATGCAAAACAGTGAAGGATGTTCATCCACCCAGGTTCTCGAAACCATGAAAAACCTTATTGTGGAACTGCAATTGTTCAAGGAAGACAATGAGAAATTGAAAAAGGCACAACAAGAACAACAAGAAATAAATGAAGTACTGTTGTATAGCATAGTGTTGAACCTTGACCAACTTTTGAGGATTCTTGGTCATGTTTGACCTAATTTTGGGAATTCAACACGTTGTCGAAGGCGGAGCTCAAGACCAAGTGGAGATCACAGGATCTCAGCCCCTTTTAGGGCCCTTGTTGGGATTTGGGATTATGTAAAGGGTATGGGGATGTTGGCCCATGGGTTTACCCATGCTTAGGCCTATTTTGTATGTATAAATCAATGCTAAGGCGATGTAGTGAGTATGAATGGCTAGATTCCCTTTGGCCATATGCAAGTGATGGTTGTAGTCCAATCTATGTGAATGACAGTGATAGGTGCTAAGTTCTAAAGTTTGATCCATGTGATCGAAGTACTGCAAGAGATTTGTGCATACTGTATGAGGCTTGCAGAGCTAAGTGCAAGCGGGTGCAAGATATTGAGAAGAGTCTTAGTGTTGTAACCTAGCCCAGGGAAGGAGGATCTAGCAAGGTGTATAGATCTCCTGTCCTCCGCGGAGTAGGATTTTTGTGGCTCTGTACATGTATCTTATTGAAGAAGCTAATAAAGAAGACAAAGAGTTGGTGGATGTAGCCCTAGTGTGGGGGTGAACCACGTAAATGTTGTGTTGCTCTACTTTGTGCGATGTGTTGAGGTGTTTATATGTTAATGTGTTTATCTATTCGATATACATGAATGGTAGATATATATATTAATGCTATGTTCTTAATAGTATGTATCTGACCTATGTGGATATTCTTAGTGCTTAAATACCTTAGATCTGAATGAATACTATGATACTCTGTAATTAGGGTTTAAATTCACTGTAACTAAGACTAGATATAGATGAATGTTAATTGTTGAGTTCTCTGTTAAGTGGTAGAATCATAGATCTATCTCCCAGCTAAGGTTGAAGACATCTGAGTCTTTCAACCACCCCTACCTCTACCTTGGGTGAGACTTCATCTTCTTCGCAGGTGTTTCCAAAAGGGCTGGTAGTTAGGGTTTTGTTGGTGCACTGTTGTAGCATTGAACCCTAGGTATTCCCTTGTGCCAAAAAATGGTTCTGTTGTCAGGACCCGAAACTGTGATTGCTGGGAACTGAGGAAGAAGAATCTTTGTGCAAAGATCTGGCCTGAAAATATGATTACTAGGAACTGGGGAAAAAGGAGCTTTGTGTGAAGATCTGAACTTAAAAAAAATAAAAATTGTGTGTAGAATTGTTTCCCTAATATGCAACACTATTTGATCTGTGAAGCTCTGTTCCAAGAGGAAGGGTCAAATCTGAAGAAAAGAGGGCAGATATGAATAAAAGAGGTAATATCTGGGAGATTTGTGCCCTGATAAAGGTGAAAGTGAGACTAAAGAGGTAAGACCTGTAAGCTTTTTTCTCTATAGAAGTAAGATAAGTGTATTTTTTTGTTTCTAGAGTATGAATCTAGGTATGTTTGATAAGATTTGTCCTATCTTGAAAACTAGGGCACTGATAGAAGAAAAACTATTTGATATGAGTAGATTTGATAAGAATAGTGAACGATATGTTATACCTATGCATAGAGAGAATGTTTGGACTAACAAATGGATGCAGGACCCTAGAAATAATTTTTTGTAGGTTAGATACCAGGATCCTAGCACCTAGTACAGGAGAGGCTGGGGATAATTTAAGAGAAAGAGAGGATTAACCCTTTGTTATAGTTATAGAAAACTAGGACATATTGCTAAGGAATGCCCTGGAAGAAGACCTAGTTGACTCTGTTGCAAATATAGGGACCATGAAGTATTCAATTACCCTATAATGATTGCTAACGTTGAAAGGATGAATATGAGACAAGAAAACCATGAGAAAGGTCAAGCAACTAAGATTATGGAAGAACCCCAGAAAGAATCGGAAAAGGTATTGCTACAGATGAAAAAAACCCTGAATGACCACCGACATATCATCCTATTAGAGATCTTCAAAGAAAAATAGTGCATTGAAGTAGGAATAGGAGACTTCCACATTGACTGTGTTCTGGATGAGGAAACATAGGTGAATATCATGACAAAAAGAACTTGGGAACTTTTAGGGGAGCCTGCTATGATTCCTTCATTGGGAGGAATAAGATTATTCAAAGGAAAACTGATAACCCTATGTGGAAGACTTACCCGGATATCTATGATTTCTCATGGAACTTCGACAGAGGAGTAATTTGAAGTTGTCAAATTTATTGAGAACATCGCTCCATTTTCTATGTTACTAGGAAAACCTTGGATTGAAGGAGATCAGGCCAGAAGGAAAGAAG
Organism: Picea glauca; assembly: GCA_000966675.3. Lineage (NCBI taxonomy): Eukaryota > Viridiplantae > Streptophyta > Pinopsida > Pinales > Pinaceae > Picea > Picea glauca. Next base: position 337,608 of record JZKD02S2310905.1, read on the forward strand.
AAGAAGTCTTAGAGTAGAACAAGCAAGATTTAAAAGATTTCATAACTAGGAGGATCACACACATGATTGAAGAACAAGAGAACCAATCAAAGCTATTTAAAACCAGAGACTTGGATGTCGAAGTTGCAAGAACACAAGAATATTTGCAGAAGACTGAATTACCTATCCTAGATAGAGAATAAATATTAACCCTAATTTCTAGGAAAGAATCTCAACAGTGTGAAGTTACTCTTCCAAAAGAAGATAAGAATCAGAATGGAAAAAAAAAATTCTAGATGAAGCTCACTGGAAAGAAGGCTAGAAAACTAAGTAAGAAGAGAGCTAATATCGAAAAGTTACAAAAGGTTCCAGAGGGAACTTCGCAGAAGGAAAATTTGCAAAATTGGAACTTCGTCAGGATATCAGAACTGCATCACATGGAACTTCACCATGGTGATGTAATATAGCCATTGCGAACAGTATAACCATTAGACCGACCATACGAATGGGTAGAAAGGAATTTATGGCCAGATAGCTCACCATCAGACCATTGGGACCATGCCATAACAGACAGAACTGAATTAATGAAGGCTTCTCACTCATTAAAAGAGATTCATTGCCAAGTTATCTATTTATCCCGTCACGCCATGTGACGAGAACACTTTTTCCAAACATGACAATCTGAGCCCACAAAATAGTTGATTTTTCACAGTGATCATCATGTTATTTCCATCCATCCCGTTGCATTGAGAAATTACTCTTCGAACTTGAGATATTCAACCAAGAGTGTGTATGTCTAAATAATATAGCGCAATCGAAGAGTTTGTGAAGGAATTACTCATCCACCTTATGACTGAGAGAGTCATTTCTGAAAGAGTGATGTCTATGGGTGTATAATCATCATTTACGAGAGGAGTGCAAGCCTCTCCATCGAGTGCTCGTGGAGCCGGACCATCCTAACCATTAATGGAAAAGAGAACCAAGCACATACATGACCTAGAAAATGTGAAGTTGATCTCGACCATATTTCCAAAATACATCCCACCTATGGCCGACTCATTGAGCCATGATAGTGTGCCAAGAGATTTAGAGTACACCATGTTTACTGTGTACCTCCCGAAGGGGATATGCGCAGTTCGATCATAGCAGGAAAATATTGCAACATTGAAGTTCAATGACTTCAAAATCGGATATCACAAGAGATATAGTATGATCACCCCATATAAATACCTGACCAAGATGAAGGGGAAGAACTAAAATATAATACCTCATCCGTGGACAGTGAACCTCGCATAGTCCACCCTATTAAATGTAATGAAAATCCCACACATCAGAAGGCACCAGAAAGTAAACGCATGTGTCAAGCTACTCCTTTCATGTTACCATGGAGGCTACTTATGTGTAGATTGTCATATCACAGTTGATCCAATGTTGATCCATAGGATCATCATATTAAGTATGAAAGGACCCGACCCATAGGAGTTCTATTCAGGAAAATCCACATATCGGACACTAGCACAAAAGCTTAAGGATAGATATAGTGATGTTGAAAAGGGGATGCAAGGCTACAAGGTATCCCCCATCCAGAATGGCACAGTGCGCATAGCCTACCAGTTAATAGAAGGAAATTTAGTAAGGAATAATCGACCCATGCAGGTCATAGGCTTTGTCGTTGACCTTGCAGGGAAGTGCGTGGAAGGTTGACAGATGAACTCAGTGAAGTACCTAGTTAATCAACTGGAACTAGACTGTCACAAAGCACAGGATCAGGGCTATGAGTTTCACTTTAGCTGGCTCCTGATCCTCATCGCCTTTGTTTCCTGGGATATGCCAGAAGGTGTGACCTTTCCATATATTGAATATTTTGAGCTACTTGATGCGAAGTTCACCACACTCTGTTACTCAAGTGATATCAACAAACAATGGCATTCGAACGTTGTTTTTCACACATATTACCTTCATCTAAAGAGATCCATCAAAGTTGTACCTCACATGACTCTAAACACCCCACAGAGGTTCTGACCCCTGATGAAGTTTTTCATAGATCGACACTTCATCTACATTACGGCGTGAGCCAATGAACATAAGGAGGAGCTTCAGTCATACTACAAACTCATGGAAGAGGACCTTGAGGGGATCACTAAGGACTAGTCGGGAGACCTCCTTATTCCCATAGAACCTATAGAGATGTTAGACCATGATAGCCCAGAGGCTACATAAAAAGAACATGATACACCTGGACACAGCAGAAGGAAGAAATCTGAAGAGGTCCAAGACTTAAGAAGTGCCTCAGGCAATACTGCTTCAGTATCAACTGACCGAGGGTGTGATGATGAAGTAGAAAAGATAAATGGAAAAGGAGTTGAATAGAAGCAAGGTGAAGTAACACAACCGATAGATGAGGTTGATCCCCCGAAGAAGAGGAAGGTTTCTCCCTGAAACCTTCTTCTTAGAAGAAATCCAGAGCCATCATTACCAAGATGAAGACTATTTTCACTACCGATGATTTTGACTTCATCATAGTAGCCCTAAAAGACGCTTCACTGGAAATCGTAGAGAAATAATAAACTGAGAAGGAGGAAATGTACAACAGGCCCTTCAGCCTAGTCACACACTACCCACTATTCCCCTACCATCGAGAGAACCAGAGTTGGGAGATGATACATCCCAACTCCATCGATTAGCTGATGTGGTCGAAGCTCGCCTTTGTCGTGCACAAGAAGAAATAGAGAAAGACACCCAGGCCTTGAAGTAAGTGCAAGGAGTACTCGTAGAACAATTTCGAGTTGAAGAGAAGGAGAAGGTTTCTCTGAGAAATTTTTTTATGAAGAGAAAGAATAGATGAAACAAGAAAATGAACAGTTTCTCGTAGAGAAACTTGAACTTGAAGTGAAAGACGCAATCAACAGAGAACTCCACTCTGTGACAGTATTAGAACCACAGGCATAAGACCGATTTATGCATCAAGTAGAGTAGCTCGCAGAAGCTATCTAGTAGCTACAACAATGAATAGCATACTTAGAGCTCTACACCATACCCGACACCCCGCAAGATGTAAGGGATCAAAGAGAATCAACTTCTCTAAGCACAGTTGAAAGAATCAAAGTCCTTCCCATGGAATGCAATCAATTGAGTGATCGCAGTGCCCAAACGTATGAGCGACTCACTGAGAATCCAAAATTGAAGACATTAGATTCACAACTATAGGAAGTGAAGTAGCAAGTAGAGACAATATAGGCGCAGTTGAAGCCCCTATCATTTGTGGAAATAATGCAGTTATCCTAAGAGAAGCACACTACCCAGCAGCAGGTCCACACTATTCAGAGAAGAGTTATGGAAGTAACTTAGATACTCCAACTTGTACAGGATGAGGCTTACCAACTATTCACAGAGATCAAAGTTCGAGGAGAGGAAATCGAGAAATTCATCACTACAGCTGAACAACACCTAGAGGGACATGTCAAAGAAGCATTCATACAAGATTTTGTTGAAGAGGAGAACGTGGCACAACAACAAGTCGAAGTAGCTTGAGCCAATCTTGAGGCTTTTGAAGAAAAACTATTCAGATCAGAGTGACTCGAGATGAGTCACAGGTGAATGTTGGGGGCTTGTTGGCTCTTGACCAAGTTTTGAGGATTCTTGGTCATGTTTAACCTAATGGTTGGACTTCTACAGGCTGTCGAAGGTGGAGCGAAAGAAAAAGCAGAGATCACGGGATACCAACCCATTTTAGGGCGCTTGTTGGGATTCAGGATTATGTAATGTGTATGGGGATGTTGGCCCATGGGTTTACCCATGCTTAGGCCTATTTTTTATGTATAAATAGATGCTAAGGAAATGTAGTGAGTATGAATAGCTAAGTTATCTTTGGATAGATGCAAGTGATGGTTGTAGTCCAATCTATGTGAATGAAAGTGCTAGGTGCTAAGTGCTAAATTTCGATCTATGTGATCAAAGGACTGTAAGAGCTATGTGCATATTGTATGAGGCTTGCAGATCTAAGTGCAAGTGGGTGCAAGAGAATGAGAAGAGGCTTAGTGTTGTAACCTATCCCAGGGAAGGAGGATCTAGCAAGGTGTGTAGATCTCATGTCCTCTGCAGAGTAGGGTTTTTGTGGCTCCGTGCATGTAGTTTATTGAAGAAGCTAATAAAGAAGACAAAGAGTTGGTGGACATAGCCCCAGGGTGGGGGTGAACCACGTACATGTTGTGTTGCTCTGCTTTGTGCGATGTGTTGATGTGTTTATATGTTAATGTTCTTAGTTCTTTGATATAGATGAATGGTATATAGATATGTTAATGCTATGTTCTTAATAGTATGGATCTAACCTATGTGGATATGCTTAGTGCTTAAATATCTTAGATATGAATGAATATTGTGATACTTTGTAATTGGGGTTTAACTGCATTGTAACTAAGATTGGATATAGATGAATGTTAACTTATGAGTGCTATGTTAAGTGTTATAATAACAGATATGTGTCCTAGCTAAGGTTGTAGACATCCGAGTCCTGTAACCACTCGTGCCTCTAACTTAGGTGAGACTTCATCTGCTTCGCAGGTGTTTCCGAAAGGGCCGGTATTTAGGGTTTTGTTGGTGCATTGTTGTAGCATTGAACCCTGGGTATTCCCATGTGCCAACACATAGTAACAAAGAAGATCCCAAAGGACAATTATGAGGGAGAAGAGGTCAGTAAAAGAGCCTCCAAAAATTCTAGTCCCGAGGCAGAAAAAGAGGACAGCCCTTTTGAAGGCACACCATCAACAGAAGATAAAACAACCATAGGAATAAAGAGGAAAAGGGTGTACCACCTGGAGGGACAATTTAAGAAAATCAAACTGTCCACCTTTGATGGGGAATACGGGACATGGGAGGAGGCTGAAGCATGGTTACTAAACATAAAAAAATATATTTCCAAATATACAATTATTCCAACAACATGAAGGTCATAATGGCCATCTATAACATGAAAGGAAAATCAACTATATGGTGGGAGGACCTGAAGTTGGCCAAGGGCCAAAAGGAAAAAAAAATGGAATGGTAATATTTCAAGAAATACTTTAATAAATGGTATTTATGAGAAAGTTATTATGAGAGAAAGACCAAATAATTTTATGAGATAAGAATCGGTCAAATGACTATGGATGACCTGATAAAAAATTTCCTTGAATTTTTTATATTCGTGCCTTATATCTGTGAAGACAAAGTAAAAATCCAACAGCTCCTGATCTGCTTACCACCGTCCTATAAGGAAATAATTAAATGTGACAACCCCAAGACCTTAAGTGAAGTTTTCAAAAAGGTTCGAATGTGTTACGATCAATACAAACAACGATTTGAACTTCCCAAGGCTTGGAAAGACAACAAACAAAACATAGTGAACTAGCGGAAGAAGGGCTATCAACCAACCCCTTTCTAGAATGAAACAAAGAGTTTTCCAAGGAAATATTTTCACTCCAATAACCAAAACACCCAAGGGGGAGGTAAACCAGTTAATCTAGGAACAAAGGAGTTTGGGGACATCCCCAGAGAACCGTTAAAATGCTAGGAATGTGGAGAAAATCACTTAAGGAGGAACTACCCATGTCTAAATTCTGCAGCAAGGACCATAGTTCACAATCTAGAAGAGGCCGATATAGTGGGAGACGTGGGCAGAAGCATACACAAGATCAATGCAGTCGTGGATGGTCGACAAGATGATCACCAGTCCACTGTAGTGGAAGTTGAAGGTAAAGTTAACAATAATCATGTTCCTATTTTAATTGATCGAGGAGCTACCTTGAGTTATGTTCCTCCTCGTATATTGGATTTAAATAAACTTAAGAAACTAATGCATACAAAGTCTTGGATAGTACAACTAGCAACAAGAACAAAAAGAAAAGTTACATAATTCATTTCAGATTGTGAGTTCAGTTTAGATGGTCAAAATACCAAAATAAACCTAAATATTATACCATTAGGGTCTTACAATATAATTATTGGAATGGACTGGTTAGAGAGGCATAAAAAAGTTTTGGATTGTTATGAAAAATCACTCACTTACAAAGACGAAAAACAACATTGTTAGGACAATAGAAGGCATACACAAACCAGTCTCAGTTAGGCATATTTCAGCAATGCAGTTTAAGAAGTGCATTCGTAAAGGTTGTCAGATTTATGCTATCCAAGTGACAAATCTGTTGGAAAAAGAAAATAAACCTAACATAGAATATTTTTCCATCTTACATGAATTTAGAGACTTGTTCATAGAGAAAATACCTGAACTTCCCCCAAGAAGAGAGATAGACTTCTCTATCAATCTGTTGTCTGGATCAACCCCTATATCTAAGGCACCCTACCGAATGAGTTTACCCAAATTAACAGAGTTAAAGATTCAACTACAAGAACTATTGGACAATGAATACATCAGACCAAGTGTCTCTCCATGGGTAGCACCAATCCTTTTTGTTAAAAAGAAAGAAGAAAATATAAGATTATGAATTAATTATAGACAATTAAACAAAATGACTGTTAAGAACAAATACCCCCTACCTAGAATCAATGATTCGTTTGATCAAGTGGGAGGGGAAAATATTTTTTCTAAGTTGGATTTAAGATTTGGTTATCACCAGGTTACAATAAAGGATGAAGACATAAGTAAAACTACGTTCATGATGAGATATGGACATTGTAAATTTGTTGTTATATCATTTGGTATCACTAATGCACCAACAATATTTATGTGTTTAATGAATAACATTTTCAGTCAGTACTTGGATAAAAAATTTTGGTATTTATCGACAATATCCCGGTGTATTCAAAAACAAAAGAAGAACATGAAGAACATCTAAGGATAATATTGCAAACTTTAAGAAAACACAAATTGTATGAAACATTTGACAAATGTGACTTTTATCAAAAGAAAATACAATACCTAGGACATGTAATATCCAAAGAAGGTATTGCAGTCGTCCTAGAGAAGATAATAGCCACCATAGAGTGGCCTATCCCCAAGGATGTAGAAAACATTCGGTCATTCATGGGAATCATCGAGTGCTACCGCAGAATTATAGAGGGATTCTATAAGTTCCATACCCTATAAGATCCATACAGAAAAAGGGAACCAAGTTTAATTAGTCACATAAATGTCATGACAGTTTTAATAAATTAAACGAATTGTTAACAATGAAACCAATTTTAAGGGTAGAAGACCTGGATAAATACTTCACAGTCTGCGTGGATGTGAGCAAAGAAGGTTTGGGAGGTGTCCTAACTGAAGAAGGGAACGTTATTTGTTACGAGTCCCAAAACCTAAAAGAGCATGAACAAAACTACGCCGCTCATGAATTGGAATTAACAGTGGTCATCCATGAATTAAAAATGTGGCAACACTATATAATGGGAAGAAAAATTATGTTGCTAACTGATAATGGTGGTGTGAAATTCTTGTTTCGTCAACCAGACCTTAACGCAAGGCAAGCAAGATTGCTGGCCTTCTTAAGTGAATTCGATTTCAAGGTAAGACACATCAAGGGTAAGGAAAACAAAGTGCCAGATGCTTTAAGTAGAAGAATTCATGGGTTGTTTGAGATAAACATTAGCAGGGCAGAAAGAGACATTGAGCAAAGGATAAAGGCTGCAAGTAATAATGATGAAAAATACATTAAAACGGTGGAAGATTTACAAAACAATGCAAAAAATTTAGAGATAACAGATCTGAGTTTGGACAGAAATGGTCTAATAAGATTCAAAAATAGGTTATACATACCAGATTCTGCTGAATTAAAGTTAACAGTTTTGGATGAAATACACAAGAAGCCATATTCTGTTCATCCGAGATACCATAAAATGGTAACAACACTAAGGAAGTTATTTTAATGGCCTAATATGAAATACAAGACAACAAAATACTTTTCTAAGTGCCAAGATTTTCAACAAGTGAAGGTTGAACACCAACACCCAGCCGGCCTATTGCAGCCTCTACCTATACCGGAATGGAAATGCGAGACTATATCACTGGATTTTATCACGGGTTTTCCTAGAACTCAAAAACATAATGATTCAATTATGGTAGTAATTGATAATCTTAGCAAGTATGCACATTTTATTCCTATAAAATCTACTTATAAATCTATTAACATTGCTGAAATATTCATGAAGTAAGTTTTTAGACTACATGGTATTCCTAAAATGGTGATTTCAGATAGAGACGTAAAATTTACATCTACGTTTTGAAAAGAATTGTTTGAAGGGTTGAATACTAACTTAAATTTCAGCACAAGCTACCATCCACAAACAGATCGGTAGACTGAATGAGCGAACCAAACCATGGAATATATGCTATGAATTTACTTGGTAAACCAAACCAAGTAAGTGGGAATACTACCTGCACTTGGTGGAATTTGCATACAATAATGGTTACCAGACATCGGCTAAGATGATCCCCTTCAAAGTACTATATGGAAGAAAGTGTACAACTCCGATTAGCTGGAATAACCCAATTGAAAGAATCATGGTGGGACCAAAAATTCTTCAGGAAATGGAGAATACGGTAAGAAAGATACAACATAATTTAAAAGAGGCACATGACAGACAAAAAATTTACGCAAACCTGAAAAGAAGACACTAGGAAAAGTCAAAGCATGAAGAAGTTCATTAAATCTAGGAAATTGTTCCAAGTTTGTGCCCAGGTTTTGTGGCCCTTTCGAGATCTTAGCTCGAATTGGACCCATGGCATATCAACTTGCACTTTCCGCAAATGTGAAAATTCATAATCTATTTCATGTTTCTTTGTTAAAAAAATATGTTCATGATCCAACTCACATGATCGATTGGAACATGGTGCAGGTGGAAACAGAAGGCGAGTTCCAAGCGGATCCTCTATGCATTCTGGAAAGGATAGAAACAGTGTTACGAAATAGATTCATCACCAAGGTAAAAGTGCAATGGAAGCACTTTCGTCCTAAGGAGGCCACTTGGGAATTAGAGGAAGATTTGCGGAAATCATATCCAACCCTGTTCCAAGAAAGGAACGAACATTGAGGCCAATGTTGCACTAAAGGAGGAAAGGATGTAATATCCCCCCCCAAAAAAAAAAATATTATTAAAGTCTGCATGCACTTAGGAATTTATTTATGTTTTTGACAAATTTGAATTTGAAAAATTATTGCCATTTATGGCAATTCTGAGTTTAGAATTTGGTTAATTGTAATTAATTATTGTGACTGTTTGGCAAAGATTTGATTTTCCCAACCAACTCTTTGACTATGACACTTGTACGAGACAAATATCTTTTATATTTATTGTTGAGGGAAAAATGGAATAGCTAAGTTGAAATCAACTGAACATGACTCCATGAGTGAGGAACAGACTTGAAATACATCAAGGCTGAATTTTACAAGTGGAAAATCAGGAATTTGGCCATTGGCAACCCCTAAAAATCAGGGATTTGTAAAGATGCTAAAATTCCCAAGGGGAAAAGACCATATGGGAGGAGGTAGGACATTGCCTAGGATGCTAGGGAGAAAGGATATCACTTTCTGTTATGAGCACTATTTTCTAAGTGTGAGGCAAGGAAAAAAATTTATCTAAAAAGAGGACTATAGCAAAAGAGGAGCTTCGGGGTTTCCGTCATGGATTCATGGTCAGGCTAGGAGATGAACAGAGCAATTTGATTGGTTTTTATGTTCTATGGTTGGGTGGAACTTGGTTTTTCCATTTGTTGTCCAAGCACTTTGTTCAGATATGTACATCTAATTATCCCTCATTGATTTGTGTGTTTTGTTTCTTAATGGATGGTAGAATGAAATGAATTATAGAATTAAGTTTTTGTTTTATAGTTTTAATTTATTCAGTGAGTAGAGCTAAGAAAACTATTGTGCGAAATAGTTGTTGATGAATGTGTAAAAGTTTATGATTCAAATGATGTACCCTCTGAATCCACAATAGGAAAACAAATATTAGTCGATTTAGTTGTTGATATTAGAAATATTTGTTAAAAGTATGAATGTAGACTCAAATATAAACCTGTATAAGGATTTATTTTAGATTGCTACAAGTCGAATAACTAAAGTACAAGTCCACATGAATGCCTGT
>JZKD02S2310905.1:369853-387743 GCA_000966675.3 Picea glauca
GGCGATTTGGTTGCCTAAGACTAGCAAAGGCTTTATGTGATTTAATAAGAGATTGTCTAAAAATTTCTTGTATATCACCACCTGTAGGATTAGGAGTTGTTGGCTCAACTGTGATCTGCGGATCTTCAGTTGAAGTAGTTGTTGTTTCAGGGGGGATATTATCGAATGAACGACTTCTAGTCACTATAGGGGAGCGATTAGGGGGTGGAGGGGTCTTGCGACCACCTCGTGCCATCAATTTAGTTTGGCCCACCTTCTAGCGCCATTTGTTGATGGACGAATATGACCGTCCGTCAACTGGGAGAGTGGAACCGGTCTGGGGTTGTCTAAATAACCCAAGCCATTTGGAATGAACCACCCTGACGAGTTTAACAACTCCGTTGGCTGCTCTAAGGTCTCCTAAGAAAACCAAAGAGAAAAATGATCTGAGATAAGAAATCTAACTAAAGTAAATAAAACAAACTAAACTATAACTGAATACAGGAAACTAACTAAAATAAAGGAAACTAGAAACTAATAAAGCAAAGAAAAGGAACTAATATACTAAATATAAACTATTCTAACTATTCTATCTACAAACTACAAATTGCTCTTATAATAACTCAAATCAACTATCTAATTATCAGCTACGATATTTCTTATTCACAAATGTACACTATGAACAACCTACAGATTTGATTAAAACCTGCAAAACTCATGTGTTTGTTGCCTTAGGACAACCAGGAATCTTTTTTTTTTTTATTTTATGAAAAAGAAATAAAAACTACTGAAATTAAACGATCTAATATATTTACTAAAATTAAACAATCTAATATAAATCTAATTAAACTTATATCTATATTAATTATTTAATAAAAACAGTAAACAAAAGACTAATTGACCTGGAAACACTCCAAGTTTTCCCTGTGTATGATGACTCCTTAAGCTGGTTGGAGGAGGGAAACTCACACCGTTTAATCCTTAAGCTTTTCGTAAACGATTCAGCTATGCTGCTTCTTGAAGTATTTTACAGGACAAACAAGACATAAAAGAGAATCATAACAATCTTATGATTATAACTTCCTGCAATAAGGGAAACCTATTATGCATAAAACTTATATATAACAACTCAATTTATGAGGAAGATAAAACTATCATTCACAAACTGAATTAACAATTGTTATGTCTTTTATCTATTTGGAAGAAACAAGATATGGATAACAGTAATAAAATTATATCATTTGGATTTGATTTAGATATCTAAAGTAATCGTAAATCATAAACAAAGTGATATACAAAACATGAAACAAAATGTTGATATATTGAAAAGCAAAAGCTATGACAAAACATCAATTCTGCTCTAGTTGGTATTAGAATTCGATATCCTTGTTCTCCCACAACTGAGGATGAACATTATTACAAAAATCATAAGTATATATAGGTTTCTTCACAAGGTAAAACTTCCTTGTGGATAATCTCAAATAGTTTTACACAATATGGGAGATATCCCAAAATCACCTAAACTAAGAAAATAAGATGCAAGTAGAATCTGTAAAACATCCTCCAAATTCTCATCATATCTATTGCCAATTCGAATTTGCGTGCAATAGAACACAAAGATCAAATTAGAAGGATATTTAATTAAGAAAACAATAAAAAAATTGACTCCACAGACTTAGCTACATAATTATCTGATTCTGTAGCTAGTCAAAATAGCAAACAGGACCATATCTCAATCAAATCAAATAAAATCCAATCATCTTTTAATAATCTTTAAAAAATGAATTACTAATAATTCAAATGAAATTATCATTTAAATTAAATCATATCAAAATAAATGCAATCGAAACAGAGTAAAGAATGCTTTGTTTTTAGTTACCATAACACATGGTCAAACCTTGACAGACCTGTTCATACCAAACGAAATTAAGCAGCGAATCAAGTGATATGAGATACGATGTAATCGTAATCCACAACCATAATCGAACAGAATCGTATACAAGATATGATATGATCGATATCATTGAACACAACATAGATGTTACAGCTGTAGCAATACACATAGATTTCATGTCGTTTCAATCAACAGTAAAGACAGGTAAGCATAAGATTCATTCTATTGTAATCAAATATGAGAAGGTTGTTACAATATACTCAGAACGAAATATGCGTAACAGTATTAACCAAAAATCACCATAGATTTCATTTGCTGGATGTAACAATAGTATCGATAACCATAAGCTGGACAATACTAAAACAAAATCGGGTTTGAGCCAATTATAGAACAATTAATCATCCTATGCATGATCATTCCCATTTTACAAATCCATTCGTAACTGAATATTCATTGTTATTCCAATTCAAAAGATAACAGGGTCGATTTAATCAACGGGCCACAACGAATTGACTGGCTGGGCTTCACATGACTGTTACTATTTGTATCAATTCACGATATAAAACAAAACCCTTTTTTAAACAAAATCCAAATCGTATCCAGGTTGGTCAAAGTCATATGTAAATAAAATTGTAACAGATAACCATGTGTCTCATAACCAATTCCAATCACAGCATAAATCGTGTCTCAAGGTTTGAAATGCAAAACGGCTTGTCTATAATAGATGCAACAGAACATTCAATCGCAAACGATTTAAGACAATCAAATCCATATTATGACCAATAGAATCAAGACCAAATCCAATAACAAAATTCAATTTACCAAAACAGGTTATATACAGCAATGCATGTTTATGTAACAGAACAAGTTGATGATATACACAGAGTTTATGAATGTGCGATATAAATGGCTGAAAGTTATACCAGCGAGGTTGTTGAGTAGAATTGACAATTGTCGTGGCCGACTCGACATTCTTGAATAGAATTGAACCTATTGTTCGTTGCTTCTTGTCAGTGGGTTGCACTTTCATATTATGACCAGGGAGCTTGGCCACTTGGTCTTCCAAAGCATGGATTCTGGATTGCAATATCGGCACGTCTAGGTAGTACCTCTCCAACCATAACCCACACTGATCGCATGGTGGAACATATGGTTGAGCAGATGAGGGTTTCGATGAGTCACCGAGGGTTCAACGAGGTAGTCTAATGCCAGGAAAATTAGGATCATCCCGCAGACAAGGTGGTAAATTCTGGACAAAGTCATAAGGAGGTTTGTCAAACAAGCCTTCCGAGTAAGGATACTTGTTTGCGAGAAAATGTTCAATCTCTGAATCAGAATCTTCACTGACCACGATAGGCTCAGGATTGGCAGAGGGTTTTGGTTTATTTCTCGTCATGTGAGAGATTAACCGAGAGTTTTTCTTGCCTTTAGAATTAGCATTATCTTTAGCTTTAGGCTGTTTGGCTGTGGGATTAGCCATTTCGACCTGATTGGTCACAGACATGGGCAAGTTCGTAGGTGGGTCGGGTAGAGGTTTGGGTAGAAAAACATTGTAAGGTACAGGGGGGATAGGTTTGCCTTCGCTCACCACAGGTTTATCAACCTGTGGTGGGTTTGAGTCTTCAAAGCCATTACGACTGAGGAAATCACCCCAACTGTCATGACGTAACCTCAATTCACAAACCACAATCATTTTAATCAACCCCAAATGGAAGAGACTGGTATTAGCCTGGATGCGCTTGTACCTCTTCGCCATCTTAAACAGACTTCTGTGAAGGTAGTGAGGCACATTGAGTTCAAAACACATAAAAACCATCAATAGACGAAGGTGAAACAAGAAAACGAACCCGTACCTGCCCTCACAAGTAATGAATTGCTTGATTATCATTAGCAGGTCGTGCCAACGTTGTTTTAACATTTTTGCAGGCCATCCTTTGTTGCAGGGTTTCACCATTCGAGATTGGAAGAGAAATGTCCACGGGACATCTTCCAATTTACAATTTTTAGACCACTTATGTCCTGTAGCAGGCAGACTGGTTGCCGAGCTAAGAAATTGCTCATTAATCTCCCATTTCACATCCCCAATTTTGTCTCGGCAGCCATCGAATGATAACGCAAATTGTTGAGCCACGATAGGGTTATAACCATCGAATTTTCTTATAAACGGGAGCCACCCGAATTTTTCCATGTCGCTATAAGCGCCATCAAACATCAGCAATGCTTGGCACCCGTTGGACTCGTCCCTTACGACAAGAGCCATGGCTTCTATGCATGGTAGGGTTTGGTTTGAACAATACAAAATGCAAGAGAAAAATGATAGGGCTTAACAGCTACAAGCGCTCAAAGGGGAATGAATCAATGTAATGCGTGCGAAGGTGGTGGGATTACCACCGCCATGCAGTGTATTAATGCCTGGGTACAATCTTGTTCCATCAGTAATCATAACGTTTAAAACACATTAATCGGCCAACCCAAATCGGTGTATAACCATATCAACGTGCCATCAATCAAATGTAGAACCAAAACCATATGTTATATTCATGCGCCAAGTGTATAGTTTAATCCAACATGAAATCCAACATTAACCAATGCACCATCGTATTAATCATTAAATAAAAAACAAACGTTTAGACCAATGTCAATCCAATCGTTTCATTGCATAAATTCAGACTATCAAACCAAAATTTTACCCGATCGGGGTTTTATAACTTCAAACCTTTGCCTTTCAACATGACATCGAAACTCATATATTGATCATGCGCTCATAGCAAAATAGATAACCAATGTTTTATAAAACATTATGACAAATGGTTTTATAAAATCGATAAGTCAAGAGCTCAAAACAATAAGGATCATATCAGATAAAACCAACACCAATCATGACCTTTATAGAATCAAATGTAACCAATAAATTTGCATGCTCAATGGCTTATTAATCAAATAAATCCAAATGCGCAATCAAAGTAAGAGTAGGCCAAGGGACATAGTTTGAAATGACCTTTGTAGTCATGTGATAAACCAATGGTAAAGTGCCTTTCAGAAAATTAATAAAAGACTACGACAGTCCAAACAACGATGGAGGGGTTTTCACACTTTCAGTTGTGAAAACTGAATCGAAACCAAATTGCAATTGTCGCAAAAAATGAAACAAATGTCTAGTTGAAAAATGCAACGATGACTTGTCGTTTAGAAGACAATTAGGTGTAGGAATCCTTTTAGGGCAATAAAAAAAAATTGAATTGGCTGCCAACACATTGTTCATTGTAACAGTTTTTGGGACTTGGTTTTGTAACAGCTAAAGGCGTTGAGTTTGTGCAACGAAGGGTACTAGTTCCTGGTTGTTGAAGCCACTATTTCGAGCTGTCGATTTTTTCCTTTAGATTGTAGGCATTGTCTTGCTTGTGTCGGCGGGTAGTCGTTTCCATCTGTCTTGATTTTTGCATGTCTCGTCTAGTTGCTTGATGTGTTAGTGTGCAGATTCATTATTGTCTATTGCTTGATCTCCATGCGTTGTGTTTTTCTTCAAGTTGTGTTATTTAACAATTAATGTTGTTGCCGGCCTTCTTTAAAAGAAAAAGAAAATCACTTTCTTGTGTCGCTTGTAGTCATAACAATGGGGTTACAATATATAAACTATCTATATCTGCCTATTGTCCATCATAGATCTATTTTTTTTTATTGTTGTTCATTACTATATATAATCAATTACTTCAAAAATAAAAGTTTAACGAGACTATATTGAATTTTATACTATTATGCCGAGTATAAAGAATAAAAGTCCCAAATACATTATTTTACCTATTATAAAAGAAAGATATATGATACAGTAGATCAAAGGATACTTGACAATATATATATATATATATTATAGACAATAGTTCGCTGACCAAAAAAATTCAGTTTGGGTTTTCCATAGACGAAGAACTCCATAGCTAGTCTAAACGGACATTTAATAGACTACATAAAACTGTCTGTGAGTGTGCATATGGACTAGTGGAAGAGATATGGAACTTGAATACATTTTGTGGACAAGCCCCTTCGTTCACCAAGTGCATTGTCATTTCTTTGAACCTGCAAAAGAACCGTACAACAATATTAGTAATTTAATAATGTATAAACCATTAAAGAATGAGATAAATAAAAATAGTCAAAGTATACTTATCTTAGATCTTGATTGCATATAAGAGCATTATCTTTTACTTTTGAAATAATCCACCCACGACCCAGGAATGGGACTGGGTGCAAAATCCATCTAATGGGTTCCCTCACAAGACAAAGGGGCCCATCATCAATTGATATACATTTGAAATTATTTTACTTGTGAAAGTAATAAGAATAAAAATAAATTACTAATTAAGTTCTATAGATTTGATATCATGTAGTTTATAAAATACATAGAGAATATATACAAAATAAATACAAACTATAATCAAGAGAAGGGTTTTCATAAATACGCAAGTATTACTTTGAAGAAATTACCAAACCCCATACGGAGGGAAAAAATATTTTTTTGGAGAATCCAACATTTAAAAAATAAGTTATCTTCCATAATACATAGATGAAGCTTTCGACAAGGATGACACCTGTGGATCCCACAGGGGTGTAGACGGATTGGCAAGTGTCGTGTAAATGGAACGAATTTTGTAAAAATCAGGTTGCATGTTCGATTCTTACCCCAATATACTTTTTCTCCATTCTTGTGGGTTGTGTGGATTCATGCGGGGTTATAGTGGTATCCAACAGGGATTGAACCCATGTCACACAAGCACGAGAACCGCGCGTTCTCGATTCCCCCAATACAAAAAAAAATACAAAAAAAGAGGATGATACTTGCAAAAAGAAAGTATTAAAATAAGAAATAATTACAGATCAAGGATGTGATCTCGATAATAACCTAATCGATAAGTTAAATTTTATTTACACAAAACGTATTCAAAACCATAGCAACTTTCTTTCCTCGACTTTCACCATGTGATGTGGCAATGAATCCAAGTATCAGTTATAGTATGTAATAAAACAAGAAGATCTTTCTTTTAAAACTAGAGTTGTCAAAGGAGATAATTCCCTAATTTTATGTAGACATATTTGAACAATAGCTAACATTAAAGGGCATTGTCGAATGGTCATTGGTGTTTTAACAGAGACAAAGCACAATTTCTTCTCGACAAAGATATTCTATAACCAGTGAATACATACAAAGAAGCTTCAATCCTCCAGACCAAAGGAAGAGAAGTACAAAGAACATGACTTAACACTCAGAGAGAAATACATTGTACCAAACTAAGAAGCTATTACATACAACAAATAAAATTGCACCATACAGAGAACACGTTAGATACAAGGATACATTGCACCAGACAGAGAACGCGTTGCATAAAGGTATTTTTCATAGTGAATGATTTTTATAGAAGGAATGTTTTTGCATAGATCACAAAATTGAAAAAGAAACACATAACTCCAAAGAACCCTTACAAACTGTATTAAATATATATCAATTCATTTATCATGCTTGTGGAGAGACATGTCAGAGCGCATTTGTTACCATTCTCCACCAGAGCCTAACACTATCACCGGTCATAGAGAGTAACCAATGAAGTGACAAAGTGAAATGAAGACTCAAGGGATAGCTACAAGGGGTGTAATGGCACCTGGAGCCCCACAGTAGTGGGGAAGAGTGATTGGTATGCCACCCCACACCTTGCCATGTGAACTTGACTTAAGTGGTGAGCCCATAGTGGGTGGTTCTCTGTAGTGTCAGGCATGGACAGTACTGGGTATCTCTATCACCATTAATGGACTTTCCCTAACATAAATTCCACAGTATATAACGACCTAGGCTCAAAACTGACCTGACCTGGAATCCACCTCAATATGATTACAATTCACTTAAATGTTGTGTTATATATTTCTAATAGGATCAGGTGGATAGTGTTAATATGTGCGTTGGGTTATAACCTCACGTGAAGTGTGTATATCGTGTGCTATATTAAAACATAGATCCTTATACTATGGAAAATTATTTGAAACATAGATTGTTATACTATGGAAAGGTGTTATGCTATGGATATGTTATTTATCCCTAGCGCATGGATTATAGACTATGACAATTACGACTCCTAGTCCACTAGGGTTATAACTTTATGGCTATAAATTTCTTACATGACTTCTAACATAGTTTATGACATTCAAATAATATGGATAGCATGGGTACGATGTAACCCTAGTATTTATACTATGGACTTCGATAGTCATAGTTACTAATTTTTAACAATGCATTTAAGTGTATGACTTTAAGTACAGTATCATGGTAAATTAGATTATGAGTTAATCTAAGGAAAACATTATGATTTAATTTAAACGGATAATAACAGTAATATTGTTTTGGAAAGTAAACCTCCTACAAACTTTTATAATGGATATTCCAATAGAGTAAAAACTCTTATGCGCACAAATAGTGACTAAGATATATAAGGAATATTTTCTTGTGTCACAAATAGTTTTGTTGAATTATAGACGTTAGTTTCTCGATAATTTTTTTTAATTTTAGTGAAATTTGGGGTTCGTTACATATGGTATCAAAGTTGTTGGTTACAATGCTTAGACCTCAGGGAAACACCAAAATTTTTTTTTTGTTTTGAAGAAAAAATATAACAAATATATTTACTGTTACAAATAGAAAAAAATGTCTATTGTGAAAATGTCAGCACAAAATGAAGAAGGAAACATACCTGAGGGGAATCAAAATCAAGAGATTCCTAGAGAACTAGAAGATAACAGTGAGTTAAGTTTAACCACCCAGGTCTTGGAAACAATGAGGAACGTTATCATGGAATTAAATGTGTTTAAATAAGATAAAAAAAGAACAGGAAGACCTGCTGGAAATAAATGAAATGTTGCTGCACAACATAGTAACAAAAAATAGTCCAAAAGCGAAGGAAAGAGAGGAACAAGTTAGCAAAAAATCCTCTAAAAACTCTAGTAATGAAACAAAAAAATAGGATATTTCTTTCAAAGACACGCACATGACCGAAAACAAAGCATCTACAGGAAGAAAGAGAAAACAAGTGGATCACCTGGAATGTGAATTCAAAAAAATAAAACCCTCCACCTTTGATGGAGAATCAAAGACTTGTGAGGAGGATGAAGCATGGTTGTTTGATATAAATAAATACTTCCATATTTATAATTACTCTAAAAATATGAAGGTTAGAATGACCTTCTATAACTTAAAAGGAAAAGCAAGTGTCTGCTTGAAAGACCTGAAATTTTCAAACGAACTGAAGGAAAAACGAATGGAATGGTCAGAATTAAGAAATTATTTAAAGAAGTAGTACTTATCAGAAAGTTATTACAAAATAAAAACTAAGGAATTTTATGAACTGCGACTAGGAAAAATGGCTATGGACAACCTGATAAATAAATTTCTAGATCTGTTGAGGTTTGTGCCTTACATCAAAGAAGGTAAGATAAAGATACAAAGGTTCTTAATATATCTACCACAGTATTACAAGGATAGAACTGAATTTGACAATCATAAGTCTTTAAATGAAGTGTCTACAAAGGATCGAATGTGCTATGATTGGTACAAGTAGAGATATGAAATTCCCAAGACATGGAAAGACAAGAAACATGATAAAATGAATCAACGTAAGAAAGGTTTCCAACCATCCCCTTTTTGTAACATGGAAAATGGATTTCAAAGGAAGGGCTATCACTCTAGTACATAGAATACTCAAGGGGGAAATAAACCAATTAATTTGGGATTCAAGAAGGTAGGGGAGAGTCCCAGAGAAGCATTGAAATGTTGGGAGTGTGGAGAATCCCACCTGTGGAGAAATTGTTTACACTTAAACCCATCAATAAGAACTTCATTCCATAATATTCAAGAGGCTTCAAAATTTGGAGACACTAGAAGAAGCATGCATAAGATCAATGCAGCTCTAGATGGAAGACATGAAGATCATCAATCCACTATTGTGGAAGTTGAAGGTAAAATTCATTTCAACAATGTTTCTATACTAATTGACCTAGGAGCTAGTCTGAGTTATATTACTCCATCTTTAGTAGGATTGAACAAGTTAAAGAAGGTAAAACATGTTAAATATTGGTTATTACAGCGAGCAACGGGGACCAAAATAAAGTTAACAAATTTATTTATGATTGTGAACTCAGTATAAATGGTCAGAGTACAAAGTTAAATATGAATGTATTACCTTTAGGGTCTTATAATATAATTATCGTAATGGACTGGCTAGGAAAACATAAAGTGTTATTAAATTATTACGAAAAGTCATTTGTGTATAAAGATGAAAATGATACAATGAGAATAGTACAAGGAATCAGAAAACCAATTTTTGTTAGGAAAATATCAACAATGAAATTTAAGAAATGTATTAATAAGGGTTTCCAGGTATATGGTGTTCAAGTAACTAATCTCTTATAGAAGGAAAGAAAATCAAGTTTAGAATACTTTGCAGTTCTACATGGTTACAGAGATGTATTCATAGAAGAAATACAGAACTACCTACAAGGAGAGAGATATATTTCTCTATTGATCTACTACCTCGATCTGCCCCAGTGTCCAAGGAACCTTATAGAATGAGTATACCTAAATTAACAAAACTGAAAATTCAGTTACAAGAACTATTAGATAAAGAGTATATCAGGCCAAGTGTTTCACCTGGGGGAGCACCAGTTTTGTTTATTAAAAAGAAAGATAGAACTTTAATACTTTGTATTGATTATCATCAACTGAATAAAATGACGATTATGAATAAGTATCCTTTACCTAGAATTAACGATCTCTTTGACCAAGTTGCAGGAGGAAAAATATTCTCTAAGCTAGATTTGAGGTCTGATTATCATCAATTCAAGATAAAGGATGAAGACATAAACAAAATAGCATTTAGAACACATTATGGACACTATGAATTTGTAGTGATTCCATTTGGACTTACTAATGCACTAGCAACCTTTAAGTGCTTGATGAATAGTATATTCAACCAATATCTGGATAAATTTGTGTTGGTTTTTATCGATGATATTTTAGTTTATTAAAAAACTGAAGAAAGATACAGTGATTTCTACCAAAGAAAGATACAGTGTTTAGGGAACGTAATATCAAAAGATGGTATTGCAGTGAACCCGGAAAAGATTATAGCCATTATGGAATGGCCTATTCCTAAAGATGTAGCAAACATAAGGTCATTTGTTGGTCTTAATGGTTATTATCGAAGGTTTATAGAAGGTTTATCGAAGGATTTTCTATAATTACGTATCTGATTACATCAATACAGAAAAAGGGAATAAAATTTTATTGATCACAAAAATGTCAAGACAGTTTTGATAAGCTAAAAGGAATGTTAACTACAACAGCTATCCTAAAAGTAGAAAATCCATATAAATACTTTACAGTTTGCATAGATACGATTGAAGAAGGATTAGGAGGTGTGCTAACACAAGATGGACACTTCATCTGTTATGAATCACGTAAATTGGAAGAAAATGAAGAAAACTATGTGACTCGTGATTTAGAATTAGCAGTTGTGATTCATGCATTAAAAATGTGGCGGAATTATTTAATGGAAAGAAAATTTATGTTATTAACCGACAACAGTGGTGTAAAGCATTTGTTCAGTCAACTAGATCTGAATGCAAGACAAGAAACATGGTTGGGATTTTTAAGTGAGTTTGATTTTGAAGTACGACACATCAAGGGTAAAGAAAACAAAGTTGTAGATGCACTAATTTGGAGGACTAGTGGTATTTATGAAATAATTATCGATAATGACCCCGTTGTTACGACAATAAAAGACAACATTAAGTAATTTTTTTTTTTTAATAGGAAAGTAATGAAAATAATACAATCACATCAGCTCGACTTGACAACATCATAATGAAGGACGACACAAGTAACATAAACTCCAAGGCGATCGAGAAATGAGGTATCAACAATCATTTGTTACAAAAAGTTTCATAGCGCGGAAAGTAAATATTTAGAACCAGCACGCATTACATTGAAATTCCAATGTGCAAGAAGGTTACTACCTAAGAACAACATTACGACATTAATTCCCATACACATGAGAAACCCCACTATCTAACTTCATACATTACTTTATAAGTCAATGCACGCAATCAATTTTATTAACTGAATCATTCACATGTTGACATTATTCTAAAGGCACGAGAGTAATCAACTTTTTTTAAGAGCACAAGAGGTTAGAATTAGTTAATAAATCATAATTCCACATTATTTTTAGGGTGCAAGGTCATGATTGGAATTATGATGTCAGTAGCAACCTGTATCTCAGAATTTAATTTAGTTGATTGTTTTCCAGTTTAAAAAAAAAAATCTAATTTCGTTGCCATTATAAAAATGGAATTTCAACTCAGGTGCAATTATGACTTAGAATTAATATAAAACGTAAAACGTAACTCTAAAGCGATTGAACTGGAAGGCATGCTGGGAAGGCATGCCTTTAGGATAAATTTAACTGGAATAAACTTGAATTGTAAGGGTGACTGAATATAAAACGTAACTCTAAAGCGATTGAACTGGAATATAAGTAAATAAAGAAAAATAGAGGTTTATCCAATCGCCAAGAAGGGACGTTAAGAGCAATGAGCCCCTGCGCTCAATTACCTCTGACAGGTCTCGCTCGCAGGGTAGCCAAGCGCCATTACTTCTGTCAGGTATTACAATCAGGAGACAAGTGCGTTAATGCTCATTTTTTTGGACTGCAACGATCTGAATCTGGAGTTCAACGGGAAGAAAAATAACTGCAAAACCTTCCACGAGAATATAAATGGAACAATGTTCAATGAATCACCCAGCCACCAATCGACGAGGGAAAATTCAAGTGCCAGGTGTCAAGTTCTGTGAAGGTGAAGAGAACAGGCGTAAGGAGGAAGGATTTTGGAAATTCGCCACTACAGGCATTAAGTTGGCAGGGAAACCAAGGACCACACCCAGTAATCTGTACAGAAAGGTGGAGTTTCTTAATGCATGCAACTTCCTCAGGGAAGGACAACACAGGCCACAACAAACACAAGGTGAAAACCACGAGGCATCAAAACCACAGTCCGAGCCTAGGAATCGACAACTCCCATGCAAGATGCCAAACAAGTGGAGGGAGCCCACAGGGGACCCAAGGAGGTGTTTTCCCAATGCACCGAGTCTGGAAAAGGTTTGCCAAGGAGACAACACTCGTTACTGTCTTGCAAAAACCTGATAGAAGGTTGGCCCGACAACTAGACTAAGATAAACCGTGATTCAAGAGAGACAAGCGCAGTGATCAGGTATCGTTTCTGCTCAACGTTTAAGACAAACCCAGCATGATCGATTCGCTAAGGGAGAGAAGGGAGTGCAGAGAGTAAATAGTTACACAGGAGGCCCCCAACCGAAGGAATCCATGGGTGGATTCCACTGCGTGTAGGAAAATTGGGGCCAAGAGAAACCGCAGAGTGGGAATAAGGGTAAATTTGTTTCTCTTTGAAGGGCGATTTCGCTGAGAATCTAGAGGCAACCCCAAGGTGGAGTGAACGTAATAGTCAAGGCATGGAGAGGTAAGCAGGTGAAGGCCGAGGTAATAGGAAAAGAAAGGAAAAGACTAAAAGAGGTGAAATTTTTTGAACGATCAAAACGTTGAGTGCAAGAAAAGCGCCAAGGGTAGCGTATTACAGAAATCATTTACCGTGCGAATGGAGTGGATGTGAGAAGAACGGTCAAGGACAATGGCATTGCATTTGATTGATCAGTAGCTCCAGGGTAAAAGGGAAATTGAAATAGAAATGCAAGCAAACATATTCCACATAGACCAAAATCTTAATAGTTAGGGAAAGGGTATCGGAGTGGAAACAGAAAGAACTCCAGTGAGGCAGCGACTTTACACAAGAAATCACAAGCATAAATCCTTCTTAATAAACTGAACAATTTTTAATTTGGAGCGAAACAATCCCCACTGAATTTACCAACTACTGTGTGATAAATGCACCACAATAATCTTCAAATCGATATTCATATACACGAAAATTTTAACTAATTTACAATGAAAATTTACTCATGACTACCGTCACCAAAGGAGACCTCACCGATACCTCCCAGCCAACACTAGGAGTATTCTTCTTCCCCTGAGCCCCCCGAGCCACAAATGGGCCACACACACACACCAGAGAAGGCTAGCTCCCAACTTGCCTCGCAAGGTCGAGCTACCACTCATTATTCAAGCTGGGTTTCCCAACTCCTACAAGAAAAATCAGTGAAGAGTAAAATCCGACGGCATAACCTTACGCGTACCAGACGTGTTTCATTCTCCTCCTCCACCATTTCTTTTATAGATTTTTCTTAGTGACTTGTTAACAAAAGCACATTAATTTCTTTTTATTAATTTATTATTAGGAAAATTCTCCCCTGTACACTTGTCACTTGATCCTTTAGTTGCACTAGAAATTCAGTCAATTAATTAATTTAAATTTCCAATTTCCCTCACCCACCTAAAAACGCTCGATGTCCCTTTATTCCCTCACAGTCCCTTAATGACTCACGCCCTTCTTAAAGCTTAGTTGAATTTAAAAATGGAAAGTTATCTAGACTAGATTCTCTCCCATGTTCCACATTCCTTTTGTAATTAAGTTTCCCCTTTTTGTATAAGTTAGAATTTAGAATGTTTTGTACTTAGCCAACAATTAATCTTTTAAATAATTTAATCCTCCATAATTATTACTTCTTTTTTTAATTTAATTTTCACCCCCATTTTCTTCATCCCCCTTTATTACTTGCTTAATTAAATTTTAGTTCACAAGACCTACTTAGACCTAGGATTTAAATTCTTTAGGATCAACCATAATTGTTTTCAAGAGGAATTTTATAATTATTAATCTTTACTCATGCAACATTCATTTTAATGTTGACCAAGTCCTAAGGAGACATATTTTTCTAGGTACTAGGTTCATTAACTCACCAGTGTTAAAAAACAATCATGACGTTCCCTTCAAGATGCACTACGTGCTCCAAGGGTGCTACTCGTCTTCATTCGTGTTTTATTTATGCAACATTCCCTTCAATACGCACTACATCCCCAAGGGTGCCACTCGCCTTTTGATTGATTTTTGTAGACGTAAAACCCCAGGAGTCAATACTTCATAGGTGACCTTGTGGAAGACTAAGGGCCTCTAAAATAATTACCATGCCTTATTGCACGCCCCTTAGAATCATCATGAGTGGCTGTCACAGTATTCCCTCACGACATCGTGGATCTATCGAACTAGGTAATCGTTAACCTACAGTTCAAGCCACAATGGGAGTGCTAGTAGGATGTGGCAGGGCTGCTGCCACACCTCTCCCTCAATATCTTTGGTTGTCGTGCATGACCCCTTTACCCCAAATGTGAGTCTGGTTAGCAAGATATTGCCATTCTGCATCCATCAATGAAACATGTCAGTGATAAAAAATCAACAGTATAATATACCAGTCATATGTCACATATGCAATATTAAGAAAGCTCAAACCATAAAAGTCCACTCCCTGAATCGATCCAGATTCCAAGGAGGTCCATCGATTCCATCGACATGCTTAATCGGTCCAGAGTCCTGCATACTCAGAAAAAACCAGTCAATAGCACTTGCCAATATAAATATAATAAAATAACATATCATCATATCCACAACATCATTCTAATCCATAATCGAAACAGTCAATCATATAATGAACCAAATCACTTTCACGCAAGTGTCCTAAAATAATAGGTCCAATCAAGTGTGCGCAAGAGCGAGATGTTACATTATCAGCAAGGCGGAAAATGATATCGAACATAGGATAAAATATGCAAGTAGTAATGATGAAAATTACATCAAAACAATAGAAAAATTGCAAGGAAATGCAGAAAATATGAACAAAATAGATCTAAGTATAGATAAAAAGGGGATGTTAAGGTTCAAAGACAGGCTATATGTGCCTAACTCTACTGATATAAAGACAACAAATCTTGATGAACTGCACAAAAGATTGTATTCTAGTCATCCAGGATACCAGAAAACGATAACAACATTAAGGAAACTATTTTATTGGCCTAACATGAAAAATAAAACAATTTAATATTTGACTAAATGTTTAGATTGTCAATAGGTAAAGGTTGAGCATCAACATCCGATAGGTCTGTTACAACCTATACCTATACCCAAATGGAAATGGGAAATTATTTCTATGAACTTCATCACAGGTTTTCCTAAGACTCGAAGAGAAAATGACTCAATTATGGTAGTGATTGACAAACTAAGTAAATATGAACAATTTATTCATATAAAATCTACTTACAAAGCGATTAATATGTTAGAATTTTTATGAAAGAAATTTTTAGGCTGCATGGAATTCCTAAGATGGTGATTTCAGAAAGAGATGTCAAATTTACATCCAATTTTTGGAAATAATTTTTTGCAGGTTTAGGTACTAATTTGAATTTCAGTACAAGTTACCATCCACCGACAGATGGGCAGACTAAATGAACAAATCAAATTATCGAAGACATGTTGCGAGTGTACATAAGAACAAAACTAACTAAGTGTGAAGAGTATCTGCACTTAGTTGAGTTCGCTTACAATAATGGTTATCAGGCATCAACTAAGATGAATCCCTTCTAAGTATTATACGAAAGTAATTGCACAGCCCCGATCAGTTAGGATAATATAGTTGACAGGATTATGGTGGGACCAGAAATGCTCCAAAAAATGGAAAGAATAGTAAAAAGGGTACAAAGGAACTTGAAAGAGGCAGAAGACCGACAAAAAATATACGCAGATCTAAAAAGAAAACATAAGGAATTCAAAATTGGGAAACATGTATATCTAAAAGTCAAAGCAAGAAGAATCTCTCTAAAGCTAGGAAATTTTCCAATTTGGCACCAAGATTTTGTGGCCCCTTTGATATTTTAACTCGAATCAGACCCGTGGCATATCAACTGGCACTTCCTGCAAATTTAAAAGTTCATAATATATTTCATGTTTCATTATTGAAAAGATATATTGATGATCCCACTCACATAATTGATTGGAAGATGGTGCAGGTTGAACCAGAAGGAGAGTTCCAAGAGGAACCTCTTTGCATTGTGGATAGGAAAGAAACAATACCTCGGAACATAGGCATTGCCCAGGTAAAAGTGCAATGGAAGAATTTTAGTCCTAAGGAGGCCACTTGGGAATTGAAACAAGATATGCTCAAATCTTATCCAATTATGTTTGGAGAGGTGATTGAAAATTGAGGACGGTGTTGTACTTAAGGGGGTGAGGATCTGATATCCTCAAATTATTAGAAAATAAATTCCACACTGAAATTAGAAATAAATTTCCATGTATGGAAATTTGGATTTGGAGATAAATTGTCATTTATGGAAAATCCGAATTTAGAATTTTGGATTTTTTAATTATTATTTTATGACTGTTGGGAAAAGTTTTGAATTTCCCAACTGTCCTCTTTTGATGGACACATGTATGATACAAACTTTTGAATAAATTAAATATTGCAAGATAAATGAAAGAGTCAAGTTAAAAATAGTTAACTATGACTCCATGAGTGGGGAACAAGTTTGAGTTAACTCAAAGATGATTTTTACATGTGGAATAAGTTGATTTTTGTCACTAGAAGCCCCTAAAAATCAAGGATTTCTAAAGATGTGAAATTCCCCATGGAGAAAAAGGAATGGAACTCCTAGGCACAAGATAAATACAACATATGTGGGAGGCAAGATATTGCTTAGTATGTTGGGATTGAGAATTGTTTTTTTGTTATGAGTACATATGGTGTGAGGAAAATAATTAATTGATGTGTTGAACATGACAGTAGCTAAGCAGTCTAATGTAGTTCACCCTTATGGAGCCATGGTCAGGCTAGGGGGTGACCAGGATAAGTGACCGTGGTTGTTTTGTTTCTACGGTTGGGTGGAACGTGGTTGTTCCATTTGTTTCCAGCATCATTATTTAGATATGTATCTCTGCTAGGTTATTTTATTGTTGATGTAATATTTT
>JZKD02S2310905.1:388247-421444 GCA_000966675.3 Picea glauca
CAAAAAATAGGTCGCTAACCAAAATTTTTCAATTTGGGTTTTCCATAGACCAAGAACTCCATAGCTAGTCTATACAGAGATTTAAATGACTACATAAAAGTGTCTGTGATTGTGCACATGGACTGGTGGAAGATATATGGAAGCCAAATACCTTTTGTGGAAAGACCTTCCTTCACCAAGTGCATCGTCATTTCTATGAAACTGCAAAATACCCATATGACAATATTAGTAATTTACTAATGTATAAACCATTAAAGAATGAGATAAATAAAAAGAGTCAAAGTATACTTATATTAGATCATGATTGCATATCTGAACATCTTCGTTGCCTTGCGGAGTAGTCGCCTCATGACCCATGAAGGGGAGTGGGTGTGAAATCCATATGATGGGTTCCCTAGCAAGACAAAGGGGCCCATCATCAATTGATATACATGTGAAATTATTTTACTTGTGAAAGTAATAAAAATAAAAACAAAATTATAATTAAGTTCTGTAGCTTTGATATCTTGTAGTTTATAAAATACAGAGAGTAGATATACAAAAGAAATACAAATTGCAATCAAAAGAATGGTTTTCATAAATCTGCAAGTATTACTTCTAAGAAATTACCAAACCCCATGCGGAGGGCTAAAAGAATATTGTGGAGAAGCTAACATTTAAAACATAAATTATCTTTCATAATACATAGATGGGTATTTTGACAATAATGATACTTGCGACAAGAAAGTATTAAATTAAGAAATAATTACAGAGATGTAAGAATGTGATATAGGTAATAACCTAATCTATAAGTTAAAGTCTATTTATGGAAAGCGTATTCAAAACCCTGTGAATTTTCTTTCCTCTGATTCACCAGGTGATGTGGTAATCAATGCAGGTATCATTTATAGTATGTAATAAAACAAGAAGACCTTGATTTTAAAACAAGAGTTGTCAAAGGAGATAATTCTCTAATTTTATGTAGACGGATTTGAACAATAGCTAACATTAAGGGAGTTTTCAAATGGTCGTGGGGGTTTTAACAGAGACAAAGAACAATTTCTTCTCAACAGAGATATTATATACCCAGTGAATACATACAAATAAGCATTGTTGTTGTTTTTCAATGAAGAAGGGATTTTAACCATGCCATATAAAAAATATAGAGTACCATTATGACCGTTAATCGAAGTCTGTAACAAAACTGTTAAGTGCATGAAGCTTCGAAAATTAAGACCGAGTGGCAGAACACAAGTATAATACTATTCCTCCATGACTATTACACAAGGTCAATCTGATAGGCCTCTAAAACTGGTGATTATTTTCTTACACAACAACCTCTAGACCAGGGTCACGAGTGTAACAACCTCTTTACAAACTGGAAACGAAACGAGAAATTTTTCAAAGGGTTTATCCTTTAGCCACGATGATTTTGACCTTGGTTGGAATAGGAAGGAGCCTTAAAGGATATAGTTTTTGAGGAATGATAGTCAACAGAGAGGGAAACACAATAAACTTATTCAAAATGAATGAGAAACTTGAAATATTTAACCTAACATACAATTATAATAATTTTCACAGTGGAACCTGGAACAAAAAGTACACACAGGGAAACATTCTGTGGTTTCAATACTCAAGACCAAAGGAAGAGAAGTACGAAGAATGTGACTTAACACTCATAGAGAAATACATTTTACCAGACTAAGAAGGTATTACATACAACAAATAAAATTGCACTAGATAGAGAACACGTTGCATAAAAGGATACATTGCACCAGACAGAGAATGCATTGCATAAAGGTATTTTGCATTGTGAACAATTTTTACGAAAGGAATGTTTTTGCATAGAGCACAAAATTGCAAAAGAAACGCCTAACTCCAAATAACCCTTACAAACTATATTACAAAAATACAATTTCACTTACCGCACCTGTGGAGATGCATGCCAGAGAGCCTTTGTTACCCTTCTCCACCAGAGTCGAACGCTATCACTAGTCATGGAGAGTAACCAGGGAAGTGACAAAGTGAAATGAAGACTCAAGGGAAAACTACGAGGTGTGTAATGGAACCTCGAGCCCCTCGGTAGTGAGGAAGAGGGACTGGTACGAAACCCAACACCTTGCCATGTGAATTTGACTGAAGTGGTGAGCCCACAATGGGTGGTTCTCTGTAGTCTCAGGCCTAGAGATTACTCGGTAGGTCTATTGCCATTAATGGACCTGCCCTAACATAAATTCCACAGTCTATAACAACCTAGGTTCAGAACTGACCTAACCTAGTGTTAGCACTAAGAGTCACCCTCATATTACGGCAGGATAAGCCCAATACCCATCAGATTTTTTGGTGGATTTTGATTTTATATGAGTGGAGGTCAATGGACAAAACTCAATATATGAATGATTTTCAACACGAAACTGGACAAGAAATGCACAGGGGTTTCAACCACCAGCTCTATTTTCATTAACTACCTCTTTGGAGATTGAATGAGAGATAATCCCTTGGGGGCGGCTACACGTTTCTCTCGGATAGGATTTCATATAAAAATAATATTGTGAGGTTGTCAAAAGTAGTTTGGATTCAAACTTCTTTTGGGCCCGCAATCCATCACATTTCTCCACGTATCATTTTTTCCATACCATGGTTTTCATTGCGGGATCGCTCAAGAAACATATCACCCGAGAATATTGTGTCCCCATAATGGACTGTGGTCATAGGTCTAGTCCTGATCTGTGATTCGAGTGCACCCACTAGATTTACCGTGACTGCCAAGCTTAATTGCCCACCAACTTTAGGATCTACCAAAAGTGTGCCTTGGGATGGGGTGCTAATTTTGGCGATGAATAATAACATCTCTCGAAGGATGATCTGATGTGGAGGCATGATGTCACCATGATGTTATGTCGCATATGGAGAGGTGACATGTGTCACTCGAAAATAGGAAAAAATCATGTCTAAAACGCTTGAAATGAGTGCCATGTATCAGTGCTAGACAGATGCCACGTGTCTGTGTCGAAGGCTGCCATGAACTTGGTGCTCCAGGGCTCAGGCGCTAGCTCATTTTCCTTTGGCTCGTCTATGTGATTTTACCCAGAGCTGGCAATCTAATGACGTGTGTCTTCTTGAATCCAACGACCGAGAATTACTTCGGGTCTTCGAATTCTGGGAAAATCAAATCTTAAAATTCCTCTGCCTTCAGTTTCTTTTACCTAGAGTCATAGATATGATGATGCATGGACCTCCTAAGATCCATTCATGGCTCCGAGCTTCAGACTTCTCAATAGTCAAACTTTATTTTCCCAAGCAAATTCGTCAGAGCTAGGGATCTGACGACGCATGGGTCCTAGATTTGGACAACCCAGATCCACTTCAGGTCTTCAAGCTTTAGGAAAATCAAAACTCAAATCTTTCTTACCTTCTTTCATTTTACACGAAGCTATGGATATGACGACGTGTGGCTATTGTTGATCAACGAATCAAATTCACTTCGGGCCTTTGACCACTTTGGCACTTCGGCCACTTTGACACTTCGACCACTTTGGTCACTTCAACAGCTTCGACACTTTAGAACTTCGACCACTTCATCACTTCAGGACTTCGGCCACTTTGGCACTTCAACCACTTCGACAGCTTCGACACTTTGGGACTTCAGCCACTTCGGGACTTCGATCACTTCGACACTTTGGCACTTCGATGCTTTGGCACTTCGATGCTTTGGCACTTCGGGCCTTCAAGCTTTGGGCCTTCAAAACTTTTAACACTTCGACACTTGGATGCTTTTCTGATTTCAAAACTCCGGAAGCTCATTTCTCTGAACACTTGGATCGGATGCCACCTATTCCCCTCAAGATCAACGACTCATGCTCACTTCGGGCCTCCTGACTTTGGACCTTCTGGTCTGGTGCTATACTTCACACTACTTTGAACTTTTGAATTCCCGTGAGCCGCTAATTCGAACTACTCCTGGAATCTCCCCTGCTGAAAGATTAAAATTGTCGGTTGTTTGCGCTTCGAGCCCAAAATGGACTGTTAAGAAAGTTGTTCTTTGTGCTTCAGACCACGGTGTGTGTGAACGAGGACCTGGACAATTTGGTTATGGGTTGGGGAAACGAAGAGACTAGTGACTGCAACAAAAGGATATGAGTGTTCTTCTTTGGGGAAAATAGAGGGGCTTGGGGCTGAGACTCCTTTCAGGTAGGACATTAAGGGAAACTAGGGCGCACAAATGAACAAGGGAAAACAGAAATGGGAAAAAATTAAGATCTAGCTTGCGAAAAAAAGAGGGACAGGGAAAAATTACAGACTTAGGCATCAAATCAATGAACACATATGACTCCAGACAACATTTTGTGATAACATTTGCCTCCACAGGGGATGGCATTCTCCCTACAAGATGCCAAGAACGCGCAGCTCCAGTGCCTTAGATATTGGGTATGGAGTCTCTTATCAAGAATAAAATAAAAACTAAACATAAAAATGAAAAGGGATTGGTATTTACAATGGTGGGATGTCGGTCACGGCCTAAACAAAAGAATTCTTAAGAAAATGCCCATCGACAGGGCCACCCAAAACCTCAAAATCCTCCAAGTTCTGCAATTTGTAAGTGTTTTTCAGAAAAACCTTATAAATCTTCAAGGGGCCAATCCACAAGGCTTCAAATTTACCATGTTTTCCCTTATCTTGCTTGGGTGCATCCCACTTAAGCATCAAATCCCCCAGCTAAAAATTTTCCTTGCTTGCGCTCTTGTCAAAAGCTTGTTTTATTTTTTGTTGATGGTCTTGTGCTTTATCAAGTAACTACTCCTTGATCTGCTACACTTCTACCAGCTGCAATATCCTTCTGGCCATGTAATCAGGTTATACTTGGTAGTCCTGGAGGAATTTTTCCACAGGCAAAGCAAGCTGAGCAGGAAAGATTGCCTCAATGCCATACACAAGTTGGAAAGGAGAAATACCCAATGATCTTTTCGTGGTAACTATGTTATCCCATAATGAAAAATTCATCTTTGAATACTAGGATTTCTTGTTATCTTCTAATAGCTTCTTAATAATATTTATGAGGCTTTTGTTAGAAGATTTTGCTTAGCTATTTCCCTGAGGGTAGTAGGGAGTAGGGTGGACTAGTGTGTTCTCATACTGCTCACAGAAATTAATTAATGGCTGAGCCCTGAAAGAGGCGGCATTGTCTGTAACGATCTTGTTTGGACAGCCAAATCTGGACATGATGTCTTCAAGGAAATTTATTATTACCTTGTGGGAGGCACTCCTTGTCAGGATGGATTCTATCCATTAGGTAAAATAATCAGTGGTAGTCAAAATCCACCTGTGTTGGCCACTTGAGGTTGGATGGATTTCTCCAATGAAGTCTAGACCCCACTACTGAAAAGGTCTAGAAACCATTACAGGTTTCAAAGGAAAATATTTGAGTTGTTGCTTTCTAGAAAACTTATGACACTTGGCACATGCTCTAATATTTTCACAAACATCAGTGAAAAGGATGGGCCAAAAATACCCATCTCTAAGGATCTTGTAAGTTGTGGTCCTCCAAAAATGATGTCACCCACATGAGATGCTATGAAAATCAATCATATCCATTTGGGCTTCTTGTGGGTCTACACACCTTAACAGAACTCCCAGAGGGTCCTTCCAATACAAAATCTGACCTATGATACAATATTTGATTTCTTTGAGTTTCAAATCTATCACCTTGTTTTTGTCCAAACCATCAGAAGGCCTCAACTTCTCCAGGAAGTATATGATGTCTTTGTACCAGGGGCTTCCTACTAAGTTGGGACTGACGTGAGAGTATTCATCAACACTCTCATCTTGCTGAATTTCTGAATCTATATTCAAGAGATTAACTCCCAATGCATTGCAATTTGAGTCAGCCAGTAACTTGGCTAAACCTTGGGCTTTCACCAACTTGGTAGGTTTGATTTCCGGGTCAAACTCTAAAATTTTGGCAATCCACTTTCTCTTTTCCCATCTATATCAGGCTGGATCAATATCTCCTTTACTAAAGCCGAGGGGACATATGCAATGATATTTGAGTGAAGAATATAGATTATGAAATCCTTGAGGGATTTCACCAAGGAATAAAGCCTGCTTCTCCATGATATCATATCTCTCTTATGCATCCCTCAGTGCTCTGCTGAAAAAGGAAATAGGTTGCTCTAACCCCTCTGCATTTATTTGTAAAAAAACAACAACCAATGTATCAGATGAAGCGAAGGAAAATATCAGAAATTCCTTGGAATAGTCTAGGATGATCAGCACAACTGATTCAGTCAACGCCCTCTTGATTTGGTTGAAATAATATCTGGACTCAACATTCCATTTCACTTCATTCCCCTTCCTGAGCATGATTGTAATGTATTTAACCAATTCAACAAAATTAGAAATGAACCTCCTTAGAAAGTTGATTTTACCCAAAAATAACTGAACTTCTTTCCTGGATCTGGGAAACAACAAGGAAAGGATGGCCTCCACTCTTCTCAGATCAATATTTATCCCTTTAGCTGACTCAATTCCCCAACAATTTTCCCTCCTGCATGGAAAATAAAGACTTCTTGGGATTTAGGGAGAGAACAAACCTTCGAAACTTCAGGAAAAACTTCCTCTGATGATAAAAATGATCTTTATTAGTCCTGGAGAATAATGTAATTTCATCCAGATAGATAACTACAAATTTATCATTTTCTCCAATGAAAGCAATATCCATAGCTTGTTGGAAGGTCACTCCCTGATTCATCAATCCAAAAGGCATTTTATCATACATGAATGTGCCCCAAGGAGTTGTGAAATCCCTCTTTTCTCTATCTTCAGGAAATAAAAATATCTGATTGTAACCGGAGAAACCATCGACCATAGACATCCTGTCTGAACCAGTCACTCTTTGCAAAATGTGCTCCATTTTTGGCAAGGGGTAGTTATCCTTTTTGGATCTCTTGTTCAAAATTGTGAAATCAACACACAACCTGATTTCTCCATTCTTCTTCCTGACAGGCACCAAATTAGCCACCCACTTTGAAAATCTCAAAGGGATGATCATCTATGCATCCAACAACTTCTTGACTTTGTTTTCCATAATCGACAACAATATGGGATTTATTTGTTTGAGCTTCTGATTGAAAGGTTTGACATCTTATTTCAAAGGGATTTTGTGTTCAATGATGTTGGTGTCATATGTGTCAGACAGTTGGCTTAGGTTGATGGATAGTTGGTATGGATTGTTTGTTGTCATTGATGTCAACTATTGGAGAGTGATATTGTAGATTGATGTCAACCCTTAGTGATTGATGTCAACCCTTGGAGAATGTACGGTAACGAATTCTAGTAGCACAAAGGTTTGGGTAATGGACCCAAGTTTGTTTGATGTAAAGATGACTCATTATTTTCTTCTCATGGTTGATAATAAGTACAAATGGATGAACTCCAAAGTGATCCCCTTATGGTGAAATCCCTCACGGGAAGATGCTTTGCGGATTGAGTTATCCTAGAAGTATGGTTAGAGAACCCATTATTATTTGTGGAATAATGAGACGAAGGAGAGTGATTTTTTTATTTAAATGGTCCTATATGGATAGTTCTTTTCATCCCATTTTTGGTGGTATGTGGAACGTCACATAACTCCTCACGGTTAGAGAGTTATGGCTATGAGAAGTTGGAAAACCCAGGTTTGGGTAATGGACCCAAGTTTGTTTGATGAATAATGGTATGATTTTTTATATATTTTTATGTAGTACTATTCTATATGGATAGTACATTTCATTCCAATTCTAGTGGTATGTGGAACTTCACATAAATCCTCACGGTTTGAGAGTCATGGCCTTACAAAGTTGGAGGACTCTCATATGTCATCTAGAAGCCCCAAAAGGTCAAAGTACTCAAAGTGGTTTAAGAGATTTTAGAAGGTAAATAACATAGTGAAGTGATGAGTGTACTGTAATTCAAAATGAATACAAAGTAAATTATTTAAATAATAAATTTAATAGAGAAATTAGAAGTGGGTTAACCCTAAAATAAGGAAAGTGGGCAAAGTGACCTAGAAGATGTTTTTAAGGAAGCTACTTGGAGAGTATAAATAAGAGGCAAGGCTCTCTCATTTTACATCACACTTGAGGATATTGAATATATATAGGTTTTTTTAGGTAACCAAATTATATCTAAGCCTAATTTCCGACGAAAGGTGAAGAAAAGAAGGTCGGAATTCAGGGAAGGATAAATTTCTTTGATGATGCTTTCTAAGGTATGTTATTTACAGGTCATCTCAACATTTTCGCAACAAAGTTTTTTCTAGAATGATTCAGAATGTGAAATTGTTATTCCATTGAGGAAACATATCCAAGTATCTGTGCTAAAAAATTCATCTTGCGGTTCATTGTATTTTTGGAGTTACACTCCATGGAAAATAGGGTTTGTGGCTAGTCCTGAAACTAGTCTAAAACAAGTGTTTTGGGTAAAAAATTCATAACTTCTTCATAAAAGATTCAAATTGAGTAATAAAAAAAGTTTTGATTAGATTACAGTCTTTAGGACTTTTTGTAATATTTTCAGATCGATTCAATAAATATTCCCTGTGGGTCACGCTCTACAATGTCTCTCTCTAGAATAAGCTAGAATTAAGCAAGGTATGTCATTTTTTCTATAACTCTTTTTCTGAGAGGTTCCAAGTAGTGAAAACTGGAGGAATTGCACAAAACACATTGAATAACATTGTGTATCATTTTCAAATCTTTATTCATTACAAGTACAAAGTTATGATTATTCCAAGTTAGGGTTGTTGACTAATCCAAAACTAGGCATGTGAGTCTAAAGAAAAGTTTGATGAAAATGCTAGTCTCTTGTTGTTAAAGTCAAGGAAGGTTTGTAGGAATGTGATAATATACATCATTTCTATTACAGAGTTACAAATCAAATTTTTATGATGAAATTGATGAGGGATTTTGGTTGAGGTACATGTCGAGTACATGGTTGCGACAAGTAGTTGATGAGTTGGCACATACATGAGGTGTATAGTTGATGATGTTGGTACATATTGATGAGTCATAGTTGATAAGTAGTTGATACATGATTGGTACATACTTGGTACGTGGTTGGAGATACTTGTTAGTAGTATTGTTGACACATGGTTTATGGATGATGTAGCATACTTGTATTATTAGAAGCACATATTGATCTTGGTGATGATTATGGGTTGTTGTGTTATACTTGGTTGATGCACATCTTTGAGAGTTGTGTTGGTGATTGATCTTGATGAGTAGATATTATTT
Organism: Picea glauca; assembly: GCA_000966675.3. NCBI lineage: Eukaryota > Viridiplantae > Streptophyta > Pinopsida > Pinales > Pinaceae > Picea > Picea glauca. The sequence goes on from JZKD02S2310905.1 coordinate 397,496, forward strand.
TGTTGGTAAAATTGATGAGACAGGTTGTTGTGATATGTTGTTTGGACAAGTTGTTGTGACAGGTTATTTGTATAGGTTTGGTGCATGGTTGATGCACTTGTTCATGATATAGATTGAGGTACATGCTAGTACATGGTTGATGCACTTGTTTATGGTACATGTTGATTACAAGTTGGTTGGTACAGGTTGGTGCATGGTTCATGCAATTTTTTACTATACAGGTTGATTACAAGTTGAGGTACAGGTTGATGGATGGTTGATGCATGGTTCAGGTTATTGGTACAGGTTGTTTGGTACATGTTGATTGGTACAGGTTTACAACATTATATCTCACAGTGATATTGTGCCAGTGGTTACATCATTCTACTTATACTGCAGGTTAGTTGGACGGGGCAAGGATAGGTGGTTATATCCACCTTCTGGTTGTATTCAGAGAACATAGGAGGTTGTAGCCTCCTTCTGGTTATAGCCAGATAATTGGGGAGTTGGAGCTTCCCTCGATTTGTAGCCTGAGAAACTAGCCTGAGAAACTAGGGGGTTGGAGACTCCTTCTAGTTGCAGCTGGAAAACAAAGGAAGTTGATGCTTCCGATGAATGTAATTCTTCAAGACATATAAGAAAAAACGTTCTGTGGTTTTCTCCCGTTTTGGGTTTCCACGTAAAAATCTGGTGTATTGTGTATGTGTATGATTGTTCATTTGTTCATTCCTTATTTACTCTGTATCTATTGAATGATAATGATACAATGATATAACACTTGGATTATATGGTTAAAAAGGATTAAATTTCTCTATTATTGATTCACCCCCCCTCTCAGTAATCCAATAACCCGTATCATAGCGAGGTCCCTTCAATTAACAGTTTAACCACTGGAAGAAGATCATGGATTATTTTGAGAATGGAGTATCAATGTTTAATGGTCAAAATGGTTTTAAGTATAAGATGTGGAGAAGAAGGATGGAAGTATTTTTATAAGCATGGGGACATTATATTTGGCTATCAGTTGTTACAGGATATGCTAGTTCAAAAAAGGAAAAGACTGCAGCCAAGAAGAAATTGAAGAGGAATAAAAAAATAGCAATGGATTTCATTGAGGAAGGATTACCTAAATTGGTAAGAGAAAAGGTTGGTAAATATTCATCATCCAATGAAATTTGGGATAAGTTACATGACATATATTCTTTACCCATCGTAGATTCAAAAAATGCCAAAGAAGATGCATATATAGAATAAGAACAAAGATGCTCATCAAGATACACATTCAGAAGAGGAAGAGTATGATGAAGAAGAAGTTGATTACATAGAAAAATTGATCAGTGCAATTAAATATCTAAGGAAAGAAAGATAAGGAAACAAGTCATCCAAGAAAGAATTCGTGAAGCAAAAGCAAAGTGTTCAAGGTTTCGAAAAATATCAGCAGGTCATAAAGAATTTAAGAGTTCAACTAGATGAGGCCATAAGAATTGAAGAAACTCTAGAATATCAAAACAAATGTTTAGAAGACAACATAGAAGCACAAAAGGAAGAAGCATAAAAGAGAGAAAAGATATTGATGGATCATCTCAAGGAAAGAACCAAGGACTTAAACCAACTTGAGGAAGAGTTTGGTCAAGAAGAGAGAAGACTGGAAGAAGAAATAATTACATTGAAAATCCAACTTGAAGAAGCAAAGAGAACGAAAGAGGTCATGAAGTCTCAGATAATGAAGAAAGAAGAAGACGTTGAGAACATTGAAGAAGAAGTTGTCACACTAACAGTCAAAATCGTTAAGCTCAACAAGAACATTGAAGAGATAAAAACATCCACATAAGTTGTAGAGAATGAAGAGAATAACTCTACGTTGCTAGAAAAGAAGAATGAAGAAAATAGAAAGAGTTATGCAGAAGTACTCAAAGGAAGGAATCGTGGTCAACCAGAATCTAAGAAATTTTTTAAATATACATCTTCAAGGATACCATCCATGTTCAAGCCACAAATAAGCTTCAATCATGATCATGATCAGTCAAGGAAAAAATTCAGAAGGACTATGCCACAAAGAAGATCATTCACTCCCAGGTATGAAAATTTATTTTATGGTCATTGTTTTTATTGTACTAACTTTGGACATAAGGTTGCATATTGTATGGATTATAAAAGAAATGTTCAAGAAGACCATGCCTATGTGGTCGTACGTAACATTGACTGTTACAAATGTCATAACTATGGACACATAGCCATTGATTGTAGAATCATGATCGATACTTCCATGAAAGAGAATATTGATATCAGATACAAGAAAGTATGGATAGGAAAATAAGAAGAACAGGTGAACAAATACCGAGTACTAGAGATCGGAAGATTGACAATAAAACGAGATGAACAAAATTCCACAGAGAAAATGAAAGATGTCAGATACAGAAAGTTTTGAAAAATAACTGAAAGAAAGGAAGGACAACTAAATAAGGAACAGGTTCAAGATATTGTACTAGAATCTACAGATAGAAAGATGAATCCACATAGTGAAAGAAAGATGAATCCACAGATAGAAAGAAAGAAGTCAACACTCATAGAGATAATGAATCTACCAATGAAGATGATGATGAATCTACCAATGAAGATGATGATGAATACACATCAAAGAAAGAATTGTTCTGAGCCATCCGGCTTAGAGACTCCCCAGTAATATGAATATTAGACAGGGGGATTATATGCAATAGTTGTGACAGACCAAAGAACCATCCTTCGAGAAGCTTGCATAGTTTGAGAAGACAGATTTAGAGAAATCAGTTAGCATAAGTATAGTTTGATAGATTAATCAAGACTTCATGATATTATAGTGATAAATGGATTAGAATTATGGACAATTGCATAATTAGAGTCTTGGATAGTATGGACACAAATGGATTCGTAAGAACACTTAGCAGGTTTGGATAGATATGATAGTGGACAACAAAATGGATTCATAGATTGGGTTATAGAGTGGTTCAAAGAAAAATGAACATTATCATAATGGATGATAATTACACAAGAAATGGATCGAACAATGCTAATGGATCCCAAATTGACAGATATTTTTTGGACACATGCAGTGCATACATCAGTTCACATTCAAAACAGAGTAATTCTCAGAAACAACAATGAAAAAAATCCCTATGAACTATGGAAAGTAAGCGCATACAACAACCTCTATATCAAGGTAACTCAAGGTAATATTTTATTAATTTAAATTTATGTTGATGATATTGTTTTGGAAGTACTAATGATAGGTTAAGCCAGAAATTTGCAAAGGATATACAGAATGAATTTGAAATTTCATTACTTGGAGGAATATCCTTCCTTTTGGGTCTTCATATATGTCAAAGAAACCAAGGAATTTTTATTTCTCAAACTAAGTATATCAGAGAAATTCTAAAGAGGTTCGGAATGGAAGATTACAAACCAGTTACCACTCCTATGAAAACCAATTGCAAGTTGAGAAAAGATCATAATTCAAAGTCTACAGACCAGAGTTAATACATGTCAATGATTGGTAGCTTACTATATGTGACAACATCCAGACCAGATGTAATGCATGAAGTTGGAAAGGTTTCACAATTTCAATCAGTACCAAAGGAATCACATGTATTAGCAGTGAAGAGGATTTTCAAATATCTCAAAGGAACATACGAGTTTTGATTATGGTATCCAAAAGAAAAGGATCTATCACTTTTTTCCTACACAGATGCAGATTGGGTAGGTTGTATTGATGACCGACGAAGAACCAATGGAGTAGCATTCTGCTTGGGTTAGTGTTTAGTATCATGGCTAAGAAAGAAACAATCATCAGTATCTTTATCTACAACCGAGATAGAGTATATTGCAACAACATCATATTGTACACAGGATCTTTGGATGAAACAAACTCTGACAGATATATAGGTTGAGTATGATGAACCCATTCTAATCTATTGTGATAATGCAAGTGTCATAAGTATCTCAAAAATCCAGTGATGGAATTCAAGATGAAGAACATTCCAATCAAGTATCACTTTCTATGGGAATGGGTTGCAGAGAAGAAAATCAGAGTTGAATATCTCAGAACAAAAGAACAAGTGGCATACATATTTACAAAACCACTTCCATGGGAATCCCTTCTGTATCTTCACCAGAGAATAAGAGTAATTTCTACTCCAAAATGAATACTTTTGAATGCTTATTTGATATCTCTTATATGTACACGAGGAAGCACCATAAATAGGACAAAGGGGGAGAGATTTATCATATGCAAAAGGTAAATGCTTGGAGAGAGAGCATAGAGGCATGTTTCCAAGGGGAGCTATTGTCACAAGGAAATAATGAGAGATATGACTTCAAAGTGATAACCTTTATCAAAGGGGGAGATATTATTCATATGAAGGGAAAGAGAGTAATCAGAGGATTATAAACACAAAGAAAAATCAAAGTCATGTAGACAGGTGGAGCAATCACAAGGAGATTTCATTCAAGGGGATCAGCCCCAAAGGGAGATATCCTTTGCCATTGATGTGAAATGGGGAGAGATAGAAACATTGATAATTAGTATAAGCATGAATGTTATCATGACTAAGTGTTTCAATCAATGTTGGTGTTTCTATCAATGCCAAAGTGGGATATTGTCAGACAATTGGCTTAGGTTGATGGATAGCTGGTACGGATTTTTTTTTGTCATTGATGTCAACTATTGGAGAGTGATATTGTAGATTGATTTCAGCCCTTAGTGATTGATGTCAACCCTTGGAGAATGCACGATAGAGAATTCTAGTAGCACAAAGGTTTGGGTAATGGACCCAAGTTTGTTTGATGTAAATATGACTAATTATTGTCTTTTCATCGTTGATAATAAGTAAAAATGGATGAACTCCAAAGTGGTCCCCTTACGGTGAAAGCCCTCATAGGAAGACACTTTGCAGATTGAGTTATCCTAGAAGTATGGTTAGAGATGAAGGTGAAGGTGAGTGAATTTTTCAATGAAAATATCTTATATGGATATTTCTTGTCATTCTATTTCTAGTGGCATGTGGTGTTAATATTATGGTAGCTGCGGGAGGTATTTAACTCCATGTGTGAACCTAACAGGAATAGAAGACTCCGGGAAGCAAGAGAAACCCTAATGAGTTGGATAATAACCCTAGAAGCCTTGTCGGCTCAAGAAGATAATTTATATTAGGCTATTAGCCTCCAAAAGAAGAAGTTAGCCAGAAATAATAATAATATATTGAACAAACACTTATCCAGAAGGAGAAGTTGGCCCCAACAAATATGGCAGAACCAGTATAAATACAGGGTGCCAGTTCTCATTTGCAGTATCTCATAATTGTAGTTCTCAGTTTTGGTGCGCACTATAGCTCTAGTCTGGTGCACACGTGCGGAGGAGGATTGTAGGTGCAGCTGCAGCAGCAGCTAGTTTCAGTGTTGGATTGGACTATCTATTGGTGAGGTTTTGGACTATCTGATAAGTCTTTTGTGTTTCTCTATCCTTGGGGAAAGGCGAGCTACCCTTTGTTTGGCTATCTAGCCTAGGGTTTGCTTCAAGAGAAATTCTTAGTCAAGGTTAAGGTGCTCGGAGGGAGGCTTCGGCCTATGGTTGGGTGACAAAGGTATCGTCAATGGTAAAACGAGCACACCATCTTCTATATTCTAACAGGTTATGGGCCCACCACCCCTTCAGTCAACCTTAAACACTGGAAGGAAACATAGCCTCTAGATATTGAGATCGTTGAGGAACTGCTGCTAGGGTTACTAGCAGAAGCAACTTCCAAGACACTATAGCTAAGGTTACTAGCATATGTAGTTGCAGAAAACCTAAACCTCTTGTCGAGAAACCTTAACTAATGAGATTGACCTAATCTTCAGATAGATCAGTGCGCCCTCACCCAGTGCATCTCCTGGTACTCTCAGAAGGCCAAGACGTGAAGTTTGGATTTATGGTCAAATCTAGGGTTTGACCAAGTCAAGCAATCCATGACGAACTCTATGAAGTCTGAGAACAAGCTAGATGGAGCCTCTAACTTAAAATCATGGAAGACAAGGATTGACCTCATCCTTGCTAAGAATAAAGTGCTGGATATTGTGAAAGGAAAGATCGTGAAGCCAGAGTTTAAAAAAGGAGAAGAGAAGGAACTGTAGAACGTTAAAGCTATGGATAAGTTCAAAGACGTTGACATCAATGCCATGAGTATCATAGTGGATTCCATAAAAGACCACTTGATACCCTACATCTCCCATCTTAACTCATCAAAGAAGATGCACGATGCCCTAACAAATCTCGTCTCAGTCAGAAACATTGGACAAGTTATGAGTCTGAAGAATGAGCTCCATGACATGAAGATGAATGATGACGACAAAATAACATCATACTTTGTAAGGATCTCCCAGTTAAGATATCAACTACAAGATATTGAATAGATCACTTCAGAAAATGAATTGGTGAACATAGTACTCAATGGTCTTCCGAAGACATGGGATGCATTTGTCGCAAGCATGAACACAAGTAAGGAGTACCCAACATTTGAAGAACTTTGGACTTGTTGTGCTGAAGAAGAATCAAGGATCAATGCAAAAGATAAACCCCAAAAGAATTACGATGATCAAGCCTTCACAAAAAGATTTAAGAACTTTAGGAATAAAGGGAAGTTTGGTTCAAGGAGGAAGTCAAATCAAGAGAAAGACATTTCAGAAATACAATGCTTCAACTGTCAAAAGTATGGTCATTACAGGAATCAGTGTCCCGAGCTAAATAAAAGGAAGGAGAAACACGAAGCATCGATTGTCGAAGAAAAGGAACCTACAAAGAAGACTAAGCAGGATTGAAGAGACTTCTTCTACTAAAAGGTAACAACACTCTTCTTATTTCTTGTACATATCTTGCTTCCATCATCTTTGTACATATCTTGTATATCTATCTCTTGGAAAATAATGTGTTCCAAAAGGAACTATACCCATGGAAGAACAAACAAGATGAAAAGAGATATCATCAGATAATACACATGAAAAGATGAGATACAAATCATGTGGAAGCTATTAAGCCGAATCAGTCATGAAGAAACTTAGTAGAAGAAAAGACAAAAAGAAGTCAAACAATCAAGAGGAAATTAGAAAAAGACTTATGACGTTTTGTAGAAGACAACAAGACAGAAGTGTGGATTCTGTCAGATAGAAGAGCCAAGTATATATTGCAAAAGACAATAAGGATGCAGATGGAAGTATGGACTCTATCAGACAGAGGGAGTCGATTATATGCACTCTTACATGAAGCAAGGATTAGGAGTGAGCTAATCCTATGATCCATTGAAGATGATGAAATGTATATATCCATGGTAGCAGCCATGAAAGATAGTATGTGTTCAGCTCAACCGCATAAGAATACCTCTTCGAAGAAAAGCCTTAAATCATTCCTGGTTTTCCATCCAGATCCGTGATCCTATGATGAAAGGAAGAAGTGGAATCTCTAGAACATGGAATTTACAAGAAATTCAATGGACCTAAGAGATAATGAAAAGCATGAAGATTCCAAGAAAGAAAGAAAATCAAGAAAAACCAGTCATTGTATCAAGAATCACAAGATTGCGAGCCTGATATGAACTCAATAAAAGAAATCAAGCAGAAGAACTTGAAGTCATGATGAAGAACAATGTATAGAAGACTTATGAATAAAAGCATTTCTAGAACCAGAGGTTCTCCTAGATGAAGGGAGAAGACTATGATGATTACTTGTTCCAGTACACCAGACATATCATTGCATGAGTCATTATATCATCTGCAACAACCATGAGTTGGAATTCTACATCAAATAAATGCAAAGAATGTTCCCCAGAAAAATTGAATAAAGAAGAATATGAAGAGAAATCTCAAGACTTTGAGGAATACTAGAAAGACACTCATGTATGTAGATAAGAAGAAAACAACTTGGTGGAGAACCTCCAGTGCACAACAGAAGCATGGTGAAGATTTCCTATAACATCAAGATGACTACTCAGTAAATCAAATATCATGATGACAGAAGAAGTGCTACTTGGATATGTTCCAAGTTCTCCAACTATGATATACTCTATCACCCAGATCTACATGAAGCCTTCACAGTGTTCCAGACTAAAGTACAAGTATTACATTATCCATGATGAAGTCCAGAAAGGAGAAAGTGGTTCTCCAATATATATCCCCACTGATGAGAAAACAACATATATCCTGACAAAACCTCTATCCATAATCAAGTTTTCATATTTTTGAGAGAAAATAGGGATCGTGGAAATAACTCCCTTAGATGAAAGGGAAGATTCTCCAAGCTAGAAGAAGGTACGAAAAATATTCTTGAAAAACATTTATTTTTGTGATTTAAATAAATCTCCAGTTAGGAGGGAGCAATGAAAATATTATTTCTTAATTGAAAAATAGTCTAGATTGGACAGATGCATTCCTATTCGAAAAGTGGATTGAGACTTTTGACGACCAATGACTTCCCATTGTAGTTAACATGGGAGGCAGACTGATTGTTGATGTATCATAGACAATGACTTTCCATTGTCGTTAACATGGGGAGTGGTCTAGGACAGTCATTCTTCTTGGCAGTCACTCTGAGTAGTGGTCAAGTAGAATGGTCTGTCTCGCTGGGCAGTCATTCTTTCAAAGTTCACAGTTGTGAGAAGTTTCAAAGAATGGTCCATTTTGGAGGTTGATGTAGGACAGATATTCCTTAGGGAAGACTCATTCTCTCTAGGCTACACTTTGTTTAGTGTCGGAGGAATGGCCCAGGGTGGGAAATGGTCCAGACAGTTATTCCTTAGGGTTATACATTCTCTCCAGGGTGCACTTTGATAAGTGTAGGAGGAATGGCCCAGGGTGGGGAATAGTCCAGGCTCAACAATCAGGGACATTCATTCCTTAGGGTTTATACATTCTCTCCAGGGAGCACTTTACTTAGTGTAGGAGGAATGGCCCAGGGTGGGGAATGGTCCAAACATTTCTTAGGGTTTATACATTATGTCTAGTGTGCACTTTTATTAGTGTAGGAAGAATGACCCAGTGTGAGAAATGGTCCAGGCTCAGAAATCAGAGACAATCCTTCTTCCTTGTTTGTGAAGAATAGGGCAGATAGCCATTGCTGATGAGGGTAGATATTCTTTAAGATCTCACAAATGTGAGTGGAAGATTGGCCCAGAGGATTCAGTTTACCTTTAACAATATTTTTATATACAGGATGGCATCAAATGATTGTTATGGAGACTACATGTCTCCAAACAATAGAGATATACTACTGTGGTGGATATGTTCCACTGTTCGTGAGGCATATATTCTTTCAGAGCTCATAGATGTGAGTGAAATGTTGGCCCAGATAATTCAATCTATATAATAACATTGTTTCTGTGCAGATTGTTATCACATGTTTGTTATGAAGATTATATGACAGTATATGAAGACTACTATGGAAGATATTCTTTCAGAGCTCACAGATGTGAGTGAAAGATTGGCCCAGACAAATTAGTTTATATCATAACATTGTTTCTATGCAGGATGCTATCAGATGTTTGTTATGAATAATCTATGACAGTAGATGAGGACTATTGTGGTGAATATGTTTCACTGTTCGCAACCATACGTTGTTGATAAAGTACTTGTGTGTTACTTGATGTGGTAGTGAACCACTAGATTGTAGTTATGTACTACTATGAATAGACACAGTTGTGCTCTATCCTTGTTCTAATTTCTTTGAAGACTATCAACAGTTATTGGAGATAATGATCATTCAGATGGATGATGCACATATATTTTCCAGATGGAAAATAGTTCATAACTTTTACTCCTCTTGATCACTTCATGGTGAGAGTGACTTATCCAACATCATATCTAATTACTCAGATGAAGTATGGTTTCAAAATTTGATGCAGATGATGGTGATGGTGATGCTCATGATCTAGTCATGAAATAGTCTAGATGACTATATTGATGCTACCGGGTAAATGGTATGTTTTGTGCTCAAGTCCATTACCTGTAAATACCTCTCTATATAGGAGGGAGTGTTAATATTATGGTAGTTTTGGGAGGTATTTACCTCCATGTGTGAACCTGATGATAATAGAAGACTCTGGGAAGCAACATAAACCCTAATGAGTTGGATAATAACCCTAGAAGCCTTTTTGGCTCAAGAAGATAATTTATATTAGGCTATTAGCCTCCAAGAGAAGAAGTCAGGAAGAAATGATAATAATATACTGAATAGAAACTTATCCATAAGGAGAAGTCGGCCCCAACAAATCTGGCAGAACCAATATAAATACAGGGTGCCAATTCTCATTTGCAGCATCTCAGAATTGCAGTTCCCAGTTTTGGCGCACACAACAGCTCCAGTGTGGTGTGCATGTGTGAAGGACGACTATAGGTGCAGCTGCAACAGCAGCTAGTTTTAGTGCTGGCTTGGACTATCTATTGGCACGGGTTTGGACTATCTGATCAGTCTTTTGTGTTGCGCTATCCTTGGGCAAAGGTGTGCTACCCTTTGTTTGGCTATCTAGCCTAGGGTTTTCTTTCGGAGGAATTCTCAATCAAGGTTAAGGTGCTCGGATGGAGGCTTCGGCCTATGGTTGGGTGACGAAGGTATCATCAATGGTAAAATGATCACACCATATTCTATATTCTAACATCTGGAACGTCACATAACTCCTCACGGTTAGAGAGTTATGGCCATGAGAAGTTGAAGAACCCAGGTTTGGGTAATGGACCCAAGTTTGTTTGATTGATAATGATATGGTTTTTGAAATATTTTTAGGTACTACTATTCTATATGGATAGTACATGTAATTTCATTTCTGGTGGTATGTGGAATGTCACATAACTCCTCATGGTTTTAGAGTTATGGCCTTACAAAGTTGGAGGACCCTCATATGTCATCTAGAAGCCCCAAAAGGTCAAAGTAGTCAAAGGGGTTTAAGAGTTTAGAAGGTAAATAATAAAGTGAAGTGATGAGCGTACTATAATTCCAAATGAATACAAAATAAATTATGTAAATAATAAATTTAATGGAGAAATTAGATGTGGGTTAACCCTAAAAGAAGGATAGTGGGCAAAGTGACCTAGAAGATGTTTTTAAGGAAGCTACTTGGAGAGTATAAATAAGAGGCAAGGCTCTCTCATTTTACATCACACTTCAGAATATTGAATATATATAGGTGCATGAGGTAATCAAATGATATCTAAGCTGAATTTCTGAGGAAAGGTGAAGAAACGAAGGCTGGAATTCAAGGAAGGATAAATTCCTTTGATGATGGTTTCTAAGGTATGTTATTTACAGGTCATCTCACCATTTTAGAAATAATGGTTATTATAGAAGTATTCAGACTGTGAAATTGGTATTCCATTGAGGAAACATATCCAAGTATTTCTAGTAAAAAATTCAGCTTGTGGGTCGTTGTATTTTTGGAGTTTCACTCCATGGAAAATAGGGTTTGTGGCTAGTCCTGAAACTAGTCTAAAACATGTGTTTCGGGTAAAAAAGTCATAACTTATTCATAACAGATCCAAATTGAGTAATACCAAATGTGTTGGTTAGAGTAAAATATTTAGTATTTTTTGTAATAGTTTAATATCGATTCAATAAACATTCCATGTGGGGCATGCTCTACAAGGTCTCTCCCTAGAATAAGCCAGAATTCAGCAAGGTATGCCATTTTTGCTATAAATATTTTTATGAGAGGTTCCAAGTAATGACACCTGGAGGAATTGCATAAAACACACTAAATAACATTTCATATCAGTTTCAGATATTTATTCATTACATGTACAAATTTATGACTATTCCAAGTTAGGGTTGTTGACTAATCGAAAACTAGGCATGTGAGACTAAACACAAGTTTGATGAAAATGCTAGTCTCTTGTTGTTAAAGTTAAGGAAGGTTTGAAGGAATGTGATCATATACACCAGTTCTATTACAGTGTTACAAATTAGGTTTGGATGATGAAATTGATAAGGGATTTTGGTTGAGGTACATGTTGGGTACATGGTTGAGACAAGTAGTTGATGAGTTGGCACATAGATGAGGTGTATAGTAGATGATGTTGGCACATATTGATGATTCATAGTTGATAAGTAGTTGATACATGATTGGTACATACTTGGTACATGGTTGGAGGCACTTTTTAGTAGTATTGTTGACACATGGTTTACGGATGATGTAGCATGCTTGTATTATTAGAAGCAGCTATTGATCTTGGTGATGATTATGAGTTGTTGTGTTCTACTTGGTTGATGCACATATTTGAGAGTTGTCTTGGTGAGTAGATCTTATTTGGTTGATAAAATTGATGAGATAGGTTGTTGTGATAGGTTGTTTGGACAAGTTGTTGTGACAGGTTATTGTGACACATTATTTGTACAGGTTTGGTGCATGGTTGATGAACTTGTTCATGGTACAGGTTGAGGTACAGGTTGGTGCATGGTTGATGCACTTGTTTATGGTACAGGTTGATTATAGGCTAAGGTACAGGTTGATGCATGGTTGATGCATGGTTCAGGTTATTGGTACAGGTTGTTTGGTATAGGTTGATTGGTACAGGTTTACAACATTATCTCTCACAATGATAGTGTGACAGTGGTTCCATCATTCTACTTATACGTCAGAACGGTTGGATGGGGCAAGGAAATGTGGTTGTATCCACCTTCTTGTTGTAGCCGAAGAACATAGGGGGTTGTAGCCTCCTTCTGGTTGTAGCCAGATAATTGGGGAGTTGGAGCTTCCCTTAGGTTGTAACCTGAGAATCTAGGGGGTTGGAGCCTCCTTCAAGTTGCAGCTGGAAGACAAAGGAAGTTGGTGCTTCCAATGAATGTAATTCTTCAAGACATATAAGAAAAAGAATTATGTGGTTTTCTCCCACTTTGGGTTTCCACGTAAAACTCTGGTGTACTCTATATGTGTCTGATTTTTCATTTGTTCACTGCTTATTTACTCTGGAGTTATTGGATGATAACGCTACATTGATATAACAATTGGATTATATGGTTAAAAAGGATTAAATTGCTCTATTATTGATTCACCCCCCCTCTCAGTAATCCAACAATATGTTCTCAAATCCTCATATGTCCAATAAAATACATCATCAAACTCCTTCAAGAGTCTAGCATACTCAGCTCTTTGTTCTTTTGACAAGTTGCTAGACAATTTGACCCATTTGGGATCCTCCTTCATTCCTAGATTGCATTAAGTCACATCGGCCTCTTTAGTTGATCCTTCAAACTTTACAACAACATCATTTATGTTAAATAATATCTCCAAAGGGACAAGCCCCTTTGGAATATGGTTGCTAGGAAACTGAACAATATGATGGTTATAAATCTTATTCATAAAAACATCAGCATGAGGGATTTCTTCATAATCCTGATCCAGGTCGATATGTATATCAAAAAATTCATCCATGGTCTCAAGGAACTTTTTAATCTCAATATCATCCTCAAATACCTTCCAATGTTTGACATTGTAAGGAATAGAGGGTCTACATTTTATCTCTACCTCATACTTGAGTTTTGGGGGAAAAGGGACCTTTTACTTTCTAAGACTGCCAAGGAATCTTCCACAGAGTTCTCCTCCCTTGGAACAAATGAAATATTAAAAGCTGAGAAGAAACTGTCAATCATATCCCATACCTCATTTCTATAGGCCCTTAACCTTTGGTGCTTATCCTAATACATATTTTTGACTTGATTGACAGTCATCTCAGTCTCTCCAAACACTACTAGATCACCAATTTTCATGTCCTTGGCAGCTCTAAAACCCAAGACAAGAGATTCATATTATACCATGTTGTTTGTTGTTTCAAAATCCAACTTGCAGGATAGACATATGGTCTCTTCGGTGGGGGAAATAAAAACCACTCCAACACCAAGACCTTCCCTAGAAGAGGCTACATCAAAAAAAAAATTCCACACATAGGTCTTGGGGGGGGGGGGGGGCTCTTCGCAAAAGGTAATAGGTTGCTTTCTAATTTCATAAGGTGGTTGAGGAACACCAGAGAGCTACAAAATATTGGTTCCTAAATCAATATTCACTGAGAAAATGGGGTGGTTGATGGGATTGGATTCATCATTGATAATGTAGGCAATTTGCACTTCTCTATAAAGCCTTCCATGTTCCCCTTCAAATAAAGGGATGGTGGCATATGACAGATCAATATGAAAATTTCCCCCTAGTCTTTTGATCCATGATCTAGACAAGATCATCCCAAAATTAGGGGGGACATCAACTACCACTATGTCCATGACCACACTTTTCATTGGAAATTGAAACAAGGAGACCGCCAGATCCTTAATAACCTTGAGGCATTTCATCTTCCTATATTCGAATGAATACAGGTCAAGGTAGGTTTTTGTAACCTCCAACCCAAACTCATCCATGAAAATTTTGGGCATGAGATTGTGAGATGCCCCTCAATCCATTAAGAAGTTGTGCAACACTTTATCATGACTATTTAGCGATGTATAGAAAGGAGGGGAGGAGTCACCTTTATCCTCTACCAAAGATCCTAGTATGACAACTGACTTTTCATCTTGGCAGTTGAATGAGTTAGTGGAATGAGATGAAGGTTCGGGCTACAACATTTTTGAAACCCTCATGCTGGACTAACTCTAGAAGAGGCACAAAGATCCTAATCTTTTGAATTTCATGATCAAAGATAAAAGAGGAGGGAGGCTTCAAAACCTCCTTCACTTCTAGGACAGGGCCTTTGACTAGGGGGTTTGCCTCCTTTTCTTTAATTCCATCTGCCATATTTTTAGCTAGTTTTTCGGTTCTAACGGGTTCATCAAGAATGTCAGGCTTTCATTATTTATTCTTGGACCTTAGGTTATATCTATTTGGATTGTTGTCGGTCCTTTCCCCTTTACTCAACTCATTTAGTTGACTATCCATGAGAGACTCCTCATATGCATCTTGGGTTAAATTAGTAAATGAGGAGGTGTCTCCAAGATAATGGATTTCAGGATCAAGCTCTTCTTCCTGTCCTTCTTCATCAGTAACAAGGTTATTTTGGAGAGGATATTGAATTATCTAATCATCTTTGTCCCTGTTTCTTTGGTCTCTTTGGATGATCTAAGGAATATTGTTTGGTCTTTTGAAAATACCCCTATTATCATCATTTTGAGGATTCCTATAGATCTTCTTTCCTTCCAATTCCATCCTTCCCATTTTAGCAGAAAGTGATTTGACTATATTGGTTACTTTGTGCATTTGAGGGGGATAAGAAGAAGAACTAGAATTCGAGGCTTTAGACATACCCTTTCTTCTATCTCTATCAGCCTTACTCCTAAGATTGTCAACTGCCAATATATTGGATTCTACTTCAAGGGCTCCATCTTGCATATGAGCCAAGGAGGTGTCTCTTCTTTCTCTCAACAGGAGGAAAAAGTCAGAGTAAAAAGAATTAACATAAGCCATCTTTGCAGAGGTTTCTGTAGGCCTAATTTTAATGGGAATATTTTTATACATCTTATTAAATCCCTTTGAGAAGTCTGAAACAACTTCATCCTCTTCTCTCTTAAGTGCCCCAAATTCTGTAACATAATAAAGGAGATATGTTTTATTCCCCCAATGTCTCAAGAATGAATCATTCCGAGGAGCAATCCCATCAATAGATATAGGAGTAAAGTCCTTAAACCAATCCCCGACATCACCATCAAGGCTCTGCACAAAATCTCTCATCCACACATCTTCATATTCGATGGCCTGAATCTTTGCAAATCTATAAAAGGATGAAAGGTGCTCTTCTGCAGTCATGTCACCCTCCCCTATGAACTAGGGCATGTACTTAAGGTAGTCTGTGGCTAGGAGAGAATTCATAGACTGGCGTAAAACCATAGGGGTGTATCTAGAAGCCAATATCTCGGTCATCATATTCCCAGGAGGATTAGCACCCACCATTGGGATGTGAACTAGAGGAGAACCAGGGGGAGATGGGGTTTGAATAGGGGAAACTGGAACTGTGTTTCTGGGAGAAAGGGGAAACAACTGAGGATTTGGAGAGAAATATATGGGGCTTGAGGGAACATAGGTTCCCCTTTCTTCTAATGCAACAACTCTAATAGGGGGAGGAGTGGTAAAGCCCGTAGTGGGAAAATATTTTGAGGTCCTCGGTCTAAACCATTATACAACTTCTGGGTAAATAGGGGTGTCAAAGCTTTTTCTTTCCAAACCGAGACTAGGAGGGGAGAAATCAATAGGAACAGTCCCAAACTTTAAAGTTATTGAAACTCTAAGAGACGGTATAACAGGAGAATTAGATGCAACTACTGGATTTTTCAAAAAAGGATCATGTAACTCACCATAATCGCCTGCTACAACAATCACAACCCCCTCTTGAGGGGTTTTCCCTTTTTTGATAATTTTCCCTAGGTCAGCTTCAGGTGTCTCTAGAGGCAACTGTGTAATAGACCTCGTGTGTCTGCCTTTCAGAGCCACAACTGAACTAGTGGAGTTGCCAGGTGAAAGTTACAATCTTCAATGGCATTGATAGTTGATGCACCTTAAGAATCAAAACTTCCTTGTTGTTCTATCCCAGGGAAATGTATTCAATTCGTTCCTCGACAATGACACCAAGAATGTTAGCACTGAGAGTCACCCTCAAATTGCGAGAGGATAATCCCATTACCCATCATAGTTTTTGGTGGATGTTGGTTTTATATGAGTGGAGTTCAATGGAAAAAACTCAATATATGAATGGTGTTCAACACAGAATTGGACAAGAAATGCATAGGGAAGTGAGGGCCACATTAACTTCAGTCGGTGAATTGAGTTTAAGTGTGAGCAGAGGGAAGACTTAGTGAGAAAGGTGAATAAGATTGCTATTAGCATCAGGATTTCAAGCATATTGGAGAAGAAAAACTCAGACTCAAGATCACTCTTGAGCTCAACCTTCAGACACTGAAATATGTCCAAACAACATAGTCACAACAACACAATGATCAAACCTACATCACAATCCAGCTACAACAACTCGATTGGATCCTCCATGACCGAGACATTCGGTGTAAGAGGGAAAAGGGTAAAAAGGGAGCTGACTAAAACTGGTCATGATACCACTGTAATCAAACCTACATTACAACAACATAACAACCCTCGACTGGATCCTCCATGCCCGAGTTTTTTAGCACAGTTTTTTATAGAGAGATGAAAAGAAGCTAACTTATATTAACATGAAAGTATCAAATTTGGCACATAACCAGAGAACAGTTCTGGCATCAAAATATTACAAAATAGGGATCTCTTCTCCACCAGTTGATGACCTTAACAAAATATCAAAACTAATTATTTATACTCAGAACAATTCGCCACTACCAAGAGTGTGACCTAGACACTATAATCAAAGCTTTGCGTCGGTGACTTCTTCTATCAGACTGAACGTGAATCCCTCTGTCAGAAGTGAGCTCATATCGAAATATTTTTTGTAGGGAAATCTATCCACACGGTTACCACAAGATGACAGTTCAGTCCCCACGGCTGGACCCTCCATGACTTCCATTTATAGGGTGAGCCGAGGTTTCAACCACCAACTCTATTTTCATTAACTGCCTCCTCGGGGATTGAATGAGACCTAATGTTCATGGGGTGGCTACGCACTACTCTCGAATAGGATGCCATATAAACACAAGATTGCAGGGCTGTCAAAATCTGTTTTGATACAGACCTCTTTTGGGCCCGCAATCCATCACTTTTCGCCACATAGAATTTTCTCCATACCATGGTTTCCATTGCGGTACCTCTCAAGAAAAATATCAACCGAGCATGTTGCTCCCCCGCAATGGACTGTGGCCATAGGTCTAGTCTTAACCTGCGATCTAAGTCCACCCACTAGATTTAGCACCACTGCCAAGCTTAATCTCCCACCAACTTTAGGATCTACCAAAAGTGTGCCTTGGGATGGGGTACTACTTTTGGTGCTGAACAATAACAACTCTTGGAGGATGATCTGATGTGGAGGCCTGATGTCACCATGTTGATATTTCACGGATGGAGAGGTGGCATGTGTCACTTGAAAATAACCAGAAATCATGTCTAAAACTCTTGAAATGAGTGCAATTTATTAGCGCTAGACGGATGCCACATGTCTATGCCAATGGCTACCACGAACTTGGTGCTCTAGGGCTCAGGTGCTATCTCCTTTTCCTTTGGATCCTATATGTGCTTTTACCCAGAGCTGGCAATCTGATGACACGTGTCTTCTTGAATCGAATGGTCGAGGATTACTTCGGGTCTCCAGACTCGAGGAAAATGAAATCTCAAACTTCCTTTGCCTTCAACTTCTTTTACCTGGAGTCACAGATCTGATGATGTGTGGCCCTCCTGAGATCGATGGCTGAGATCCCTTCACGGCTCTGGGCTTCAGACTTCTCAATAGTGAAACTTTATTTTTCCAAGAAAATTCGTCGGAGTTAGGGATATTGCAACACGTGGCTCCTGGATTTGGATGACTGAGATCCACTTTGGGTCTCTAAGATCTGGGAAAATCAAAAATCAATTCTTACTTACCTTCTATTCTTTTACCCGGAGCTATGAATCTGACGACACTTGGTTATTGTTGATCAACGAATCAGATTCATTTTAGGCCTTTGGCCACTTTGGCACTTCAGGCACCTCGGCCACTTCGACACTTATGCTACTTCAACACTTCGAAACTTTGGTATTTTGGCCACTTTGGAACTTTGGGAGTTCGGCCACTTCAGCACTTCGAGAGTTCGGTCACTTCGGTAGCTTCGACACTTCGTGACTTTGACCACTTCGACAACTTTGACACTTTGGGACTTCAACCACTTTGGCACTTTGGGAATTCTGTTCTTTGAGACTTCAAAACCTTTAACACTTTGGAACTTGGGCGCTTTTCTCATTTCAAAAATCTCGAAGCTCATTTCCCCAAACACTTGGATCGAATGTTACCTGTCCCCCTCAAGATCAACGACTCATGCTCGCTCCAAGCCTTCATACTTTGTACCTTCTACTATGGCACTATACTTCGTGCCACTTTGACCTTTCGAATTCTCGTGAGCCGCTGATTCGAGCTACTCCTGGAATCTCCCCTGCTGAAAGATTAAAATTGCCTATTGCTTGCGCTTCGAGCTCGAAATGGACGATTAATAAAGTTGTTGTTTTTTCTCCAGGCCATGGCCTGCGTGAACAAGGACCTGGACAATTTAGTTGTCGACTGGGGAAACTGAGAGACCAATGACTACAACAAAAGGAGATGAGTGTTCACCTTTTGGGAAAACAGAGGGGCTTCGGGCCAAGACTCTTTTCGGGTAGGACATTAAGGGAAACTAGGGCACACAAATGAACAAGGGAAAACAAAAAAATGATTTACAAGATGAAAGGGGAAAAACTTTAGATCTGGCCTGCGAAAAGGAGAGGGATATGGCAAAATTACAGACTTAGGTACCAAATCAATGAACATATACGACTCCAGATGACATTATGTTGTAACAATGGAATCCACCTCAATATGATTACAATCCACTTAAATGATGTGTTATATATGTGTAATAGGATCGGGTGGATAGTGTTAACATGTGTGTTGGGTTATAACCTTATGTGTAGTGTGTATATCATGTGCTATATTAAAACATAGATCCTTATAGTATGGAAAAGTATTTCAAACATAGATCATTATAATATGGAAAGGTATTATGGTATGGATATGTTATTTATCTCTAGTGCACGGGTTCTAGACTATGACAGTTATGTCTCCTAGTCCACTAGGGTTATAACTTTATGGGTATAAATTTATTACATGACTTGTAACATAGTTTGTGACATTCAAATAATATGGATAGCAACGATACAATGTAACCCTAGTATTTATACTATGGACTTTGATAGTCATAGTTACTAATTTTTAACAATACATTTAAATGTATGACTTTAAGTATAGTAGCATGGTAAATTAGATTATGATTTAATCTAATGAAAACACTATGATTTAATTTAAACGGATAATAATAGTAATATTTTGTTGGACATTAAACCTCCTAGAGACTTTTATAATGGATATTCCAACAAAGTAAAAACTCTTGTGTACACAAACAATGACTAAGATATATAAGGAATATTTTATTGTGTCACAAATAATTTTGTTGAATTATAGACTTTAGTTTCCTGATCAATTTTTATTTTTTTTAGTGAAATTTGGGGTTCGTTACAAGGTGTTTCAAAATCTACATATCCAAATCCATATAGAATAAGGTGATGAAAAGGCTGACTATCATTTCTATAATGGGTTACTCTACAAGTTCGACAAGCTCCATGTCCTTAAAGGTGAACGACAACAACTTATCACAGAGGATCACACCTCCAAAGTTGTAGGACATTTTTCTATTGCGAAGACAATTGCCAACTTATAGAGTTATGTGTACTATCCAAGAATGCAAGAATACATAGGAAAATATATTAGATGATGTATATTTTGTTGTATCAACAAGCCTTGTAACATGAATCAAGGTCTATACCATTCCTTATCTCTACATACTCGACCTTGGGAATTAATTTCCATGTATTTTTTGGGAGGTTTACCAATATCCAAGAAATGACATGACTATCTATTTTTGGTAGTTGACATGTTCACCAAGATGTGCATTCTCATGGCTTGTAGAAAGACCATCAAAGGACAAGAAGAAGCAAACATGTTCTTTGAATAGGTATGGGTTCACTTTCGGATACCAAGGAGCATCATATTAGACATGGATGTCATATTTATCAGTGCATTTTGGACTACTTTGTGGGAGAATATGGACACAAAGTTGAAGAGATATACAACTCCATCCATAGAGAAATGGAAAAACATAAGTAGTCAACGAGACTTTGGTCTAAATTTTTAGGGGTTACAATCAAAAGTATTTGAATAATTTGGATGAAATTATGTTATACATATATCACTAATATAATAGAGTATTCCAATGGATTCTGAATTAGCTCAATCGAACATCCTAATCAAAAGTTATAATAGTTTTAAGTGAACATACCTTTGAAATCCTGATTCTAAAAATTGAACTAAAAATACTATGGAATTTCCTTTTTCAAATGAAAATGGTGTCACTGGATTTGGATCCTCACTAAAGAATGTATTATTGTTTTACCTGGAACACATGTTTCAGACAAGTTATAGGACTAGTCAAAAACCTTATTTTTCATAGGGTATATCTATGAAAGTCTAATGACCTAGAAGTTAAAATTTGTAGAATAGATACGTCGGTATCTCTTGTAGATAATATTCAAGTTTCGTTGTCTGAAACATATTATAAAAAACATTATAGTAAAATCATGAATCTGGGTAACACTTTCATGACAATCGGGTCTCCAAAATCTCTAGCGGCAATTTTTCGGCTGGAAAAATGTTGCTAGTAATTTTTTCGGCTGAAAATTTGCACGTCAAATTTAACAGCACCCTTGAAATTAGTGTACAATGTTTTTCGGATGAATTGTTTTCCCGTGGTAAGCATATTTTGGCCAAAACATTTATTTTTAATGGATTCCGTTAAAAACTAGGTTTCGGCTGAAAACCTGAAAATGGGACTATTTGTAGGAAACTGCAAATTCTCTCCATCTTCATCTTTGGAGGTAGCAGACTCCTACAAATACTCAAAATTTAGTTTCAAAATTGATACCAACATTTTAAAAATTGAATCTACTTTCATTGGGTATAACGTGTCTTCATTTTCATTGTTTTTATCTAATTTTATTTAATTTTATAAAAAAATTACTGCATAATATTTTTAGGTGAGATTATGATTCCGTGAAATGAAAAATCCATATCTCTAAAAATACACTGTGGAAAATTATGGAAAATTTATATTCATAATCCTTAAACTGTTCCCTTCAAAAGTTCATTTTTAGATTTTACTTTTAAGTAAAAATTAAGATAGATACAAGGTGTACAAAAACATGTGTTTAAAATCTGCAACGTTTTCATCTTGGTCAACTTCAAAAAATTCTAGAAATTATAATATTCATCCGTTAGATTCAAAATTATAGTCATAATAAAATAGAGTATCTGTAGATTGTTGCAGTATATTTCATTTCTTAAAAACATAAGTTTAATAATAGATACATTTTTGTGGAAAACAATAACTCATTATCATTCCTTTCGTGTTTAAGGAACATACTGTTAAACAATTGTCAAATTGACATATCAAATCTTGATAAAAAATAATTGAAAAATAGTCATTAGAAAGATAACAAAATTATTCACAAGTTTTTTTTTTACTGTAAAGTGAAATTCTAAATAAAAAAAATACTTTTGTATGCCGGAAATTGAAGAACTTGTGAAAATACCATTTTTTTGGTCATAAAACAAGCAAAAATGTTACCCATCTTCATGATTTTACTCATTATAGTGAAAATTAGAAGATGAATCATTTGAAGAAGCAAAACCCTAGGATCAATGCTATGATACATAATGTAATGATCCAAATACACAAAATATCACAATAAACCAGAACTACACACCAATATAGAAATGTGAGCATGGAAAATAACTCAAATATAGATAACATAGATGATTCATATAATAATTCCTTAAATAATATGATAACCTCCTCCAAATAACCAAATACATTCATACATCACAATTCACATCTCCTTAGTAGTGAATACATGATCTCTATATATACCTATTCACAAACTACACATGAGGTCCCTTTACTATTAGGTTTACCCTATTACATAAACAATTAAACATTACATTTACATTTATCCCCATATATTCCTCTCATTGGGGTCATACCATATACATTTAACCCCATATATGTCCCTCTTAGGTCATAACAAACCCCTACCCTATATCGATATCGAGCGATGTTAAATACTAGGCCGCTAGGAGGAGAAGGGGTTTCATTCTTTAGCATTGTATTTGTTCAATAGTTGAGTAGAGCACCTACGAGTGGTATTTTGAGAACATAATAGACGAGTGATTTTGTAGTATCCATAGAGGCCACAATGTCAAAAGCAGCTCCACTGAGAGTGCCTCTTTCTTTGTGTATGTTTTAAACCTGTGAAGTAAAGCAATGCATATAGATTCTTAAGCAATACAGAAATTAATCAATGGCTCATACACAGAGTACACAAAGATTTTATACCGGAAACCCTCAATCGAGAAAACCTTTCTTATTTTCATTATATCGAATTTCACCATTCTCCATACAATATATACAATGTTTTTAGGTATTCCGTAGATACCAAAACCCTAATCCCTTAATCTGGGATTAATTTACAAATCCACTAAAAATAGCAAAAAAACCGCCCAACATTAAGGGATCGTCAGACGCAGTTGTTGTATCTGATGCACCCACCCACACACACATGCAAAGAATATAACATATACCCAAAATTCTCTCACTTGTTGTTTTCTTTGCATTCAGGGGTCCAAGGGATTATATAGTCAACAAATCAGGGCAACAATGCCCATTGTTACTCTACACCAGGAAAACTTTTCTGTGCTCACAAACTTTGTCAATGAATCTGCAACATTCTTCAAAGTGTCAACCTTTACCAGCAACACCTTCTTTTCCTCAACCATGTCTCTCACAAAGTGACACTGAACATCAATATTCTTTGTCTTCGAATGATAAGATAGGTTCTTTGCCAGGAATATTGCACTCTGACTATCACAGTCTAATCTCACTGCTTGTTGTACCAACCCAATACCTGATCACAATATTTGTAACGATACTGCTTCCTTGCTTGCATGAGTGCCTGCCATGTATTTAGCTTCTGTAGTTGAGAGTTCCACTACAACCTCTCTTTTGCTCATCCAACTGATTGCTCCTCCAAATAGGTTAAACACATACCCACTTGTAGATCTTTTGCGATCCAAATCTCCACCCCAGTCTGCATCAACAAAGCCATGTATGTCCACCACTCTATCCAATCCTGGTCTTCCTTGGTAGCACAATCCATAATTGGTGGTGCCACGAAGATACCTGAAGACCCTCTTTAC
>JZKD02S2310906.1:20622-33226 GCA_000966675.3 Picea glauca
AGGGTTTGATTCAACTATATGATCTAACCCTCCTCGAAGGTTTTCTAAGATCCTCATTCATTGATTTGAAAGACTTTAATGTTTTAGGGAGGAGGAGGAAGAAATGTGAGAAGAGCACCATTGTTTGGAGAGTTTCTAGTCTAACATGAGGATTCATCGACAACCATCTGTCGTCGAGTGATCTAGGTGGATATTGGTGACCACCCACCTGTTCTAACTGGCTCCTCTTGTCAATTTTTAGTTCAACACGTTCTTGTGTAGTTCTTTGTAATTGTGGGTTCTACACTTCCGGGGCTGTTCGAAGACCTACCCATATTCCAGGTGGATACTGGTGGCCTCCCACCTAATCTGACTGGCTTATTTTGTATGTTTTCATGCCAAAACATCTTGTTGTACTTCCAAGGCCGTTTTGGGGCCCTAAACAGTGTTATTTTGGCATGGCACAGTCAAACTGTAGATGGAGTCAGACATTGATGAAAAAATGCGTATTTATCTAAAAGACCTTTCCAATGGGTTATCACATGCCTAAAACAGATATCGTATCCAAAATTTACGACCTCGAGAATTTAATGTACTAACTTACTCAAACAGGGCCCACGCGACTTTTGGCATTTCATCTTCTAGGGTTAGGTTTTTGGATGTCTAGGGTTTTGACATTCATGTTTATCATAAAAAGGCCTTCAGAGCCTCATTGTAATCATCTTCTGGTGAATGAGCGTAGCCGTCACATCTCTTCTCAAAGATAAAGCTGCCACCATTCTAGCGAGTCTTGCACCCTGTATTTTTACAGTCTCTTTACAATTCTTTCATTAATAGAAATCAAGTATTGTTGTATTTCTCTGTTTCTGAAAGTTTCATGAGTATTTCATTGTAATATCTCTGCTTTCATTTTGTTCCGAAAACAATCCGGACCAATGGTATCAGAGCAGGCTGCTCTTGATCATTTTTCAATGCATGTCCCTGATGAGGTCCGAGTATAGCTAGTTGGGTCTTGAGTTTGTCTCTCTTTAGGACAATCACTCTCTCACTCCCAAGAAACCCTCGATGGCGGCATAAAAGAAAAACGACGGAGTAGAAGATTTTATTAACTTGTTTCTTGAGCAAGCTCTCGCACGACAGAGGGACAAAATGATGGAGAATTTTGCACACATCCTTCAACACTTGCCGATACCAACATATGCATCTTCATCAAGCGACCATTTTGGAGGAACCTCTCCCTTCAAGGTTCAAGTTCATTTTGATATTCCCATATTTGAAGGTCAGATAGATGCGGATGCCCTAAAAAATGGT
Source organism: Picea glauca (assembly GCA_000966675.3). NCBI lineage: Eukaryota > Viridiplantae > Streptophyta > Pinopsida > Pinales > Pinaceae > Picea > Picea glauca. The sequence continues at coordinate 21,913 of JZKD02S2310906.1, forward strand.
TAAATATATTAGAAGGTTATTTCTCTATTCATAATTTTTCCGAGAGGGAAAATATCACCTTCACACTCCTCAAGGCTCTCCCCCATGTCAAACATTGGTGGGAAACTTACTGGGAGAAAATTTCCACAGAGGAATCTGGAATATATGGGGTCGAGCCCACTTGGGATATTTTTGTGGATGCGGTCAAAGAACAATACTATCCTATTGATAACTATGAAGAACATTACACGAGATGGACCACACTTCGGTAAGAGAAGATCCAAACAATGTCGGAGTTCACAAATACTTTCCATACCTTGCACACCAAGCTAGGTATCAAAGACTCTGAGCGACATCTGGTTCTGAAATACCGTGGGGCTCTGCATAGGTACATCCACTTCGAAATGGATTTCCTAAACATCTCATCATCGGGAGCTTCCTATCGATATGTTGTCAAAATCGAGTAGAAATTTAGGCACCAGAACAAATTGGAATTCAGGTATGCAAATATGCAACAACCAAAGCATGGTAAAGACGACCCTAACCAACAACCTCTAGACAACCATTCCAAGACACAGGAAAAAAAGGGTAAAGTAAAGACGAAGAATGACATTGGGAAGTGGTGTGACTTCCACAAAATCCCCTAGAACAACACCGATGAATGTTTCTCTAAAAAGTCGTTGGTGGTCGAGGTTAAAGACACAGAGCGGAACCCTGATTCAGAATCCGATCCAGAAAATATTGAAAACAAACAGATTATCGACATAGAACCCATTGGTACTGTCGCGACCACAATAATTCAGCTAGAATAACCAATAGATCCGGAAGAGGGGAAGCACCTCTTCCATTCACAGATGTGGGTGAAGGGGACCCCATTGCATTTCATTGTTGATAATGGAAGCCAAAAGAACCTCATCTCAGCTAAGGTCATCAAACAGTTGGGGTTGTCGAAAACACCACACTCACAACCATACAACATCGGGTGGCTTCACCAGGGATGAGATCTTTGCGTCAGCCAGCGGTGTCACCTATCCTATGGAATCCATCCCTTCAAGGATGAGGTAGTGTGTGATATTGCCCCTCTTGATGTCTGTAATGTTTTTTTGGGACAACCATATATGTGGAAACATCATGTTGTCTATGAGTCTAGACCCCGTAGTATCATTATTACTCTGGGAGGTCATCTCTACAAGATACCAGAGGTAGTTTTAACTACTGCTCCACCAAAACAACACCTCAAGGTTGTCTCTCATACTGCAAAATTCATCCTCTTCACAGTCTGTTCAAAGGATGCACAACATACCACTACAACCACTACAGCCTCAACACCTTCTATCCATAAAAAACATATTGTCGAAGAGAAATAAGATATTGTTTCTGCACCTACAATGGTGCCTACACAATTCCCCATCAAACCCAAAAACAATAGGTTGGTGGAACATATCCAACCCCTCCAACAACAGGTTTGTGAAAGTCTACCACAAGTCAAGAAGCACAAATTCTCCAACAAGGCATGAAACTCACCAAGCTTCAGATTGAGAAAATGCTTTCCCCTCTTCCCTGGGCACTCAACGCAATAGATACCATTTCTTCCTAAGGGGGGAGGATTGATCTAGGTGGATATTGGTGACCACCCACCTGTTCCAGTTGTCTCCTCTTGTCATTTTTTAGTTCAACATGTTCTTCTGTACTTCTTTGTAATTGTGGGTTCTACACTTCCGGGGTTGTCTGAAGCCCTACACATCTTCCAGGTGGATACTGGGGGCCTCCCACCTAATCTGTCTGTCTTATTTTGTATGTTTTCATGTTAGCACATCTTGTTGTACTTCCAGGTCCGTTTTGGGGCCCTAAACACTGTTATTTTGGCGTGCCACAATCAAACTGTAGATGAAGTCAAAGTTTGATGACATAATGCATATTTCTCTAAAAGACCTTTCCAACGGGCTATCACGCACCTAAAACGAAGATCGTATGCAATAGCTATGACCCCAAGAATTTAATGTACTAACTTACCCAAACGAGGCCCACATGACTTTTGGTATTTCATCTCCTAGGGTTAGGTTTTTGGATGTCTAGGGTTTTGGCATTCATGTTTATCATAAAAATGCCTTCAGAGCCTCATTGTAATCATCTTCTGGTGAATGAGAGTAGCCGTCACATCTCTTCTCAGAGATAAAGATGCCACCATTCTAGCGAGTCTCCCACTCTGTATTTTTACAGTCTCTTTACAATTATTTCATTAATAGAAATCAAGTATTGTTGTATTTCTCTGTTTCTGGCAAGTTTCATGAGTATTTCGTTGTAATATATCCGCTTTCGTTTCATTCCAAAAATAATCCGGATCATCGAGGGTGGTCGGTCTTGTCGACTGTACCACCACCATGAGCTTATGAACAGACAGACACCCCATCTGGGGAAAGACATCTTCACCATTAAGTCTCAAACATCTTTTAAAATTTTCCATCAATTTCCTTTTATGATCTAGCATTTACAAAGTTTTGTTACTATCTAGATCTTTGCTCAAGTGACATCCATCTAGCATTAATAATTAAAACACTTGAGGCATTAAAAGGGTCGACTTTAGCATTTTATTAAGGGTTTCATCTTTAAATAAATCGACCAGAGTTTGGCACTTTGAGAATAAGTTTTATTAATTATTTAACACTATAAACTCACAAATCACTAACTCTTTCATTTATTGTTTTTTTTTACTCTTTCTCTTTACACATATGATAAATCCAAGTGTTTAGATGTAATTGATGTGCATACATGTTTTCACTTAAATTTCTTGGGTTTAGGTATCAATTAATCAATTTTGTTTTAAAGTTTGTTGTTACACACATTAATTAAAGTTTCCTCATCTTTGAAGGTTTCTTAGGCATCTAGGGTTGACAAGAGTGGGTGGGAGTCTTCTTGATCCCAGGGGGAAATTGTTGGTTCAATATGAATGGGGGCTTGGGCATGGGTCCAACAACCTGCCCAAGGCTTACTCTCTAAGGTGTGGATTAGAAGTTGCAAAATCACAAGGGATCAAGACCTTGATGGTGTTTATTGATTCCATGATCATCGTCTATGCTATCAAGATCAAATATAACAGTGGAGGGACCCAATTGCAAAATCTGGAGGTTAGGATTGAGCTTATTTCCACTCAGTTTGATTGTATCATATTCTTCCATATTCGAAGAGTCTTGAATGGGGAAGTTGATGTCTTGGAAAAGTTTGCATCCTCCCTTAATGTGGGGAAAAAAAATTGAAATGGGAAGAGCTTTACCCTCCCCCTCCCTCAATGTATAAGTGATGGGTCATATCGTATCTCTCGAGCTATTGATGTAGGTTCATGAAGGATAGGTGGAGTGAGTTCTCACATGGATGCTCATCCATAAAAGGTGGTGGAGGGATGGCAAGATCATGCAAGTGAACTCACAATTAATTCCTCACAAGGAAAAGATGGTCACAAAGAAGAGGCAGGGGAAGAAACAGGGAAAAAGGTTCTGATGGAGATTGAAGATGAAGAAATCTAGCAAGTTGCAGAGGAGTCAGAAGACCAAAATAGTGCCAAATAAAATCCAATATGAATTGTTTTTTGCGTTATCAACCTATTAGGATAGTTTATAAGGCACACCACTTACAAAAATACCTGGAATGTTAGTTTGGCAATCTCTTTTTTATTTGTAATTAGCGAATTAGAAATATGCAACTTTAAAAAACTCAAGAAGAATTTTTGTAATAGTTGATTTATTTTATTTATGTTGATTTATCTAATTTTATTTATGTTCATTTATATCTTTTACTTCAACTATCTTTTAAATTACTTTCATTTCATACAATTGTTAAGTAAGTTGTTTAAAAGAAATTCAAGATAGGACAACAATCCTATAAGATGATCTTTTCATGAATGCAGAGTTGTTATGTTAATTTTTCTTTATATTTTATGCACTTAAAATTCAACAAACATTCTTAAACTTAAAGTGGGAATTGATTAAATAAATTTTGAAATTTAATATTAACATTTTGTTTATTTATGCAAAATTAATTAAATCTTTGTGATTATCTTGCATATATTTTGTTGGTTGATGGTACATGTGAATGGTATTTTAACTCTCCTCATTATGATATCTTAATTGAATGAATATCTTGCATATGCTTACCTTTCAGGTATCTTCCTTTTTGGTAATAATCTCATGGACAAAATTTCTTCAAGATCATTTTAAGCATTTTCACTAAATTTCATTTATGCACTTCATTTAATAACCAATTTTATTTCCTTTATAAATGGATGATGTTTTGAGCACTTGATTCAATCTAAGTTGAAATGTTTGCCAAAGTTCTTTGATTGTTTTGGGGCACTTTTGAACAACAATTTACACTAACAATATTTGGTGTAAATATTCATAATAAATGTCATTTGGGGGATGAATTCATGAGCTTTATATCTTGAAATCATATGGTCATTTCTTTAGTTCTAGAACATTTATATCTTTTTGTCTCAGACATCTAATAATAGCAACAACATAATTTAATTATTGACATTAAGATCATCTTATGTTTGTGGTGTTGAGCACCTTCTTTATTGTTGTCCATTTTCATTGCAATAATGAGTTAACTTTATGTTTCACATTTTGGGAAATAATTTAACATTGTGAGCACTCGTATTTATTCATGGTAGTTCATATCTTATAATTTGGATATCAATTCTAGCACACACTTAGTGAATGATAATTCTCTCTTGGAACATTACACACACATTTCACTAAGTAATAAATTCACACTTAACTCAAACCTTCTCATTAGATTTTCCAAAACCACTTGGAGATTGCGTTGATTCCCCACAAATTAGCTCTTACTCCTACTCTAATGTGTCTAAGCCAAAACATCTTGGACTAGTAGTGTGATCTCCTTGTGATTTGGTTTCAATTACATCTTAGAGTTGCACCCTTCCTAAATGAGTGAGTTAGAATCAACTTGAGTTAGTCCCTCACCCTTGTCGTAACAATTTAAAAGACTTAATTTTATTTAAGGTATTCCCCCCTAGGTATAGGTTTTCCTTAGCTTTAAGTGCGGGGCAAGGCCACTGAGGTGACACTAGGTGGCTTTCCTGGTAGTTCCTCTAGGCTCTCGGACTGAAGTTAGGACTTTCCATCATGGGGTAGAGTTTGGGAGATAACAAGATTGACTATGGATTTTTACATTGGTTTCTTTGATTTATTAGGAGAAGACTACTTAGACTAGTAGAAGAGGTAAGAATATCTAACAAAGTCCTAGATAACTTTAATGCCACCTTCATAGCTCTTATTCCAAAAGTTGACCGTTTAGAGAATTTTGGTGGCTTTAGGCCTATTGCTCTATGTAATTGTGTCTATAAGATCATTTCCAAGGTGTTAGCACTCATATTGAAGAAGATTTTGTTTGGGTTCGTTTCACCTTAACATTTTTAAATTTTAGAGGGATTCCAAGTCCATGAAGCTATAGGGACAACTCAAGATGGTCTCCATACTATCAAAACCTCCCATGCCCCTACCTTGGTGATTAAGCTAGATCTTTCAAAAGATTATGATAGGGTCTATTGGTTGTATCTCAGATCACTATTGATTAATATAGGTTTCACATTACCTTCTGCTAATTGTATCATGGGGTGTGTGGCATCCATTTCTTATGTTTTACTCATTAGTGGTTCATCCTCTAGATTTTTCAAGTCGTCCCATGGATTAAGAAAAGGTTTCCCTTTATCTCCTTAATTATTTCTATTAGTAGCAATGGGATTAAACATGAATATACTAGAAGAAAAGATGAAGACAATTATTCTATAATGAACCTTGATATATAAAAGATAAAAATAAACAATTAACTTGAAAAACATCACAATACATCCACACAAGAATAGACACAAGAATGTAGAAAATAACCCTTAAGATAATGTACCACCATAAAATACTCCTTAAGGAGGGAATCACTCCACAAGTCATGCATGCTACAACTACATTGAATCTATTTCTTTATATAGTTTCTATCTAACCTCCTAGGAATTTTCCAGTGAGACAACTTTCTAGTAGTGGAACCTTCTAGCAAGCCTTCTTACAATTATTGCTTTCACTTTCTATCTAACCTCCTAGGAAATTTCTAGTGAAAGAAATTCTTGTAGGTGGAACCTTCCATTAAGCCTTCTTAAAATTATCGCTTTCACAATATATAACAACCTATCTATCTATTGAAGGGGGTTAATGTAGGACCCCATATTATCCTTGTGAGGTACATTACATTCCATCCTCATTCACATGTTCCTATGTAACTACCAAGTGTGCATATTCCATGATTATGGCCACATTACATTCATTATCCCCCCTGGGTACCCCATATTATCCCCCCTAGGTACATTACATTCCATCCCTCTTTGCATGCTTCATTCTCAAAACATTGGAGAAGTCATACAATATGATCTACTAATAAATGTTTCCAACTAGTACCAAGCACATGCATCCATCCATCTGAGTGAAATGTGAACATGGGGTCCAACTGCTTCCTTTCCACTTTAATCTTGATCCTAGTTGCTCATTTGGTGCCATGTTGATGTTGTGCTACTTTCATATCTCCATGCACTACTTTTAGTCCTTTGTGTGCCTTCGTATTTGTTGATGTTCTGGTTCCATATTGGTCCATAATAATTTTGCTGACACTCGTGCCCTTACCTTGATGATTGTTGTTTCTCCAGGTGGTGTGGATGGTGATATACATTAACCTTAGATATTGGTTCTTCTTTCTTGGACTCTTCAACACAGGGTTCCTTTGAGTCATTTAGCTCCTTAGTTTTTTCTTCATTTTTATGTCCTTCTTGCGTATTTTAATCATGTGCTTATGTAGGCTCTTCTTTTGATTCAACCTCAGACTCTTCATTTGATGTGTCTGTAATCACTGCAATTAGTTTCCCTACAAGGAATTTTTTAGATGCCCCTTTGGGTTCTTCTTGTTTAGTAAGAGAAGTATCTTGCAATGTCTTTCTTTTTCCTTATAACCAAGCTTTAAAAAATTATTTTGCGCATTAATATTAATTGTACCAATTGATTCCATCCAAGGATATCCCAAAACAATATCCATTTCATCCATATTGATAGCTTGAAAATTTGAATGCAACACATATTTATCCATGGAAATCTTCAAATCTTTAAAAAATTGAACATTCTCATCCTCAACTCGTGTGATTTGAATATGCTTTGTGGGAATTTGCAATATTTTAACCAAGTTAACATTGATGAAATTATGCTTGCTACTAGGGTTTATAGAACTAATGAACTTCTCTTGCTAAATACATCCATGAACCTATAATATAAAGTTTTCGCATGAAAATAAACCCTTACAGATCTCATTATCCTTCTTCTTGGGACGATACCATCTATATAAGTATAATTTCTCATATTATTCATCTAAAAGTGTCGTTATCTCTTCATAGTTAAGTCCATATGAGTCCCACCATATGTGAGCATCATCTTTTAAATTAATGTATAGATCTATTCCCCAAAATATTGGATATTTAGAGTTTATCCATTTTATGTATTCTTCAATACTGGGACCATCAAATCACCCTATAAAATACATCTTTCCTTGTGAAAACAGAAAAAATAGAACTAGGGTTTATAAAAATAACTTACATTTCAATGGAGCTCCTTTAAAAGGCTAGGGTTTTAGGTCACTAATTTCAAATGATGATAACTTCTGTGACACTTCTTTGATTGGCTATTATGACCACAATTATGAAATGCCACGACCACGACCACGATCACTATGCATCTATTGGCACTATTTTGACTGAAATGGGGGCACTCTATCAAAATATATCTTATCTACAAACCACACAACTATCATTGGAAAAACCCTAAAACAACTAATGTTAAATCAGTGATAAATCCACTTCTTGGACTCCAATTGGATGATTTTGTTTTCTTGAAATTGGGTGTTTTTTCAAGAGGAACTTAGATCTATAGTTAGTTTCTTTGGATTCTACATATAAAGTTTCAAAAATCAATATGAATTCTATTGTCCTCTTTTTCCCTTGAAAAATATACAAAAAGAAAAAAAATTCCTCCAATATTTTGCCCAAGAAAGAGCTCTAATACTACTTGCACTGAACCTTGATATATAAAAGATAAAAAAATAAACCCTTAACTTGAAAAACACCACAATACATCCACACAATATTCAACACAATAATGTAGAGAAGAACCCTTAAGGTACGGTAACACTATCAAATAATCCTTAAGGAATGATTCACTCCAAAAGCCATGCTTTCCACAACTACAATATGCCTCACAAGACATACCATTGCATTGCTTCTACTTTATATAATTTCTATCTAACCTTATAAGAACTTTCTAGTAGGTGGAACCCTCTAGTAAGTTTTCTTACAATTATTACGTTCAATTTTTATCTAACCTCCTATGAACTTTCTAGTGAAGGACCTTTTTAGTAGGTGGAACCTTCTAGTAAGTCTTATTAAAATTATTACTTTCACATTATATAACAACCTATTTAGAAACTTAAGAGGGTTAAAAGGTAGGGCCCCACATTATCCCCCCGATGTACATTACAATCCATCCCCCTTTGCATGTCCCCGTGTAACTACTAAGTGGGCCTACTCCATGATTATGGCCACATAACATTCATTATCCCCCTTGGGTACCTCCTTAGGTACCCCATATTATCATCCCTGGGTACATTACATATTCAAGCGATTAGGATAGGGAGAAATGAGGGACTTACTCACCTGCTATTTGTGGATGATTCTTTTATTTTGTTTTAGCTCAAAGAAAGAGGGCAAAGTACTATAGAGACATATTACAACTTTATAATATAACACATATATGAAAATTAACATTAATAATTTTATGTTATTCTTTAATGATTTGGAAGAGGGGATGGTTCAAAATATGAGAGGAAGTTTCCCTTATCAACACTTTAAATTACAAGAAGGGGTTAAATATTTAGGGTTCACTCTCAAACCAATTGGTTATGGCAAGAAGGACTAGTCTTGGTTACTTTTATTTTCCAAGAAAAAAAAATTATATTCATATAAATATGGATGTACATGTTGTTTTCCAGAAGGAATGATAAAAATTGAACCTCTATAGAGCCACTCCCTGAAAAGTGTAAAAAACCAGTGTAAGTATGACATTTCCTCCACCATTTTCATCGACAAAACAAAAACATTTTGTAATGTCTCCTTCCAATTGATCATGATGGAGGATGACTCAATAGCCTATATGACTCTCATAGTCTATAGTAAACAAGAGAAAATAGATTCAAGGAGGTTTATTGGTGTCGCTAGGTTAAAATAATGACAAATCTTACAGTGACATTAAATAAAACAAATAATTATATTTCAATGAAATTGGAGGGAATATAAAGTGAGTGTTTGATTTGGTAAAAAAAGGGAAAATATCTAGAAGGCCTGGAGGAAAGATAAATAGAGGGGTAACCCTTCTCTTTTGCATTATGATTTGATCTCTCATTTTGGAGTGCTCTTGGAGCCATTGTTTCATTATGGTTTAGAAAAACCCACCCTAGTCAGACAAGAGGGGAGTCCATCTAGGATTACCATTGGAGCTTCACTTGGGAGTTTTGCATTCAATTAGAGAGTTACCAAGGTACGCATGAGGTTTACTAAACTTTCTGAATGAGACCGAGCCCATACATTTGTAGGATTCATGAAGGTTTCAGAGAAACCAGGTTTTAGGGCATCCCCGTGGGTTGAGTACGAGCATCCTGCAAGGCCCCGCTAGACGTCCAACAATTGTCCCTTGAGGACCTCTATGATCAGGAGAAGGTTAAGCAAGTCTGGATGCCAAAGACTCGTTGCACGTTTTGTAACAAGAGTGGACATCAAGAGGCTAGTTGTTGGAAGCGTAATACAGAGCTTCGTCCAAAGAAGGGCAAGAGGATTTTGCATGCACCCACGAAGGAGGAAGGATTGCCAGCAAAGCAAGAAGAACACCGTGAAGGAAAGAAAGCAGTCACTTGGTTCTGCCAGAAGTGGATGTCTCAGCTTCATTGTGTTTTGCTTCCCCTGATGTAATCATCTTTCAGAGACAAGAGCAAGCCGGGTGGCCTATCCCGAGCTTGACGAGTGGTCAGTAACCTTTTGGGGACCAAAAGGTCTTATTGTTGGGAGGTGTGATCCGAAATCAGATTCAGAAGGCTATCAGGGCATGAAAAATGCTCAAAAATGAAAGTGCCCAGAATCCGACGAAACCAACACCATTGCGTTCGGCTCGTCTTCCTGATTCCGGTGGTATAATTTTTATTGCAAATGGAGTCCGTATGAAGAAGATATCGCATTCTGTCTGCCGAGCCAAACAGGGAAAATTTTGGGATGCTAACTGTACCTGTCCGTACAGTCCGTACAAGACACATGTCAGTCCATACAGGGACACGTGGCACGTCTGTACATGTGACACATGGCATGGTCGTACAGGTGACACGTGGCAGCACCAGAGCGTGACACGTGTCAGGCAGATTTGGCACTTTTGGCACATGGTTGGACCAATCCGAAGGTGACATGTGTCACCACTGGAAGGGTGACACGTGGCACAGATGACGTGGCTCGGGTGACGTGGTAGCTGACAGAGCATACGACAGGATGACGTGTCATAATGACAGAGCGTACGGAAATGACGCGTGGCAGGTGACTGGACATACGGAAGACGACGCGGCAAGTGACGTGGACCAATGGGCGGCTGACACGTGTCAGGTTGTGATTGGTTTTAAAAGTGCCACGTGGCCCAATGGTGGGCTGCCACGTGGCACTGTATTATTGGTCTGTTGGTTTGGTTATCAAAAATTTTGTGTCCCGGACCGGATTCAAAACCGGTGACCTCCCGTCATGTCAAAGTTTTCGTAAACCTCCGCTAGCCGTTAGACCACCCGTTATGACTTGTTATGTGAACGGGTTATATTATATTTAAAGTTGTTATAATATATATATTGCGGGGGGTCGGGCCGAGGCTTAGCCCTGACCCCGGTTACATTGTAACAACATATGACTACGCGGTTACATATGGTCGTTGTAATATTGCGCGGTTTATATAAATGAACAGGTTAAACATATGTGACCACATTTTTTTTGTCTGCACGGTTAAAACAGTCATGAACGGTTATGTAACGGGTATAGCCCGTGGTTTCGGGGATTTTACCATATGACCAGTGTTAAAGCGCGCAAAGGGGGTTAAGGCCAGCGCTTAGCCCAAGGCTAGCGCTTGGCCATATGTAACTCCCATATGACCAAAATAGGAGTGCGCGCCTAATTTGGGGGCTTAAGCCCGTATTTAACCAATTTATGGTTAAAAAGTGG
>JZKD02S2310917.1:15390-33224 GCA_000966675.3 Picea glauca
CTGCAGCTAGCAGATTACGTTTTGGCTTGGACTATCTCTTGGTTATGGTCTAGACTATCTGATCAGCTCTTGTTTGGTGCACTAACTTTGGAGAAAGGTGCACCACCCTTTTTTTTGATATTTATCCTAAAGACTTCTTCTAGAAGGGTTCTCTGTCAAGGTTAAGGTGCTCAGAGGGTGGATTCGGCCTATGGTTGGGTGACAATAGTGATATTGTCTATGATAAAATGAGCACATTCTAACAGGTTATGGGCCCACACCTCCTTCATTCAGTCTAACCACTGGAAAGGATCATATCCATAAGGATACTAAGCTCATTGAAGAACTGCCACTAGGGTTTCTAACAGGAGCAGTTACTAAATCACTACTATTAGGGTTACTAGCATGTGCAGTTGCAGAAACCCTAACCCTCTCATTGAGGCACCTTAACTAAAGGTATTGACCTAATTTCTATATATACTAGTGCACCCTAGCCTAGCACATCTCCTGGTGTTGGCTATCGGAAGTCACTCCTGGATTGCTTGCAGGAGCAGAGCCCGACGCCCATCAGTTAATGTCACGGTTTGTTTTTAAGGGGTGATCTAATGGAGGAAAACTCAAGGAGATATCTCTCTAACTCGGGGACTGAGTCTGGTACATATGGTGACAAAGGAGGTCTTGATCCAACTTCAACCAGTAAGTTGATAAAAGGGTGAGTAGGTGGAAGACTTATTGAGAAAGATGAACAAACAGCTTAGAGCAACAGGCTTACGACTATTCGCAGAAGAAAGACACTGAAGGGAAGATCCACTTGACTCAGGGTCTCAAGAAACTGAGGAGGACTCGACTGGATCCTCCAATTCCAAGTCACTCAGTGCTGAAAAAATTATAGGAGCTGGCTAGAAACATAATAACTGCTACAGTGATCCTACCAACATCATTCTATAACAACTATAGCTCAACTGGATCCTCCAATTCCCAGCATTTCTAACACAGTGTAACAGAGACGTAAAAGAAACTGGCATTCATCAGGCAAGTCTCAAAAGTGCATACATAACCAGAGTATCAGTGCTTCATTAAAGATTTACAACCGGGAGCTCATCTTAACCATCGATAGATACAAAAATGGCGAAAACGCCTTCATATACTCAAAACAACAACAACAACGAAATCAAGACACTGCATTGAAAGCTTTGCGTCGGCATGGCTCTTGACAGTCAACATCTGAAAGATCGTGCAACTTATGTCAGACACAATCTTAATTCTTTGACAGTTCCAATGGCGAATCGACGTGCCTTAAATTCATGGTCGTGCTTTCCCATTAAGGCGGAGGCGATGTCTAACCACCACCAACCACTTCAATAACTGCTTTTTTGGGATCGAGGACGATCTGGCCAACTCAGCACCTCAGTATCTGGAAGACTTCTCGTGCTGCCACCTAGAATAGCTTGACTGGCTCAAAGGATATGCATGGGGAGCCAGCACAGAAGGTGGGGGGTATGGAAATGGAGTGAAGGGGCCGAAACTTATGAGGAATCGAAAGAAGTGGCGAGGCGTGAGAAGGGTTTCGGGAGAGACACATGGCAAAAGGACACTAAGCGGAGGAGGCAGGGAAGTAGGTGTGATGGACATCTTTTAGCGGGAGGCTGACATGGAGGGAAGGAGGCGCGTGGTGGATGGTGGGTGGATGATGGGAAGAAAAGAAGACCACGCGGACCGTAAAGGGGAGGTAGACGAATGACACATGGCAGCGGGAGGAAAGCGGTTGGAAGGTGACGTGATGGGAAAAGGGCCCATGCCAGCTTAAACACAGGGCAGCTAAGGATGGCAGGAGTGCATGAGCGTCGCTGATCTAGGTGTTGAAATCTCAGCCGTCAGAAAGTTGCATCCCCGATTCCGGACCCCCCTCCTCCGCTTAAAGGTAGAAAGGAAGGGGGGGTCCGGAATGGTCTTTATCGCCATTGATCCGGGCGTGCTAATATGAACCATCGGAGAGTTGCGTCAGCGATTTCGGACCCCCCCCACCCCCCCCTTAAAGGACGAAAGGCAAGGGGGGTCCGGAATTCACTATGCGCCATTGATCTACATGCATGAATTCCAGCCATTCAGAAATGATTCTAGTTTAACACAGACACACTCGCGCCCAAAACTTAGGACAAGTGGATTTTTGACCCATCCTTTTACATTCTAACTCCCTTACAAGAAATATCTCTAACATTTGGCTCCATGGGGGACAGAGTCATCCCTGTGATGCTCTAAGAACTCTTTTGCAGATTCAGTGCCTTTGCTATTGGGCTGTGGAGTCATTTATTAGTCCGAAAAAACAAAAACAGAAACAATATGTACAAAACGAAACAAAAAGAGCCAATTGTGGCTCACAGAAAACACTTTTTCAAGAAATGCCCATTTACTGGGCTGCCAAAAACTTCCTTGCCTTCTAGATCTTGCAACCTGTAAGTGTTGTTTGAAAATACTTCAAGGATCTTGAAAGGCCCGATCCAGAGGGCATCAAATTTATTGTGTTTGCCATATTCCTGCATGGGTGCATCCCATTTGAGCACTAGATCACCCTGCTCAAATTCCTTCTTCTTGTTCTTTCTGTCAAAAGCCTGCTTGATCTTCTGCTGACGATTGTAGGCTCTGTCCATGACCTGTTCTCTGATCTGCTGCATTTCCACCATCTAATGGATCCTTCTGAGTATATGATTAGGTTCTCCTTCAAGGACCTGGAGGAATTTTGCCACAGTCAAGGCAAGCTGAGTGGGAAAAATGGCCTCTATTTCGTAAACAAGTTGGAAAGGAGAGAGACCTAGGGACTTCTTAGTTGTCACCCGATCGACCCAGAGAGAAAATTTGAGCTTTGAGTCCCAGGCCTTCTGATTGTCCTCCAGTAGCTTTTTGATAAGCTTGATCAGGCTTTTATTGGAGGACTCTGCCAGTCCTTTTCCTTGAGGATAGTATGGAGTTGAGTGAACCAATGAAATCCTGAATTGTTCACAAAACTTGATCAGAGGTTCAGACCTGAAGGGGGAGGCATTATCAGTGACAATTCTACTTGGACAACCAAATTTGGCTATGATGTCTTCCAAGAAGCTGATGATTGCTTTGTGAGAAGTGCTTCTGGTGGGGACAACCTCTATCCACTTGGTGAAATAATCAGTTGCAGTGAGGATCCATCTATGCTGGCCACTTGAGGGAGGATGAATCTCTCCGATGAAATCCAATCCCCACTGCTGAAAGGGTGCCGAAACTACTACAGGCTTTAATGGCAGAGATTTGAGTTGTTGTTTACCTGAGAACTTCTGGCATTTGACGCAGGCCCTGACTTCTCTACAGACATCAGTAAACAAAGTAGGCCAGTAATACCCAGCCTGGAGGATCTTATGGGCTGTGGTATTCCAAAAATGATGACCTCCACAGAGACTACTATGAAAGTCGTACATCACTTTCTGCGCTTGCAATGGGTCCAGACATCTTAATAATATCCCCAGAGGGTCTTTCCAATACAAGGCTCGGTCAATGAGGCAGTATTTGACTGCTTTGAGCTTTAAAGCTCTGGCCCTACTCTTACCCAGTCCATCAGGGGGATTTAATTCCTACAGAAAGTATAAGATTTCCCTGTACCAGGGACATGCTGCTAGTGGTATGGTGATCTGGGAATTACTGCTGGATGACTCAGCTTGCTCATTGATGCAGTTAATTTCCAGAGCTTTGGAATTGGATTCAGCCAATAACTTGGCCAAACCCTGCCCCTTTATCAGCTTGGTGGGCTTAATTTACAGGTCAAATTCGAGGATCTTAGCTATCCATTTTCCCCTTCTTCCATCTATGTCAGGCTGTATAAGAATGTCCTTCAAAGAAGCTGAAGGGACATATGCAGTGATTTTTGAGTGCAAAACATAGATTCTGAAAGCTTTGAGAGCTTTCACTAATGCGTAGGCCTGTTTTTCCATGATCTCATATCTGAGTTCAACATCTCTTAATTCTTTGCTGAAGAAGGCAATGGGATGCTCTCGCCCTTGATCATTTCTCTACAATAGGACTGCTGCTATTGAGCCATCAGAAGCAAATGAGAAAATCAGGAAATCTTTAGAATAATCGGGACTGATTAGCACAGGTGCCTTAGTCAATGCTTTCTTTATCTGGGCAAAAGATCCCCTAGATTCAGCAGTCCACCTTATTTCATGGCCCTTCCTGAGCATGGCTGTGATGTGTTTTACCAACTCAGTGAAATTTGAAACAAATCTCCTCAGAAAATTAATCCTTCCCAAAAACGCCTGGACCTCTTTCTTAGACCTAGGAAGTGGTAGGGCCTGAATTGCTTCTACCCTGTCAGGATCAATTCTCACTCCCTCTGCTGATACTATATGGCCTAACAACTTCCCCTCCTGCATAGCAAACAATGATTTCTTGGGATTTAGGGAGAGGCCAAACCTGCGACACTTCAGGAAAACCCACTTCAAGTGGCAGCGGTGTTCTTTGTCAGTCTTGGAGAAGACTGTTATGTCATCTAGGTAAATCACCACAAACTTATCTTTTTCCCCAATGAAGGCTATGTCCATGGATCGCTGAAATGTTTCTCCTGCATTCATCAGTCCAAAAGGCATTTTGTCATACATGAATGTACCCCAAGGAGTGATGAAAGCTATCTTCTCCCTGTCCTCCGGCATGACTGATATCTTATTATATCCAGAGAAACCATCAACCATGGACATCTTGGATGCGCCAGTGACCCTCTGTAAAATGTGTTCCATGTTGGGCAGGGGATAATTGTCCTTCCTCGAACTTTTGTTCAGGTTCCTGAAATCGACACAGAGTCTGAGTTCTCCGCTTTTCTTTCTCACTGGGACCAAATTGGCCACCCATTCAGAATATCTCAAGGGGACAAAGATCTGGGCATCCAACAGCTTCTTTACCTCTTTCTCCATGACAGGTAGCAACATGGGATTTATCTGTCTCAACTTCTGCTTAAATGGCTTATCCTCCTCTTTTAGTGGGATCTTTTTCTCGATGACTGATGTGTCATATGTTTTGAGATCTTTGTAGGTCCATGCAAACACATCAGAAAACTCCTTTAGCAACTTGATATATTCTATCCTCTGCCCTTCGGTCAAACTCCTTGACAGCTTGACAAACTTTGGCTCCTCAGGTGTACCTATGTTGCATTCAGCTGTGTCATCATCATCACCTAAAACCTTACCCTTCACTGCCACATCATTCCCGTCGAACAATCTTTCTAACGGGATTAGTCCTCTCGGAATGTGATTGCTCGGTAGTTGAATGATCTAGTGATCAACAATTTTATTCACAAATTCCACAGGGTGATGGTCATCTTCCTCTTCAGGATTCTCATCTATGTGCATTGTGGAAAAGTCATCAATGGACTGGAGAAATTTCTCAATTTCTTGATCATCTTCAAATACCTTCTAGTGTTTGACATTGTTTGGTATAGAAGGTCGGTATTTTATTTCAACATCAGACCTGGCAGTGGGTGATGTGGGAACTTCGAGCACACTAGTTGTGAACGCTAAACAGTCGGCCGAGGCGTTTTCCTCCTTTGGAATGTATGAAATGTTAAAATCCAGGAAGGAGTTATCGACCAGATCCCATGCCTCATTTCTGTAATTTTTGATTCGAGGATGCTTAGTCTGATAAACATTTTTGATCTGCTGGACAATCAACTCTGCATCCCCAAACACAGCCATCTCCTTGATTCCCATTTCTTTGGCAGCTCTCAATCCCAGAACCAGAGCTTCATACTCTGCCATATTATTGGTGACCTCGAATTCCAGCCTATATGACAGAGAGATGGTCTCATGACAAGGTGATATAAATATCACTCCGGCGCCTGCACCCATACTGGAGAAAGCTCCATCAAAGAACATCTTCCAAACAGAGGAAGTTGAAGGGGGGGTTTCCTGATTAAGGATGGGCTACTTTCTGATCTGCAAAGGGGGTTCGGGAGTCTCTGTGAGCTGCAACAAACTGGAGCCTAAATCATTGTCCAAGGCATAGATGGGATGATTGGTAGGGTTGGCCTTGTCACTGACAATGTAGGCTAGCTGGGCTTCTCTGTACAATCTCCTATGTTCCCCTCCAAAGACTGGAATGGTGGCGTATGTGAGATCCATATGTAATGTCCCTCCAAGTCTCTTGATCCAAGACCTTGACAACATCATGCCAAACTTGGGAGGAACATCAGCTACCACAATATCCATGACCATACTCTTCATGGGCAGCTGAAACAAAGAGACTACTAGGTCCTTAATCACTCCCAAACATTGGACCCTCTTGGAGTCAAAAGAATAGAGATCATGATAGGCTCGGGTGACTTCCAGTCCTAATTATTCCATGACGGCTTTGAGCATGAGGTTGTGGGAAGCCCATGAATCCATAAGGCAATTATGCAGTACCTTGTCATGTATGTTCAGGGAGGTGTAGAAGGGAGGGGATGAATCATCTCTGTCTTCTACCATGGGACCTAGGACAACTGTAGGCCTTTCATCTTGGAGGTTTATGGAGTCTGTGAGAGGGTATGAGGCTTCAGACTTTAACAGCTCAGAGAAGCATTTTTTGAATTCCCCGTGTTTAATTAACTCAGTGCGTGGCACAAGAATTCTAACCTTTTGGGTTTCGTGATCGAAATTGAAAGAATACATAGGCTTTGGGATTTCTCTAATTTCGGGAACATGATTATCAATAATGGGAGAGAGAGGTTGGGCCTTCTTACCTCTGTGAGCATCTGGTATCTCATTGGCAGGCTTCTCTTCTCTACTGGATGGCTCAGGAATATCAGGTGCTGCTGCTCTTTTGTCAGACCTCAAGTTGTATCTGCCTCGACCGCCACCAGCTTTGTCTCCCTTGCTCAGTTCATTCAGCTGACCATCCATGAGAGACTCTTCATATGCTAATCGGTTCAGATGAGGGAAAGGGGGAGTGACTTCTACACTGTGGATTTCAGGCTCAAGCTTGCTTATTTCCCCTTCCTCTTCATCAGTCACAAAATTGTTTTGGAAGGGAGCCTGAACTCTTTGGTCATCTCTGTCTCTTTCCTTCTCTCTGTGCATAGTTGGGGGAGCAAAATTATTTGGTCTTCTAAAACCTCCTTTATTTTCGATGTTCTGAGGGCCCTTTTATGCTTGCTTCCTTTCCACCTTCAATCTTTCCACCTCTTCTTTAAGAAGGTTCATAACTCGGGTCAACTCATTTACTTGAGAGTGGGGCAAAGAGGGGCCGGAAGTGGAGGCTTCCGACTTTTCCTTTCTTCTGTCTGTGTTGGCCTGGCTTCTCAGTCTGTCAACTGCCAATATGTTGGATTCCACTTCTATAGCTGCATATTGCATCTGAGCTAAAGAGGTGGCTCTTCTCTCTCTTAACACAAGATAGAAATCAGGGTCAAATGCGCTAGCATAGGAAATTTGAGCAGAGGCCTCTGAGGGTTTAATCTCTGCAGGAATCTTGTTGTACATCTTGTTGAATCTTTTGGAGAAGTCTGAGATAGACTCTCCTTCCATCTTCCTCGGAGACCCAAACTCTGTCATATAATATATGTAATCTTTTCTATCTCCCCACTGCCTCAGGAAAACATTATCCAAGGCTTCAATTCCAGCAATAGATCTAGGGGCCAGTCCCCTAAACCATTTTCTAACCTCACCGTCCAAACTCTGGACAAAGAATCTCATCCAGACATCTTCATTCTCAATATTGAGGTTGTCTGCGTAACTGTAAAAAGAAACCAAGTGCTCTTCATCAGTTATGTCTCCTTCCCCACTAAACTTGGGCATGTACTTCAAGTAGTCTCCAACATAGAGATGATTCAGAGGTTGGGGTAAGACTAAAGGAGCATATCTAGCAGCAACTATGGCATCCATTCTATTCGGAGGAGGATTAACACCAGCCATAGGGATATTAGGTAGGGGAGAACTTGGAGGAGAAGGAGTGTGGACGGGAGATGATGGAAAAAACAGAGAGAAGTCTAAAGAACCCGAACGTGCAGATTCTTCTCTCTGTGCAACAGTAGTAATAACAGGAGGGGTGGTGAAATATTCTGAGATGAGAGGTCTGTTTGGAAACACAACTTCTAGGGAAGGGGGAGTGACAAGAATCTCTCCTTCTGATACTAGACCAGGAGGGGAAAACTCAACAGGAACACTCCCAAAATTCAGAAGACGGGAAGCCTCAGAGAAAGGACGACTAGGAAGCTGAGAATAAGACAATGGAGTTTTCATAGAAGGGGATGGCGTATTACCTTTTTTGGCGATGGACACTTTCTTCGCAGAGCTCTTTCCCTTTCTGCGCAATGCTTCCAAGTTATCTCCTGGTGTAGCTAGAGGCAGGTGCGGATTAGACCTCGTGTGTCTGCCTCTCGAAGCCACAGTTGATAGAACAGGTTCTCCCCAGTGGAGTCGTCACAATGGAGTCGCTAGGTGCACAGTAGC
Organism: Picea glauca; assembly: GCA_000966675.3. Classification (NCBI taxonomy): domain Eukaryota; kingdom Viridiplantae; phylum Streptophyta; class Pinopsida; order Pinales; family Pinaceae; genus Picea; species Picea glauca. Next base: position 23,808 of record JZKD02S2310917.1, read on the forward strand.
AATCTTCAAGTTTCGATATCTGATGCACCTTCAGAATCAGATTAATCTTTGTCGTTCAAAACCAAGGAATATATTCAACATCGTCCCCGGCAACGGCGCTAGAAATGTTGGCTATCAGAAGTCACTCCTGGATTTCTTGCAGGAGCAGAGCCCGACGCCCATCATTTAATGTCACGATTTGTTTTGAAGGGGTGATCTAATGGAGGAAAACTCAAGGAGATATCTCTCTAACTCGAGGACTGAGTCTGGTACATATGGTGACAAAGGAGGTCTTGATCCAACTTCAACCAGTAAGTTGATAAAAGGGTGAGTAGGTGGAATACTTAGTGAGAAAGATGAACAAACAGCTTAGGGCAATAGGCTTACGGCTATTCGTAGAAGAAATACACTGAAGGCAAGATCCGCTTGACTCAGGGTCTCAAGAAACTGAGGAGGACTCGACTGGATCCTCCAATTCCAAGTCACTCAGTGCTGATAAAATCACAGGAGCTGGCTAGAAACATAATAACTGCTACAGTGATCCTACCAACATCATCCTATAACAGTTATAGCTCGATTGGATCCTCCAATTTTGAGCGTTTCTAACACAGTGTAACAGAGACATAAAAGAAACTGGCATTCATCAGGCAAGAAGTCTCAAAAGTGCATACATAACCAGAGTATCAGTGCTTCATTAAAGATTTACAACCGGGTGCTCAGCTCAACCATCGATAGATACAAAAATGGCGAAAATGCCTTCATATACTCAAAACAACAACAACAGCGAAATCAAGACACTACATTGAAAGCTTTGCGTCTGCATGGCTCCTGACAGTCAACATCTGAAAGATCATGCAACTTATGTCATACACAATCTTAATTCTTTGACAGTTCGAACGGTGAATCGACGTGCCTTAAATTCATGGCCGTGCTTTCCCATTAAGGTGGAGGCGATGTCTAACCACCACCAACCGCTTCAATAACTGCTTTTTTGGGATTGAGGACGATCTGGCCAACTCAGCACCTCGGGATCTGGAAGACTTCTCGTGCTGCCACCTGGAATAGCTTGACTGGCTCAAAGGATATGCATGGGGAGCTAGCACGAAAGGTGGGGGGTATGGAAATGGAGTGAAGGGGCCGAAACTTGTGAGGATGCGAAAGAAGTGGCGAGGCGTGAGAAGGGTTTCGGGAGAGACACATGGAAAAAAGACACTAAGCGGAGGAGGCAGGGAAGCAGGTGCGATGGACATCTTTTAGCGAGAAGCTGACATGGAGGGAAGGAGGCGCGTGGCGGATGGTGGGTGGATGATGGGAAGAAAAGAAGACCATGCGGACCACATGGACTGTAAAGGGGAGGTAGACGGATGACACATGGCGGCGGGAGAAAAGCGGTTGGAAGGTGACGTGACGGGAGAAGGGCCCATGCCAACTTAAACATAGGGCAGCTGAGGATGGAAGGAGTGCATGAGCGTCGTTGATCCAGGCGTTGAAATCTTAGCCGTCAGAAAGTTGCATCCCCGATTCCGGACACCCCCCCTCCGCTTAAAGGTAGAAAGGCAGGGGGTCCGGAATGGTCTTTATCTCCGTTGATCCGGGCGCGCTAATCTGAACCGTCGGAGAGTTGCGCCCGTGATTCCGGACCCCCCCCCGCTTAAAGGCCGAAAGGCAAGGGGGGTCCGAAATTCATTGTGCACCATTGATCTACGCGCATGAATTCCATCCATTCAGAAATGATTCTAGTTTAACACAGACGCACTCGCACCCAAAACTTAGGACAAGTGGGTTTTTGACCCATCCTTTTACATTCTAACTCCCTTACAAGAAATATCTCTAACACCTGGTACTCTCAGCAAGCCAAGACATCAAGTTTGAGTTTTTGGTCAAATCTAGGGTTCACCAAGTCAAAGAAGCCATGACTTACTCTATGAAGTCATAAAACAAGTTAGATGGAGCTTCTAACTTTAGAGTGTGGAAGACAAGGATTGACCTCATCCTTGTTAAGAATAAAGTGTTGGATATCGGGAAAGGAAAGATCATGGAACCAGAGTTTGAAGAAGGAAAGGAGAAGGAACCACAAAACGTTGTAGTTATGGAGAAGTTCAAAGACGATGACATCAATGCCATGAGTATCATAGTGGACTCTATAAAGAACACTTGATACCCTACATCTCCCATCTTGACTCATCAAAGAATATGTACGATGCCCTAACAAACCTCTTCTCAGTCAGAAACATTGGACAAATAATGAGTCTAAAGAATGAGCTACGTGACATGAAGATGAATGATGATGACATAATAACATCATATTTTGTGAGAATATCTCAGTTAAGAGATCAATTACAAGCTATTGAAGAGATCATTTCAGATAAGGAATTGGTAAACGTAGTACTCAATGGTCTTCCCAAGACATGGGATGCATTTGCCGCAAGCATAAACACAAGGAAGGAGCATCCTACATTTGAAGAACTTTGGACTTGCTGTGCTCAAGAAGAATCAAGGATCAATGCAAAATATAAACTCCAAAATAAGTACGATGATCAAGCCTTCACAGCAAGATTCAAGAATTTCAGGAACAAAAGGAATTTTGTCTCAAGGAAGAAGCCAAATCAAGAATAAGATATGTCAAAAATACAATGTTTCAACTGTCGAAAGTATGGTCACTACAAGAATCATTGTCCCAAGCTAAAGAAAAGGAAGGAGACACACAAAGCATCAGTTGCCGAAGAAAAGGAACCTACAAAGAATACCAAGCAGGATAAAACAGGCTTCTTCTTCTAAGACAAGGTAACAATACTCTTCATAGTTCTTGTACATATCATGTTTTATGTACATATATTGCATATCTATTTCTTAGAAGATATTATGTTCAAAGAGAAACTATACCTATGGAAGTAACAACAAGATAAGGAGTTATATCATTATGAATACAAGTCAGACAATACACATGAAAGGATGAAGTACATCAAACAACTCATGTGAAAGTTATTACATAAGTAACAGCTGCAAGATAAGCCAAAATCAACAATCAAGAGAAAACTGGAGAAAGACTTACGACACCTTGCAGAAGGCAATAAGGATGTAGACAGAAGCATGGATTATGTTAGATGGAGGGAGCCAATTATATACTTCCAAAATAAAGACATGCACTCATACATGAAGCAAGGATTAGTAGGGATCTAATCCTATGATCCATTGAATATGATGAAGTATATATCCATGGTAGCAGCCATGAAAAGAAGTAGGTGTCTTTTTTACTTTAGAAGAAGTCTTCTTCGAAAATAAGCCTTAAAATATCCTTGGTTATATATCCACATCCATGATCCTATGATGAAAGGAAGAATTTGGAATCTTCGGAGCATGGAATCTATAGAAAACTCCATGGACCCAATATCTAAAGAGAAACATGAGGAAGAACATGAAGATTCCTAGAAAGAAAGAGAAGACATAACAACCAGTCATTGTATCAAGAATCACAAGATTACTAGCCTGATATGAACTCACTAAAAGAAATCAAGCAGAGGTACTGAAACTTGTGATGAAAAACAATGTATGAAAGACTTATGAATGTAAGCATTGCGAGATCCAGAACTAGAGGTTCTCCCAGATGGAGGGAGAATACTATGATGATTACGTATTCTAGTAAACCAGATATATCTCTACATGAGCCATTATATAGTTCGCAATATCCATGGATTGGAATTGAAATTAGATGAATGCAAAGACTGCTCTCCAGAATAATTGAACAAAGAGCATATGTAGAGAAACCTCAATGCTTTGAGATATACCAGAAAGAGACCCTTGTATGCAGATGGAAGAAGAAAACTTGGTGGAGAACCTCCAAAGCAAAACATAAGCATGGTGAAGACTTTCTATAACAGAGATATTGTATCAGAATGGTTACTTAGAAGTTCAAGATGATGGATTGCTAATCCATGACAAACTCTCATGATGGAAGAAGAAGTACCACTTGGATATTTTCCAGTTTGACCCTTCCCACGATGTTATGAGCTAGCAGGAAACAAAGAGGAATCCAACAATGACATACTTTATTGATCAGAGCTATATGAAGTCTTCAGAGAAAACCAGTGTTCCGTAAATATCGAAGTACATTTCAGATCAAGCATTACATTTTTCATGATGAAGTCCAGAAAGGAGAAAGTCCTTCTCAAATATATATCTCCATAGATGAGCAGATAAGCATACATTCTGGTAAATCTTCTGTCCAAGATGAAAGAGTTTGCATACTCAAGATGGAGCTCGTGGAGACGAATTCCTTATTGAAAAAGGAAGAGATGACTCCCAGGTTGGGAGGGAGAACTGATGTGTTATTGATTTATGGACAATCATTTTTCACTTTGAAAAATGGTCCAGGATGCGTAGTTCCTCTGCAGCTCGGAAAGTGGTTTGAGATTTCTGATGGACAGGTATTTTCTAGTTAGGAAAATGGTTCGGATCGAACGGTCATTTTCGTAATGAAAATGGTTCGATGGATTGTTGATGTACCATAGACACCAATTTCCCATTGTGGTTAACATGGGGAATGCTATAGGACAGTCTCTCTTCTTGACAGTCACTCTTAGTAGTGGTCAAGAAGATTGGTCCACCTTGTCGGACATTCATTCTTTGGAAGCTCACAGTTGTGAGTAGTTTCAAAGAATGGTCCATTTTGGAGGTTGGTGCGGGACAGTAATTTCCTTAGGAAATGGTCCGGACAGTCATTCCCTAGGGAAGATTCATTCTCTCTAGCTTGCACTTTGTTTAGTGCCGAAGGAATGGCCCAGATAGGTGAATTGTCCAGGTTCAACAATCTAGGATAACCATTCCCTAGGGCAGACTCATTTATCTCTAGGTTACACGTTGTTTAGTGTCAGAGGAATGGACCAGGATAGGGAATGGTCTAGGCTCAGAAATCGGGACAATTATTCTTCCTTACTTGAGAAGAATATTCCAGATAGCTCATCATTGATGTTTTACCTTCTGAGGGTAGATGCTCTTCCAGATCTCACAGATGTGAGTTGAAGAAAGACCCAAATGATTTAGTTTATATCATAAACAATGTTTTATGTGCAGGTTGATATCAGATGATTGTTATGGAGACTGTATGTCTCTAGACAGTAGATGTATACTAATGTGATGGATGTGTTCCACTGTTTGTGATTATACATCATCGATCAAGTACATGTGTGCTACTTGGTGTGGTAGTGTACCACTGGATTGTAGTTATGCACTACTATGGATAGACACAGTTGTGTTCTATTGAATGATATTGTTTTGATTTCCTTGAAGACTATCAACAGTGTTGGAAATGATTATCAGCTAGATGGATGATCAATGGACAGAGATTTCCTAGAAGGAAAATGGTCTAGGACATTTATTCTTCTAGGACATATGTCCATATTAGAATAATGGTTCTTGTGTCACTCTATGGAGTGAGTGACTTATCCAACATCATGTCTGATTACTCAGATAGAGTATGGTTTCGAGAGATTATGTAGTTGATGGCATTGATAGTGATGATGGTGCTCATGATCTAATCTTGAGATAGTCTGTACGACTATGATGATGTTATTGATTCAATGGCATGTTTGTGATCAAGACCATTGTCTTCAATACCTTCATAGCTAGGAGGGAGTGTTGATATTATGGTAGTCGCAGAAGGTATTTACCTCCACGTGTAAACCTGATGAGAATAGAATATTCTTGGGAAGCAAGAAGAAACCCTAATGAATTGGCTAATAACCATATAAGACAAGTTGGCTCAAGAGGATAATTTGTATTAGGTTATTAGCCTCCAAGAGAAGAAGTTGACCAGAGGAAATATGATATACTGAGTAAATAGACACCCAGAATGAGAAGTAGGCCTAGGAAGTTTGCCAGTTTAGTATAAATATAGGAGGCAAGTCTTCATTCTAGCATGCATTCTCAGAACTGCAGAGCTCACTTATGTGCACTGCAGTTAGCCAGTTTGTGTGCAAGTTTGGAGGAGAGTTGTCGTTGCAGCTAGCAGATTATGTTTTGGCTTGGAATATCTCTTGGTTATGGTTTGGACTATCTGATCAGCTCTTGTTTGGTGCGCTATCCTTGGATAAAGGTCTACCACCCTTTGTTTGGCTATCTAGCCTAGGGTTTGCTTCCATAATGGTTCTTTGTCAAGGTTAAGGTGCTCGGAGGGTGGCTTCGGCCTATGGTTGGGTGACAATAGTGATATTGTCTATGGTTAAATGAGCACATTCTAACATGATTCACCCAATAGGTCACATTGTCATCGCTCCCTTTCCTAAACTTGGCAAATTGCATAGGGTCTTTGAGCACTTGTTTAATTTGATGAAGTGTTTTTTTATGTACATGCTTGGGTGGTTCTTATATTAAAAGTGATTTTACTTACCATGATTCTTTGACTTGAGATCCTTGGAGGGCACACTTTTCTGTATTTGTAGGACCTTGTTGATGGATGTTTTGGAGGAACAAGCCCAACTTGGGTCTTCATTAGGGCAGGAATCCCACTGTTTGGATGCCATAGCCTACACCTTGGGGAAAGACAAGAGATGAACGTTGTGTTTGGAGGCAAAGGAAGAGACATTGGAGCACTTCACCTAGCCCTTACAAGCCCAACAATTTTTTTTTTTTGTCTTGGAATATTGTGGATCTAAGGTGTTGCTCACATCTTGGAGGCTTGATCTCTTGCTTTGGATGGATATTTCTTGGTAACCTAGGTTTTTTTCTTGCTATTTTGTGGAATTGGTAAGAAATTTCTGCATTTTACTGGTATTTTCTTCTAGTTTCATTGATATTATTGTCTCAAACCCTTGGAGGAGTATAAGGGCATACACCCTCCACTAGGTTCATATTTTTTTCTAGTTGTAAGCCATTTTTACAAGGTTTCTAGGAGTGAAAGGTATTACACCCTCCTAGCCTTACCTTAGTTGGTTTTGCATGATTTGGGAGTAGAAGGGTCTGCACCCCTACTGATATTGTGTATCTAACTCTCACATCCAAGACTCCATTTACCCAATAGATACAAAGAACTAATCTAATTTTTGCATTGGAATGCATGATTTTATGAGATATTCAAATTGTTTAAAGTGGAATCAATTCTTTGCCTTAATAACTTGCTTGAGCCACTAGGGAATTTTGATTGGTCAAGGATATATTATTGTTGTTATAAACTTTGTGCTACAGTCATTAGGGCTGAAACAAACTCATTTAAACTTCTTTCTATTTCTCACTTTTCAATTGTCAGAAATTGCTAAGAAGTTTCCATAGTAAGTTACTAGTCATTGTGCATCTTTTGGGCGGTTTACTCGTGATTTTTGGTGGTTGAAACTTGTTTTTGTAGCAAATATTTTCTACCTATAATAAATCTCTAAAAATACTATCTAGCATCCCTCTTTTACTATCAAAGTTTGTACTTGAATATTGGAACGTTATCTACTAATTTAGTGCTTCATTGTCCAATACTTACTCAATAATTTTGATGGTTATTTTTGCAATAATTAATTGATTTCATTAATAATATATATATTTGTTTACTGCTGTAATTTAGGACAACAAGATTCATCTCTCATATATGTTATAGAGATAGAGTGATATAACAACTCATATTCTCCTTGATCTTAATGATTGTATTTATCTATGTCTTAACACCCAATTGGTCCATGATCTCTATTTAAAGGGCATGTAGGGTCATTTGCTAATGATTGATTGTGATAAAATATCTTGTAAAATAATTTTCTTTTGAATTAATATAGTGCCTCAAGTGGCCATGTTGGTTGGAGCCATGAATTGTTTCCATATTTGAGAGTTTTAACCATATAAAAACATTGGTGTTATGTTCTTTGATATGGTTGTGTGAGTGGTTTCTTAAGGTCTTCATCTTTTTGTCATGTGTGGGAGTACCTTGTTTTATCAAACAATATACATTATTTCCCTATATTCCTTATAGTTTTATAAATGTTCTCCCCCTCTCATTAAATTCTATCACCACTCTGGATGAATTGAGAGCCAACTCATCATCATTTACATCCTTCATAATTTTTATCTTCTTAGGATGACCTTCTATTCCCTCATTGTTGGTCACTGCACAACATTCAACAAATGTGAAATCAAATGTTTGAAACAGGTTAGTGATTATTGTTATGAAGTACATTATTAGTAAAAAATCAAACAAAAAAATCATNTTGTTTTATCGAACAATATACATTCTTTCCCTATATTCCTTATAGTTTTATAAATGTTCTCCCCCTCTCATTAAATTCTATCACCACTCTGGATTAATTGAGAGCCAACTCATCATCATTTACATCCTTCATAATTTTTATCTTCTTAGGATGACCTTCTATTACCTCATTGTTGGTCACTGCACAACATTCAACAAATGTGAAATCAAATGTTTGAAACAGGTTAGTGATTATTGTTATGAAGTACATTATTAGTAAAAAATCAAACAAAAAAATCATATTCATTACCTTTTGGTCCACTTAATTCATCTCTTTGCAACATTTCATAAATCTTTTATGCTCTTTTCCACTTAGATTCCAAATAATCTTATAGATTTTCTTCAAGTTTTTGCTATGTATGACACACCTTATCCAATACACATCATTTAAACCTACAGATAATTCAACTATATTGTTTCTATATTAATATTTAAAAGAACTTTCCATGTTCTCTTCTTGGGATGTGCTTCCCTCACGTTCATTCCTGTAATTGTTTCCCTTGATCTTCTATTGTCATCTTCTATCAATAAAATTTCTACATAATGAAATATGTTCTACAAACCAAGTAAATAATTTTAGGTTCAAACTATGTTTGAGTTAAGGGGTACATTAAATATAGTATTACACCAATGCACCTAATGCAATGTTATGAATTGGTGCAACTTTAATGTATACTAGTGCAAATCGCTAAACTCAAAAACATTAGTTTTATAAAGGAAACAATGAATGTTGTGTTTTACAGAAAAATGCAGTGGTGCATGTTTACTATACCATGGACCATGAAAGCATTTTTAAATAACACTAACAATGGTAGGGTTTGAGATCCAATGAAATGAGTGGTCCTAATCCAGTAGATATCCAAATATCCATATACAAATACATAAAGCCGATAAATATACATTGGTTAAAAAAAAAATCTCATTGTAAAATAGTAGAGATAGTAAACCCTAAATGCTAGAGTTTGCAGCAATATAAAACAAAAGAGAAGAAAAAAGAAAAAAAGGGTATGCAACATTGAAGTTAACCCTAAAACCCTTGTATTTTCTTGAAAATGCATTGTAAATATTAGTGGGAATAAATTAAATATATACATTTTTTTTTAATCAATTGAGGAAAAATTTAAAGAACATAATAGAGTTACAAATATGAAATTTCTCCTTTGCTATTTTTTTTGTCACATGCGGTGATTCCATACAAATTTATCACTTAAGAAAATTATTCC
>JZKD02S2310928.1:0-33222 GCA_000966675.3 Picea glauca
CGTCCATCATCCTCATGAAAGTGGCTGGAGCATTTTTCAGACCAAAGGGCATGACCAACCATTCAAAAAGGCCTTCCTTTGACTTGAAGGCGATCTTCCATACATCTGTCTGTTCTATCGAGACTTGGTGGTATCCAGACTTCAGATCAATCTTACTGAAGTATTTGCCCCCCATGATTTGATCAAGGAGGTTGTTGATTCGGGGAATCTAGTATCGGTTTTTGACTGTGATTTTATTCAGAGCTCGGTAATCAATGCAAAGTCACCAGGTTCCATATTTCTTCTATACCAACACGATTGGGCTTCTGCAAGGTGATGAGTTGGGACGGATGTGCCCCTTGTGGAGCAATTATTGGATCTATCACTTGATCTCCTCATTCTCTAACAGAGAGCGGCGATATACTGGTCCATTGGGAAGTGGTGCACCGGGCTTTAGATTGATGGGGTGCTTGACCTGGCAGTGCAGAGGTACCCCGGTAGGTGAGGAGAAGATATCTGAGTATTCTACCACGACCTTATCTACTTGCTTCTACTGTGTGGAGAGGTCAACCCTTGAGACCCTGGATGTGGCTGTGATTTTACTCTCATTCTGAGAGTGAATCACGAAGAATACAAACTTCCCCATCTAAGAGATGACCTTCCTGCATTGCTTAACAAAGATCAAGGAATCACTGGGTGGGACAACCTCGAGTATCCTGTACAATTTCCTGTTCAAAGTAATAATAACACTATGAGGCCTAGACTCATATACAACATGACATTTCCGTAAATAAGGTTGGCCCAAAAGAACATCACAAACTTTGAGGGGAGCAACATCACACAATACCTCGTCTTTGAAGGGCTTGATGCCGTACGACAATCGACACTGTTGGCTGACGCGGAGATCGCTTCCTTGGCGGAGCCATACAATGGTGTAGGGTTGTGGGTGTGGCATTGTCGGTAGGGCCAACCACTTGATGACCTCTACTGAGATGAGGTTATTCTGGCTACCTCTATCAACAATGAAGTGCAGTGGGGTGCCTTTTACCCACATCTGTGAATGGAAGAGGTGCTCTCCTTCTTCTAGCTCATCTGGTTCACCATGATGGAGCTTGGTGGTAGCAATGGTGGCACTGGGTTCCGTGTCAATGATCCTTCTTCCCATTTCTGGTTCTGACTCAGATTCAGAACCCACATATGATTAAGAGGATTTAACTTCGGCCACCAATGTCTTCTTTGAGCAGCAGTTAGCAGTGTTATGCCAAGGGTTCTTATGGAAGTTGCACCACTTCCCGATATCTTTCTTTGTCTTTCTGGTGTCCTTCTTTGCTTGCGGCTTGGACTAGTTGTCCTGATACTATCCATATTTTATCTGTCCTTTGTTCTATGGGTTGGGGCTGCCCTTTATTGTCTTTTTTTTGTGAGGGGTTCCCCTGCCCAAATTTCCATGTCTTTTGTTTGAGCTTTTGCTCGATTTTGACGGCATATCGGTAGGCCGCGACCAAGGATGATATGTCCAGAAATTCCATTTCAGTCTGGATGTATCTATGTAGAGCATCGTGATACTTGAGCACCATATGTCGCTCTGAATATTTGATACCTAGCTTGGTGCACAAGGTATGGAAGATATTTGTGAAATCCGACACTGTTTGGTCTCTTTCTTGCTGCAGTGTGGTCCATTTGGTATACAAGTCGTCATAACTTCCGACAGGGTAGTATTGTTCCTTAATAACATCCCTAAAGGATTCCCAGGTGGCTGTGACTGTAAATAATGAGGGTTCCTCTATTTCCTTTTGCTCACAGAAAGTTTCCCACCAATCTTTGACATGGGGAACGACTTTGAGGAGCGCAAACATAATCTTTTCTCTATTAGAAAAGTTATGGACAGAAAAATAACCTTCTAGTAGATTCAACCACTTGTCTACAGAATCTGCGTCTATATGACCTTCAAATATAGGAATGTCGAAGTTTATTTGTCCCTTGAAGGGGGCGGTGCCTCTGCTCAAAGAAGATGTGTCACCTGTCGGTAGTCGCCGAAGGATTTGTACGAAATTATCCATCATCTCGTTCCTATGTTGCATGAGGGATTACTCAATCAACAGTTTGAAAGGATCTCCTATCCCATCATCTTTCTTTTCTCCTTCCATGAGAGGTCACTTGGATGTGCGAGAGCTTTTGTCCTCAAGAGAAACAAGCTCGAGACCCAACTCTTTGTACTCCGACCTCGTTGGGGACATGCATTAAGACGACAAGGAGAAGACCGCTCTAATACCACTGATCCTTATTTTATGAGCATAATGAAATGACTACAGATTATTACCAGATGCTTAACATAGAATAACAGAGATATAGTAAAACTGGTTTTGTATTCAATAAGGAAATAAGCTGAAACTGTAAAATGCAGCGGAAAACAAGCTTGTTGGAATGGTGGAAGCTTATCTCTGAGAAGAGATGTGACGGTTGCGCTCATTCACAAGAAGATGATTACAATGAGGATCTCAAGGCTTTTTTACAATAAAAAGGAGTTTCAAAAACCCTAAACATCCAAAAACCTAACCCTAGGAGATGAAGCGCCAAAAGTCATGTGGGCCCCATTTGGGTAAGTTAGTACATCAACTTCTCGGGGTCATAACTTTTGCATACGATCTTTGTTTTAGGCATATGATAGACCATTGGAAAGATCTATCCGAGGAATACAACAGTTGCAAAAAATTTCATGAATTTTGCAACCACAACATACCCCAAAGAATGTCGTTTAGGGCCTCAAAACGGCTCCAAAAGTTTAGGACCCGAAAAATTGCTAAAAATAGTAAATTATCAAAATTGCTAGAAAGTTGTTTTAAGCCGGCTGGAAAGGTGGGTGGCCACTGATATCCACCTAGATCACTTCCCTTGTTCCAACAACTGTACCAGTGTATCATGGATGATATACATATGTTTAAAGTCCTCAATCACTTGTTCAAATTCTTCCATGAACAATCATTAGTGCAACCATAATCAACTCTAGTAATTGGCACTGGTCTAAAATTCTACCTCTTACCCCTCTTATGAAAATATTTGTAAACATCACTACCACCATACCAATAATTTCTACTCTTGGACATATTTCTCATGTCTCTATGATGAGGAAGTCGATCAATCAATCAATCAACAAGAATAAAGAGGAGAATTGTATGTGTATCATGGATGATATACATATGTTTGAATTCCTCAAGCACTTGTTCATTTGCATCCATGACCAATCATTAGTGCAACCATAATAAATTCTAGTAGTTGGCATTGGTCCAAAATTCTGCCTCTTACACCTTTTCTACAAATATTTGTAAACATGACTACCACCATACCAATAATTTCATCTCTTGGACACACTCCTCACGTCTCTATGATGAGGATGTCGATATGGCAAAGAGTATTGTTCTTTTTGAATAAAAGGTGAAAGATGTGATTCTTTCTCAACCAAAGGTGCAGGGTGTCCTTGCAAATCAACATAACTATCATATTTCTCCAACTTGGCATATAATCATAATTAGTGGTTGTAAGTTGTTCTCCATTCAACAATAAATAAAACAATAGTGGGTACATAATAAACTTCTTGCAAATCAATGGTAGAATGAACTTCATTTTGAAATGGAGTCTCACCATATCCAAATCCCTCTTTTAAGGATCTCATATTAGGCTCTATTAAAACAACAATACTCGGTCCACTCTTCCCAAGTTCTACCTCGATAAACGAGATCCAATAATTCTAGTTTTCTTCTCAAATTTAGGAGAAACAAGTTCATTAGTAGCCAACAATGCATGAGTAACATCAATATTGTCCTTATTATTAATACAAGAATTACCATGACTAGAAATATCATCAGAGGTATCATTGGGAAAATCTTGAGAAGCATCATTGTTAGGGACCTAACCTCCCTAACCCCTCACTTAGGTAGAATAATATATTTTCCATGTAATAAAGGCCAATATTAATAAGGCCTAGTAGTAAGGAAGAATAAGTCAAATGTAAGAAGATCTAATAGAAGCTTCTGACTCTAGAAGATATTCCTCTAGATTGTTCTTTTGGTAGATAGATTTAGTATAAATAAGAGTCAAGGGTATGAGAATTCTTGTATTAAGAATTATTGTAATAGAGCGTTTCTCTACTGGAGATTGCCCTCTCGAAGAGGCAAGTGAACATTGTTTCTCATCAATAAAGGTATTATTTTGGTGCTATGGTTTCATCTATTGTGTTGTTCCGCTATTATTCTTTGCAATATATTTGTTTTTCGCTATTATAATAGATCTGGTACTTTACAAGTGGTATCAAAGCACTTTCGTTGGTAGAAAATTGTGGGTAATTTTTTTCAAGGTAGAGACATATTCCAACGTCTTAAAGCTACAAAGATCTGTCATTCAATGCATAAATCTGCAGTTGGCAAAGCATACACACAGAAACTACAAGTGGTACTTAAGTGCACATTGTTGGAAACCCTGTTGGTACCCCTTCGAGTGGTAGTGCATCAAACAACACCTGTATATGGATTGGCCTAGATCTCTTGAAGCCCTCTATAGAGAAACTGATTGACCGCCTGAATTCTATAGTGCCACCGAGAACAACACTTGAGAAGATACTCTCTAGTACATCTGTAGTCAGGTAGTATGGCTAAGGGCATGGTCTAGCCTCCTTAGTTGGTGCCTTGATATATTGGGTCACGTACTATTATTGGACCCTGCATGTATATCATAGAGCTATAGCATAGGGAAAACCCTTGTTTGTAGAAACCCTGAATACCCCTACTTGGGACCTATTCCACTCGAATCCCCTTTTCATCCCGATCATAATGATATCTATCATTTCTTAGCCTTGTTTTTCCGTGGACCCACCCTCCCTTTTCACCCACCTTTATTTCCCACCTCTTCATGTGTTTTCCCCTCACCATGGCCCACACTCACAACCAAGACCTTGAAAAACACATAGTTACCCACATTGAGTCCCAAATGGACCACCTAAAAGAGGAATTGAAGAAGGACCTCAATTCCCTCCTTGCCAACCAAATTGAATCCCACCTTGAGTCTCAAATTTATTTATTTTCTTCTAAGGTATTGGAAAAAGTGCCCATTTATGGAATCCATTCCTCATCTGATCAGCCTTCTAACCTCGAAGGTACTTCTTCCTCCAATTCCCAACAATTTCAGACCAACCCTTTTCATTGTGATATGCTTCTTCCATGAGTGGAGGTGAACACATTTGATGGCTCATATCCCACTGGTTGGGTCACTCAAATGGAACACTACTTCTCCTTGCATGGCATCATTAATGACTTGGAAAAACTTTGTTACAAAGTCCTCTATTTGGATCCTGAATGTTGGAAATGGTGGAAATAGCGTCACAGATCATGCCAAGTATATTTGTCTTGGACCCAGTTTGTGGCTAAACTCTATGACCACTTTGTCACTGATACACACTCCCTAGGCCATCTGACCAAATTGAAATAGTTATAAATAGTCAGATACAATGGAAGAGCTTATAGTTGCATTTGAGCAATTAGCTTTCAGAACAAAGGGCATGTCTAATACTTTTTTCTGGGAATGCTTTATCAATGGCCTCAAGGATGATATCTGAGCCCAAGTCCTCTTGAATCTCCCCCAGACTTGGTTGTAATCTACTCAATGTGCCAAGGAAGCTCAACAGGTTGTTCTTTCCCAACACTGCAAACTTTCTTTCCCTCTGAGCCCTCGCATTTCCACTCCTCCCCCTCATTCCACCCCACTCAAGATCCAAAAATTAACTCGAGAAGAAATGAATGAATGCCAACTCAAAGGTCTTTGCTATAATTTTGATGAAAAATATTTTCCGGGGCACAAGTGTAAGGAACAAAAGTTGTTCATGGCCATCTCCGAGGATGTTGCTGAAGATGAGATCCTAGATTCTCATTCACTCAATATACCTTAGCCATCTCCTATCACTGCTCCATTTGATCCACCATAAGTTGAACCGGTCATTTCCTTGAATGCACTCACTGGCTTCTTTGTTCCCCAAACCCTCAAGTTAATTGGCTACATTAAAAACTGGAAGGTCATCATCCTAATTGATAGTGGTAGCACTCATAATTTCATTCATCGATGCATTTCTCAAGAAACCCATTACTATATCCATGTAGTCAACAATTCTCAAATCATGATTTCTAATGGAGGTTCCATGAAATGTGGGGGCGTTGTGAAAATGTGCGTCTCCAAATTGGCTAGTACAACTTGAAATATCGTATGTTCGCTATAGACATGGATGGTTATGACATTGTGTTGGGTGCATAATGGTTACACACTCTCAGTCCCATCCTCATGGATTTTAAGTAATTGACCATGTAGTTTCAACAAGACGACCAACAATATAAGTTCCAAGGCATCACAATAGGTTCCCCTGAGATCATCGGTTCCCATCGAATGGAAAAGATTCTCAAAAAAGTCCATTCTAAGATTATTTCCCAACTTAATGCAATTCAAGAAATTGAGACACCCTCTTTGCATCCTGACCTCCAATCTATACTTTCCAAACACCACACTATTTTTTCCATTCCCCATGTCCTTCCCCCTTCCCATAATGTTCATGATCATTCCATTCCTCTAGTCCCAGACAATCTTCCTCCCAATGTCTGCCCGTATCATCATTCCTTTTCCCAGAAGAATGAAGTTGAGAAAATTGTTCAACACAGGTGTCATCCGCCATAGTAATAACCCCTATTCTTCTCCTATGGTCATGGTCCTAAAAAACAAAAGGCATGTGGCACATTTGTCCCAACTTTTGTGCTCTCCAAAAGCTCACCATCAAAGATAAGTTTCCCATTCCTGTCATTGATGATGTACTGGATGAATTGAGTGGTGCTCACTACTTTACTTAACTTGATCTTCATTCTGATTACAACCAGATACGTATGAAAGAGGATGACATTCCCAAGACAATCTTTCGAACTCATGAGGGCCACTATGAGTTCTTGTTCATGCCCTTTGGCCTGCATAATGCCCCCTCCACTTTCCAAAGTCTCATGAATCATGTATTCCATCCTTTTCTCTATCATTTTGTCTTAGTTTTCTTTGATGATATTCTCATCTATAGTAAAACATGGACAACCCATCTTTCCCATGTGGATCAAGTTCATCATCTCCTTTCTTAGCACCAACTTTTCCTCAAATAATCTAAATGTTCCTTTGGAGCTTCTGAAGTGGAGTATTTGGGTCATATTTTTGGTTGAATGGTGTCAAGGTGGATCCTAAAAAAATTGAATCTATGTAGGATTGACCTCGCCCAAAAACTCTCAAGAGTTTGTGTGGTTTGTTGGGTTTAATGGGCTATTATCGCAAATTNACTTCGGCCACCAATGTCTTCTTTGAGCAGCAGTTAGCAGTGTTATGCCAAGGGTTCTTATGGAAGTTGCACCACTTCCCGATATCTTTCTTTGTCTTTCTGGTGTCCTTCTTTGCTTGCGGCTTGGACTAGTTGTCCTGATACTATCCATATTTTATCTGTCCTTTGTTCTATGGGTTGGGGCTGCCCTTTATTGTCTTTTTTTTGTGAGGGGTTCCCCTGCCCAAATTTCCATGTCTTTTGTTTGAGCTTTTGCTCGATTTTGACGGCATATCGGTAGGCCGCGACCAAGGATGATATGTCCAGAAATTCCATTTCAGTCTGGATGTATCTATGTAGAGCATCGTGATACTTGAGCACCATATGTCGCTCTGAATATTTGATACCTAGCTTGGTGCACAAGGTATGGAAGATATTTGTGAAATCCGACACTGTTTGGTCTCTTTCTTGCTGCAGTGTGGTCCATTTGGTATACAAGTCGTCATAACTTCCGACAGGGTAGTATTGTTCCTTAATAACATCCCTAAAGGATTCCCAGGTGGATGTGACTGTAAATAATGAGGGTTCCTCTATTTCCTTTTTCTCACAGAAAGTTTCCCACCAATCTTTGACATGGGGAACGACTTTGAGGAGCGCAAACATAATATTTTCTCTATTAGAAAAGTTATGGACAAAAAAATAACCTTCTAGTAGATTCAACCACTTGTCTACAGAATCTGCGTCTATCTGACCTTCAAATATAGGAATTTCGAAGTTTATTTGTCCCTTGAAGGGGGCGGTGCCTCTGCTCAAAGAAGATGTGTCACCTGTTGGTAGTCGCCGAAGGATTTGTACGAAATTATCCATCATCTCGTTCCTCTGTTGCATGAGGGATTACTCAATCAACAGTTTGAAAGGATCTCCTATCCCATCATCTTTCTTTTCTCCTTCCATGAGAGGTCACTTGGGTGTGCGAGAGCTTTTGTCCTCAAGAGAAACAAGCTCGAGACCCAACTCTTTGTACTCCAACCTCGTTGGGGACATGCATTAAGACGACAAGGAGCAGACCGCTCTAATACCACTGATCCATATTTTATGAGCATAATGAAATGACTACAGATTATTACTAGATGCTTAACATAGAATAACAGAGATATAGTAAAACTGGTTTTGTATTCAATAAGGAAATAAGCTGAAACTGTAAAATGCAGCGGAAAACAAGCTTGCTGGAATGGTGGCAGCTTATCTCTGAGAAGAGATGTGACGGTTGCGCTCATTCACAAGAAGATGATTACAATGAGGATCTCAAGGCCTTTTTACAATAAAAAGGAGTTTCAAAAACCCTAAACATCCAAAAACCTAACCCTAGGAGATGAAGCGCCAAAAGTCATGTGGGCCCCATTTGGGTAAGTTAGTACATCAACTTCTCGGGGTCATAACTTTTGCATACGATCTTTGTTTTAGGCATATGATAGCCCATTGGAAATATCTAATCGAGGAATACAACAGTTGCAAAAAATTTCATGAATTTTGCAACCACAACATACCCCAAATAATGTCGTTTAGGGCCTCAAAACGGCTCCAAAAGTTCAGGACCCGAAAAACTGCTAAAAATAGTAAATTATCAAAATTGCTAGAAAGTTGTTTTAAGCCGGCTGGAAAGGTGGGTGGCCACTGATATCCACCTAGATTACTTCCCTTGTTCCAACAACTGTACCAGTGTATCATGGATGATATACATATGTTTGAAGTCCTCAATCACTTGTTCAAATTCTTCCATGAACAATCATTAGTGCAACCATAATCAACTCTAGTAATTGGCACTGGTCTAAAATTCTACCTCTTACCCCTCTTATGAAAATATTTGTAAACATCACTACCACCATACCAATAATTTCTACTCTTGGACATATTTCTCATGTCTCTATGATGAGGAAGTCGATCAATCAATCAATCAACAAGAATAAAGAGGAGAATTGTATGTGTATCATGGATGATATACATATGTTTGAATTCCTCAAGCACTTGTTCATTTGCATCCATGACCAATCATTAGTGCAACCATAATAAATTCTAGTAGTTGGCATTGGTCCAAAATTCTGCCTCTTACACCTTTTCTACAAATATTTGTAAACATGACTACCACCATACCAATAATTTCATCTCTTGGACACACTCCTCACGTCTCTATGATGAGGATGTCGATATGGCAAAGAGTATTGTTCTTTTTGAATAAAAGGTGAAAGATGTGATTCTTTCTCAACCAAAGGTGCAGGGTGTCCTTGCAAATCAACATAACTATCATATTTCTCCAACTTGGCATATAATCATAATTAGTGGTTGTAAGTTGTTCTCCATTCAACAATAAATAAAACAATAGTGGGTACATAATAAACTTCTTGCAAATCAATGGTAGAATGAACTTCATTTTGAAATGGAGTCTCACCATATCCAAATCCCTCTTTTAAGGATCTCATATTAGGCTCTATTAAAACAACAATACTCGGTCCACTCTTCCCAAGTTCTACCTCGATAAACGAGATCCAATAATTCTAGTTTTCTTCTCAAATTTAGGAGAAACAAGTTCATTAGTAGCCAACAATGCATGAGTAACATCAATATTGTCCTTATTATTAATACAAGAATTACCATGACTAGAAATATCATCAGAGGTATCATTGGGAAAATCTTGAGAAGCATCATTGTTAGGGACCTAACCTCCCTAACCCCTCACTTAGGTAGAATAATATATTTTCCATGTAATAAAGGCCAATATTAATAAGGCCTAGTAGTAAGGAAGAATAAGTCAAATGTAAGAAGATCTAATAGAAGCTTCTGACTCTAGAAGATATTCCTCTAGATTGTTCTTTTGGTAGATAGATTTAGTATAAATAAGAGTCAAGGGTATGAGAATTCTTGTATTAAGAATTATTGTAATAGAGCGTTTCTCTACTGGAGATTGCCCTCTCGAAGAGGCAAGTGAACATTGTTTCTCATCAATAAAGGTATTATTTTGGTGCTATGGTTTCATCTATTGTGTTGTTCCGCTATTATTCTTTGCAATATATTTGTTTTTCGCTATTATAATAGATCTGGTACTTTACAAGTGGTATCAAAGCACTTTCGTTGGTAGAAAATTGTGGGTAATTTTTTTCAAGGTAGAGACATATTCCAACGTCTTAAAGCTACAAAGATCTGTCATTCAATGCATAAATCTGCAGTTGGCAAAGCATACACACAGAAACTACAAGTGGTACTTAAGTGCACATTGTTGGAAACCCTGTTGGTACCCCTTCGAGTGGTAGTGCATCAAACAACACCTGTATATGGATTGGCCTAGATCTCTTGAAGCCCTCTATAGAGAAACTGATTGACCGCCTGAATTCTATAGTGCCACCGAGAACAACACTTGAGAAGATACTCTCTAGTACATCTGTAGTCAGGTAGTATGGCTAAGGGCATGGTCTAGCCTCCTTAGTTGGTGCCTTGATATATTGGGTCACGTACTATTATTGGACCCTGCATGTATATCATAGAGCTATAGCATAGGGAAAACCCTTGTTTGTAGAAACCCTGAATACCCCTACTTGGGACCTATTCCACTCGAATCCCCTTTTCATCCCGATCATAATGATATCTATCATTTCTTAGCCTTGTTTTTCCGTGGACCCACCCTCCCTTTTCACCCACCTTTATTTCCCACCTCTTCATGTGTTTTCCCCTCACCATGGCCCACACTCACAACCAAGACCTTGAAAAACACATAGTTACCCACATTGAGTCCCAAATGGACCACCTAAAAGAGGAATTGAAGAAGGACCTCAATTCCCTCCTTGCCAACCAAATTGAATCCCACCTTGAGTCTCAAATTTATTTATTTTCTTCTAAGGTATTGGAAAAAGTGCCCATTTATGGAATCCATTCCTCATCTGATCAGCCTTCTAACCTCGAAGGTACTTCTTCCTCCAATTCCCAACAATTTCAGACCAACCCTTTTCATTGTGATATGCTTCTTCCATGAGTGGAGGTGAACACATTTGATGGCTCATATCCCACTGGTTGGGTCACTCAAATGGAACACTACTTCTCCTTGCATGGCATCATTAATGACTTGGAAAAACTTTGTTACAAAGTCCTCTATTTGGATCCTGAATGTTGGAAATGGTGGAAATAGCGTCACAGATCATGCCAAGTATATTTGTCTTGGACCCAGTTTGTGGCTAAACTCTATGACCACTTTGTCACTGATACACACTCCCTAGGCCATCTGACCAAATTGAAATAGTTATAAATAGTCAGATACAATGGAAGAGCTTATAGTTGCATTTGAGCAATTAGCTTTCAGAACAAAGGGCATGTCTAATACTTTTTTCTGGGAATGCTTTATCAATGGCCTCAAGGATGATATCTGAGCCCAAGTCCTCTTGAATCTCCCCCAGACTTGGTTGTAATCTACTCAATGTGCCAAGGAAGCTCAACAGGTTGTTCTTTCCCAACACTGCAAACTTTCTTTCCCTCTGAGCCCTCGCATTTCCACTCCTCCCCCTCATTCCACCCCACTCAAGATCCAAAAATTAACTCGAGAAGAAATGAATGAATGCCAACTCAAAGGTCTTTGCTATAATTTTGATGAAAAATATTTTCCGGGGCACAAGTGTAAGGAACAAAAGTTGTTCATGGCCATCTCCGAGGATGTTGCTGAAGATGAGATCCTAGATTCTCATTCACTCAATATACCTTAGCCATCTCCTATCACTGCTCCATTTGATCCACCATAAGTTGAACCGGTCATTTCCTTGAATGCACTCACTGGCTTCTTTGTTCCCCAAACCCTCAAGTTAATTGGCTACATTAAAAACTGGAAGGTCATCATCCTAATTGATAGTGGTAGCACTCATAATTTCATTCATCGATGCATTTCTCAAGAAACCCATTACTATATCCATGTAGTCAACAATTCTCAAATCATGATTTCTAATGGAGGTTCCATGAAATGTGGGGGCGTTGTGAAAATGTGCGTCTCCAAATTGGCTAGTACAACTTGAAATATCGTATGTTCGCTATAGACATGGATGGTTATGACATTGTGTTGGGTGCATAATGGTTACACACTCTCAGTCCCATCCTCATGGATTTTAAGTAATTGACCATGTAGTTTCAACAAGACGACCAACAATATAAGTTCCAAGGCATCACAATAGGTTCCCCTGAGATCATCGGTTCCCATCGAATGGAAAAGATTCTCAAAAAAGTCCATTCTAAGATTATTTCCCAACTTAATGCAATTCAAGAAATTGAGACACCCTCTTTGCATCCTGACCTCCAATCTATACTTTCCAAACACCACACTATTTTTTCCATTCCCCATGTCCTTCCCCCTTCCCATAATGTTCATGATCATTCCATTCCTCTAGTCCCAGACAATCTTCCTCCCAATGTCTGCCCGTATCATCATTCCTTTTCCCAGAAGAATGAAGTTGAGAAAATTGTTCAACACAGGTGTCATCCGCCATAGTAATAACCCCTATTCTTCTCCTATGGTCATGGTCCTAAAAAACAAAAGGCATGTGGCACATTTGTCCCAACTTTTGTGCTCTCCAAAAGCTCACCATCAAAGATAAGTTTCCCATTCCTGTCATTGATGATGTACTGGATGAATTGAGTGGTGCTCACTACTTTACTTAACTTGATCTTCATTCTGATTACAACCAGATACGTATGAAAGAGGATGACATTCCCAAGACAATCTTTCGAACTCATGAGGGCCACTATGAGTTCTTGTTCATGCCCTTTGGCCTGCATAATGCCCCCTCCACTTTCCAAAGTCTCATGAATCATGTATTCCATCCTTTTCTCTATCATTTTGTCTTAGTTTTCTTTGATGATATTCTCATCTATAGTAAAACATGGACAACCCATCTTTCCCATGTGGATCAAGTTCATCATCTCCTTTCTTAGCACCAACTTTTCCTCAAATAATCTAAATGTTCCTTTGGAGCTTCTGAAGTGGAGTATTTGGGTCATATTTTTGGTTGAATGGTGTCAAGGTGGATCCTAAAAAAATTGAATCTATGTAGGATTGACCTCGCCCAAAAACTCTCAAGAGTTTGTGTGGTTTGTTGGGTTTAATGGGCTATTATCGCAAATTTGTTAAGAACTATGGAAAAATTGCATCCCCTCTAATTTCTCTCCTTAAAAATAATTCTTTCACTTGGGATCATGTAGCTGATCAAGCATTCCATGCTTTGAAAGATGCTATGTGCACAACTCCTGTCCTAGCCCTTCCTGACTTCAAAAAGACTTTTGTCTTGGAATGCGTTGAATTTGGGAAAGGAATTGGTGCAGTCCTTATGCAAGATGGTAGGCCTTTGGCCTTCACTAACAAACAGTTTTCAGAGCATCATTTGGGCCAATCAATCTATGAAAAGGAAATGATGACCATTCTACATGCTATGGATCTTTGACGTCCTTATCTATTGGGGAAACGCTTCCAAATTAAGATAGATCATCAGTGCCTCAAGTATTTTTTGGAGCAATGCCTTTCATCCCTGGAGTAACAAAAATGGGTGACCAAGCTATTTGGATATGATTATGAGATAGTATACAAGAAAGGCAAAGACAATGTGGTGGCAAACTCTCTTTCAAGGAAATACAAAGATGAAGGGTCCTTCTTTTCTCTATCGTTCATTGTACTAGGTTGGCTCCAAGCTGTTGGCTAAGAATGGCTGCAATATCCCAAATTGTCGCATTTGATCCAAAAATTGCAAGAAAATTCTCTAGTTTCTCCATATTACTCTTGGTACAATGAAGAGATTCACTACAAAGGTTGTCTGCACTTAAGAAAACAATCACAAATTAAATCCATGGTGTTATCCAAGCTTCATGCTACACCCAAATTTGAGCATTTTGGGTTTACCAAAACCTATGACAGGGTCAAATGTTCTTTTTTCTGGGATGGTATGAAGCAGGATGTTCATGTTGATGATTATAGCTGCGTGAGACATCCTCCAGGACACAAACCTGAGAGAGAGCCCCTGAGATGGGTGTGTGGTTCCTATCTGAGACAGAGCTGGAATGTAGTGATGGCCTCCTCCTTAGAGAGAGTTGAGAAGAACTCCAGATGATTCTCCAGTGTAACGTAGTGAGAAAGGATATCTTCTGAGTTGGATGTGCCTGTGGTTGAGCACAAGGTGAACGTGTGAATTCCCATGAGATGGGTGCATCATTATGAGATAGATATGAAAATGATGTATTAGCCTCCTATGAGCAGAGAGTTGAGATGATGAACTCCAAATTACCCTTCTATGTAGCGCAGTGAGAAATAAGATCTATTGAGTTGGACGTGCCTATGGATGAGCACAAGTGAACGTGATCCTAGTGGCTGAGCACTAGTGAGTGTGGTTCTCTTGTGAGACACAATGAGATCGAGAGACATCCTTGTGGCTAAGCATAGATGGATGTGTCCTTAGTGGTTGAGCACTAGTGGGTGTATGAGATCCCTTGCTATATTGTTCAAGAGTCAGACTTACCTGTAACCCTATTGATTATGTAAAGGGTACAAGTTGGCCCCACCTTAATGTAAAATGTAATTAATGTAAAAGATAATTAATATAAAAGATAATTAATATGGTAATTATTAATTATATTTTGAGTTATTGATGTCAGCCCTATTGTTCCAATAGACACATCATTTGATGTGACAAGTATGATATAAATAAAGGTGAATCCCCATTGAGGAAACACACTTATCATTGTGTCATCTCATGATTTCAGAAGTTGTGGTTTGAAATTATGAGAATTACAACAACCTCTTGTGTGCTAGGTTTGGTGATGGTGTGGGAGGTCTTTCTTTTGAGGAATATAGCAAAGGATTGGCTGGGTTTTCTTCCCTTGTTGAGAAGGGTTTCCCAGGATACTTCTTGNGAATGAAGTTGAGAAAATTGTTCAACATAGGTGTCATCCGCCATAGTAATAACCTCTATTCTTCTCCTATGGTCATGGTCCTAAAAAAAAAAAGGCATGTGGCACATTTGTCCCAACTTTCGTGCTCTCAAAAAGCTCACCATCAAAGATAAGTTTCCCATTCCTGTCATTGATGATGTACTGGATGAATTGAGTGGTGCTCACTACTTTACTTAACTTGATCTTCGTTCTGATTACAACCAGATACGTATGAAAGAGGATGACATTCCCAAGACAATCTTTCGAACTCATGAGGGCCACTATGAGTTCTTGTTCATGCCCTTTGGCCAGCATAATGCCCCCTCCACTTTCCAAAGTCTCATGAATCATGTCTTCCGTCCTTTTCTCTATCATTTTGTCTTAGTTTTCTTTGATGATATTCTCATCTATAGTAAAACATGGACAACCCATCTTTCCCATGTGGATCAAGGTCTCCATCTCCTTTCTTAGCACCAACTTTTCCTCAAATAATCTAAATGTTCCTTTGGAGCTTCTGAAGTGGAGTATTTGGGTCATATTTTTGGCTGAATGGTGTCAAGGTGGATCCTAAAAAAATTGAATCTATGTAGGATTGACCTCGCCCAAAAACTCTCAAGAGTTTGTGTGGTTTGTTGGGTTTAATGGGCTATTATCGCAAATTTGTTAAGAACTATGGAAAAATTGCATCCCCTCTAATTTCTCTCCTTAAAAATAATTCTTTCACTTGGGATCATGTAGCTGATCAAGCATTCCATGCTTTGAAAGATGCTATGTGCACAACTCCTGTCCTAGCCCTTCCTGACTTCAAAAAGACTTTTGTCTTGGAATGCGTTGAATTTGGGAAAGGAATTGGTGCAGTCCTTATGCAAGATGGTAGGCCTTTGGCCTTCACTAACAAACAGTTTTCAGAGCATCATTTGGGCCAATCAATCTATGAAAAGGAAATGATGACCATTCTACATGCTATGGATCTTTGACGTCCTTATCTATTGGGGAAACGCTTCCAAATTAAGATAGATCATCAGTGCCTCAAGTATTTTTTGGAGCAATGCCTTTCATCCCTGGAGTAACAAAAATGGGTGACCAAGCTATTTGGATATGATTATGAGATAGTATACAAGAAAGGCAAAGACAATGTGGTGGCAAACTCTCTTTCAAGGAAATACAAAGATGAAGGGTCCTTCTTTTCTCTATCGTTCATTGTACTAGGTTGGCTCCAAGCTGTTGGCTAAGAATGGCTGCAATATCCCAAATTGTCGCATTTGATCCAAAAATTGCAAGAAAATTCTCTAGTTTCTCCATATTACTCTTGGTACAATGAAGAGATTCACTACAAAGGTTGTCTGCACTTAAGAAAACAATCACAAATTAAATCCATGGTGTTATCCAAGCTTCATGCTACACCCAAATTTGAGCATTTTGGGTTTACCAAAACCTATGACAGGGTCAAATGTTCTTTTTTCTGGGATGGTATGAAGCAGGATGTTCATGTTGATGATTATAGCTGCGTGAGACATCCTCCAGGACACAAACCTGAGAGAGAGCCCCTGAGATGGGTGTGTGGTTCCTATCTGAGACAGAGCTGGAATGTAGTGATGGCCTCCTCCTTAGAGAGAGTTGAGAAGAACTCCAGATGATTCTCCAGTGTAACGTAGTGAGAAAGGATATCTTCTGAGTTGGATGTGCCTGTGGTTGAGCACAAGGTGAACGTGTGAATTCCCATGAGATGGGTGCATCATTATGAGATAGATATGAAAATGATGTATTAGCCTCCTATGAGCAGAGAGTTGAGATGATGAACTCCAAATTACCCTTCTATGTAGCGCAGTGAGAAATAAGATCTATTGAGTTGGACGTGCCTATGGATGAGCACAAGTGAACGTGATCCTAGTGGCTGAGCACTAGTGAGTGTGGTTCTCTTGTGAGACACAATGAGATCGAGAGACATCCTTGTGGCTAAGCATAGATGGATGTGTCCTTAGTGGTTGAGCACTAGTGGGTGTATGAGATCCCTTGCTATATTGTTCAAGAGTCAGACTTACCTGTAACCCTATTGATTATGTAAAGGGTACAAGTTGGCCCCACCTTAATGTAAAATGTAATTAATGTAAAAGATAATTAATATAAAAGATAATTAATATGGTAATTATTAATTATATTTTGAGTTATTGATGTCAGCCCTATTGTTCCAATAGACACATCATTTGATGTGACAAGTATGATATAAATAAAGGTGAATCCCCATTGAGGAAACACACTTATCATTGTGTCATCTCATGATTTCAGAAGTTGTGGTTTGAAATTATGAGAATTACAACAACCTCTTGTGTGCTAGGTTTGGTGATGGTGTGGGAGGTCTTTCTTTTGAGGAATATAGCAAAGGATTGGCTGGGTTTTCTTCCCTTGTTGAGAAGGGTTTCCCAGGATACTTCTTGTGTTCTTKTGCATGGTTATTMTTCTTGTGATMTTGATTTKCTGYAGTAGTTATGGTTCAAGTAATAGTTAAACAATTTTTTTAAACARGATACATGAGCCATAGCTCATTGAAAATCCAACAGTTCGTACCTTTGTGGAGRAATGTGATGTKTGTCAACACAACAAGGGAAAAACATTCAGAGGCCTGAGAACCCTACAACCACTTCCAATTCCACCCACTATTTGGAGGGATATTTATATGGATTTCATTGTTGGCTTACCTAAATCATGCATTAAATCGATCATCATGATGGTTGTTGATCGTCTTTCCAAATATGCTTATTTATGTTCTCTTCAACACCCATTCACTGCCTCCATAGTGGATCAATTTTTCATGGATCATATCTTCAAGTGCCATGGCATGCCTCATTCCATTTTCTATGACCGAGATCCCACTTTCACCAACAATTTTTGGCAAGAAATTTTCAGGCTACAGGGCACCCAATTTCATCTCAACACAACATATCATCCCCAGACTGATGGTCAAACTGAAGTTGTAAACAAGTGTTTGGAAACATATTTGAGGTGTTTTTCATTTGAGAGGAAAAATCAATGGGATCAATGGTTACCCCTTGTTGAATGGTGGTACAACACTTCTTACCATACAACAACTCACATGACTCCTTTTGAAGCAATATATGGACAAAATATGCCTTCATTTATCTCATACATGGCCGGTGTATTGAAGGTCCAAGCGGTTGAACAAACTCTTACAGTTAGAGAGGATATTGTCTATACTCTCAAAGAGAATTTGGTCTTGGATCAGAATCACATGAAGAAACAAGCAAATCAAGATCGCTCAGAACGTCAATTTGCTGAAGGGTACCAGATGTTTTTTTGACTGCAACCTTATAAGAAGACTTCACTCAAGACTAACCATTGTCAAAAGTTGGCGCCCAAATTTTATGGTCCTTATATAGTTCTTAAGTGAGTGGGACATGTGGCCTATCAGTTAGCTAAATTCCCAGTCATTCTAAGATCCATCATGTTTTTCATGTCTCTTGCTTAAAGAAGGTGATTGGAAGTAAGTGACAAACTAAAACTAGTCTTCCCAAATTGGATGAAGAAGGCTCCATCTGGATTCATCCACAAGAAAACTTGGACCAACATGAGCATCGTCTCCATAAACACACCATCAAGGAAGTGTTAGTACAGTGGAAAGATACAACTCCAACAGATGCCACCTGGGAGCCAACTACCATTCTGCAACAATTTCCTCATCTCAAGCCTTGAGGACAAGGTTGTTTTTAAGGGAGAGGGCATGTTAGGGACCTAACCTCCATAACCTCTCACGTAGGTAGAAAAATATATTTTCCATATAATAAAGACCAATATTAATAAGGCCTAGTAATAAGGAAGAATAAGTCAAATGTAAGAAGACATAATAGAAGCTTCCACTTCTAGAAGATCTTCCTCTAGATTGTTCTTTTGGTAGATAGATTTAGTATAAATAGGAGTTGAGGGTATGAGAAGTATTGTCTTGAGAATTATTGTAATAGAGCACTGCTCTGCTGTAGGTTTCCCCCTTGAATAGGCAAGTGAAAATTGTTTCCTATCAATAAAGGTATTATTTTGGTTCCGTGGTTTCATCTATTGTGTTGTTCCGCTGTTATTCTCTGCAATATTTCCTTTTTCTGCTATTGTAATATATTTTTTACCTTACAATCATCATCATCAATTGACCACTGAGAGACATTTAACCTCTTCTTCCAAAGCATCAAGTAGCTCTTGCTTATTACAATAGTCATTTATGAGTTCTTAAAAGAGATCCTTATTGCTTTTGTGTATCTCATTTGTACAATATGTTGAGCTCTCAAAAAGGTCAAAATAAACAAAATTTTATAACTCATCGATAGAATATCTCGAATTACCTTGAGTACTTCTTAACTTTATTACTTCTCGAACAAGGCCTTGAATAAGGTCACACAAATACTTGATGGCTTTATCCTTCTTATCCACATGAGAAAGAAAGAAGTTACATACAATGTTCAATTTCTGATACTTGTCAAAGACACCCATGGTGGGAGAAACATAAGGTGCTCTAGAATTGTCAACATATTAGGAAAAATGTAGTGTGTGAGCTGGAAGCATGAAGTGTGAGGGCCCTTCCAAAGGAAAAATATGTTCCCCTTCCTAAATATCCTCGAGACAAAATAATGTCTCCTCTCAAGCAATGCAATTTTTTTCTCCTCTTTACATTTTCATCCAGGAAAATGGAAAAGTCCAAATTTAAAAAAACATTTCCTTAATAAAAGCCTTTTTTTCTTCTAAATTTATAACCACAAAAAATTTAGAAGTCATAGAGAAAGGTAAGAAGAATGGAACCCTAGTCTTTTCCTTGCTAAAGGATAAAATTTACGAATCCTTCTCTTTCACAATCTATGATTGTGAAACATAAATGTTCAATTTTAGTTTGCTTGTAGAAAATAGATGATATGTCGTCAGTGTGATGTTTTCTAGTTGTGAATGCATGACAAATAGAATATCCCAATTGGAGGGAATAAACAAGCTCTAGTTTGATTTGTTACAATCTCACATTGAGAGTTAAGTTCTTTATCACTATCTTGCATATGCTCCATTTCTGCTAAAACTCAAATTGCATGTCAATGGAAGAGGAGAAAAAAAGTTGCATGTATATCAGATATATAAATGCTAAATCATAAGTTAAAAGTCCAGGCTCATGGCCTAAATGTATGCATTTGTTTAAGGTTGATTAGGTAACATGTGTGACTTGAAAGAAATGTCCAAGTATTAAGAATCACTTATTAATCAAAGTTCATTCAAAAGATGAAGGAGAACGATAGTTACAAATTTGGTTGAAATGATTCCTATGTTTTTCTATGTTCATTCATTACTTTGTCTTGCTTTGCAGAATTGTTCTCGCTTATTGAGTTTATGTTTATTTATATGAAAGAGCATATGGGATGAAGATTCACGAATGTGGCCATTGTCTTGTGATGGTAAAGTTACGAATAGTATGGATAATATTCGCGATGTTGCTATTCTATTTCCACTCTTATATTAACAATTAATGAATAATTTAGTTGTTAATAATTAAGCTATAACATGAGCATTAACTATTCTAGTTGAAATTCCACTCTTATCTTAACAATTAAATTTTACTTAAAAGTGTTGAACTATTTGGTTAAACCATAACATCAGCGTACAACATTGGTATCTTAAGTTTAAACAATTAAATATATTTAAGCACACATGGTAACATTTATTCAATTTTTATAAGTTTAAAATTGTAAATATATTTAGGTATTTAGTTAACTTTACCATATTTGCACTATGTCAAATATCCTCTTAATTTTGAACTCTTGTGAATTTCCATACACCAAAGGCCAATATGAACAAATCTCGCTACTATGATTTTAGCAACTTATATTATTTCAAGCAAACGTTAGTCCTTAAATTTCACAAAACAACCCATATAAATATATGTCATTTCCCTAAACAAAACTTATATTTAAATCTACACACATTGAGATCAATGTTCTATTGATAAGGCATAACCAAAAGGTTCTTTTCTTATACCAATAACTCCATATGTGAGAATCCTTTAGAGATCGGGAACTTAATATCTACGATTTTCCATTTTGTTTCTTTCAGTGAACTAGATTTCTTCCTTCTAGATATTAAACTTGAGTCTTTGAGATGAAAAATGAAGGATGCACTTAGGAAGGGGTTGTAGTTGCATAGCACATCCATACTTTAGAACCATTCTTTAAGAAAAATCCATTATTGATGTTTCACAACAAATAAATTTGAAATAACAATTACAGACACCCCAAAGCTAAAACATTACAAGTGAGTTGCTAATTGCACCATAAGCATTGTTGCTACAATGTTCATAGCAAGACATAATTGTATGTAGTGATATTAGGGAGGATATCATATATGTTGTTGGATGAGCATGAATGTTTGGATGGAGTTTCAATTACTAAGAACGTTGAGGCAACTTGGAGAGAAGATCGGGATTAGGTTTGTCACAATGTTTAATGTTCATAGCGATGAGCCACACAAACCAAGCTTTAGATTCAACAAACAAGGTCATGAACATATGTTCACATAACTAAGATAGAGATATTTCTTCCATCAATCAGATTTCATAAATGTCTATTGAATGACTGTTGGCCCTCGACCAAGTTTTGAGGAAACATTGGTTAGGTTTGACCACTTTTTGGACTTCGACACAATGATCGAGGAAGAAGCGCCCAGGTGGAGCTGAGATCGCGGATCTCACTTGTTTTGTGGGATTTGTAGACCCAACATGGGGATATTAGGGTTTTGTAACAGGTTATGGGATATCGGCCCATGGGTTTACCCATGATTAGGCCTTTTTGTAAATGTAAAAGTATAATTACGTAAGAATGTAATATAGAAAATAAGTCTGTAGATTGCAAGGCTAAGTGCAAGTAGTTTTTAGTTGCTTAGTGCAACAGACTGTGTATGTAAGGCTCTGTGCTTAGTAGAGGAGTTGGCTCTGTTCCTTGACTTGATTTTGGGAAGGTGGATCTGGTGCTTAGTGCACAATTCACCTGTCTGATGTGAAGCTTGACTCTCTGTGGCTTAGTGCACAAGAGAGGAAGAATGTAAGAGATTGAAGCTTAATAAATAAGAAGAAGCAGTTGGTGCACGTAGCCCCACACTGGGGTGAACCACGTATATCATGTGTTGATGGTTTTCTTTGTGCTGTGATGTTTATGTTATGAATCTGCTTGGTGCATTGATTGTTACATATGTAGATAGATCCATGAATGCTTAGTGCTTTATTTATGTTAAAGGTGCTAGATCTAACTTATGATGCTAAGTGCGATGTGTATTCTATCATTGTTATTGCGTCGATCTATCCTTAGGGTTTTTTCTACGATGTGAATGAAGTGGATAAGCTAATGCATGTTATCTTCTAAGTACTTTGTGAAGTGTTATAATCACAGATCTGTGTCCCAGCTTGGTTATAGACACCTGAGTCCTGTAACCCCCCCTG
Organism: Picea glauca; assembly: GCA_000966675.3. Classification (NCBI taxonomy): domain Eukaryota; kingdom Viridiplantae; phylum Streptophyta; class Pinopsida; order Pinales; family Pinaceae; genus Picea; species Picea glauca. The sequence continues at coordinate 22,710 of JZKD02S2310928.1, forward strand.
CCTCTACCTCAGGTGAGACTTCGCCTGCTTCGCAGGTGTTGCCGAAAGGGCCAGTAGTTAGGGTTTTGTTGGTGCGATGTTGAAGCGTTGAACCCTGGGTATGCCCCTGTGCCAACAATGACCTTGCATTCATTACCAACAAATATACTCATAGAGACACAACATAGGGAAAATCCATGGTAGACACCAATAAACACCATGAATTGAAATAAATTTGATTCACTAGAGCAAAAAATGACCCTTTTGTCCAAAATTGGAAAATATCCTAACAATGGTAAGAAATGTTGCAAAACAATTAGATTTCTTGTGAATATCTAATGAAGCCACAAAATTTCCACTAGGTAGGCATTTTGATTATTTCTCTCATCACATCCATAGATTCATGGGTAGGGTTTGACTCACTCTGGTACCATGTTAAGATTTCATGATGATCCCAAAAGTATCTAAGTGCAATGATGGTGTTCAGAAACACCATTAAACAATGAAGAACACCTTCATAATAAGATCTCAAAGAACACAATGCATTTTGTGTATCATGTGTATTAAATGAGGCTACAACATCACCAATAAATAGATTTAGTGTTTACACCTAAGACCCCAAAAGGTGGGACACAATAGTCACTGGAGGGATAACCATAAATGAAAGAGTGATCAAGTGGTCCTAAAATCCTAATAAACCCCTCAAGTTGCATTTACATTAAATATTCTCACATGTTTCATCAATACTCCTACATACTTTCATAATAAGATTCATTTAAAATTTAACCATGACCCCATTAAAGTGAGGTAAATACAAAGCCAGCCAATTAGTAGTAGACAATTAATGACCAATACTAATCCTAATTCAGAGACAAAGTTGATAAAGTAATCTTAGGATAAAATGGAATCGAAATCGATGTGAACCACCTCCTCTTATCGTGTTTTATCCCCAAAGAATGTAAATATATTTATCAATAATTGGTAAGTAGCGTATGCGGAACTCCCAAGTCATCGTGAGAATGTGGTTGCCTAATAAACATGGACTTATGTTTGAGCCCTAAGTTTAACCAACTCAAAATCAACACAAAAAACTAGACTTATGTTTTAACCCTAAGTTTAACCAACTCAAAATCAACACAAAAAACTACTATTAATCCAATATGCCATGGTATAAGTGCACTCTATAAAATGTATTTTAGCAACCATTTTCTAGAATAAAGTATTTAAATAAATAAACTTATATAAGTTGCATGTGGTAGATTAACATGATTTTATCTTAATAAAAAACATTGAAATACAAACAACATTGTAAAAATGTCCCTTCAATGTAAATTTTATTATTTACTTATTTTATTTTTGAAATCATAAGATATTTTCACATCATGAAATAAAATGTTTATAATAAAGCATTTAAAGAAATAAAATTAGATTAACATGATTTATCTTAATAAGAGACATTGAAATCCAAAGAACATTCTAAAAATTTCTACACATTTCTTAAATATAAATTTTATTAATTATTTATTTTATTTTTGAAATTATTAACTATTTTCCCATTTTATTTAAGTTGGACTGTATTTTCTATTTGTGATAAAAATGCGAACATGTTTCCTCTTTTCATTAACTAATCAACATCAAGTACTTTAAAAAGCAATCAATAATAAGAAGTAATTTTGCATTTATTTGTACGAGGGTTGGTTAGTATGGTCTCCAGTGTGCTTATTCCCAACACACTTGTTCTCTTCATTTATTAATAGTATTTCCTGTTGTTACCAATGTGTTTGCAAGATGGAGAGTTTTTCCACCATATTTATATCATATTTATAGGGAGTTTAATTTTGAGGCGGACAAGCTTTTCAAAGAAGTCTTGTTGGCTTCGGAAGGAAGAATAATTTACTATCAGTGGGAACATGGAGGAGTTGGGAGACTAAAACATCTGGATATTTTCTGAACTTCTCTATTATTTTTTGTGGGTCGATTTTAAGTCTATGTAATATTAGGGGTTGGAGCGGACAGTAGTATCCTGGTTGGATAAGTTTTTATTCAAAAGTAGTGTTATCCTTTGGAAATTTCTTTGACATTGTAATTGAATGAAGTATCTGAATGTTTTGATAAAAACTTTTATGCATTATGTGGCTAGATATAGTCAAAGTATCTATGTATGACAGTATGTAAAAAAATTATATCATTAATCTAATTTTGAGCAAATATTTACTTGAAAAAGAAGATGGAAAATTCACATTTGATATAAACAACTGTTTGCTTAAATGCATATAACTTTGAGGAATATTCAAGATGTTTAGTTTTGTACAATGCACAATGGACCAAAGATGCAAAGAACGAGTCATATGCCTCAAGTAATTTTTTTAACAAATTTGAATGTATTTGGATATTGTGATTTTTAATATGATTTTGAAGTTGTATTTTTTTAGGTGATAATATTTTTTTTTTAATTTATTTTAAATTTATTATATGTGTATTGATTTTAAAGTGGGTTGTAAGTTTTTATTATTATATATTTTGATAAATTTTTATTCTATTTTACATATATACATTAGGACTTTAGGTCATTTTTGCAAAAATGATTATTACATGATGTAAGTGTAATGTAAGGATGGATATTTTACTATAGACTACTATCATATGGTTTATCATTATTCAACTACTTATACATTTATCTCTTAATATGATAATCGAACATTTTAATTTAAATTTTAATGAATTTTAATAAGATTTATTAAATTTTTTTTTATTTTTTTTTAATTTAAATTATGTAAAGGGAGAGTGGAATTTATGTGATGGGCAGGGTTTTGATTTTATCATCAATGTAAAAGGATATTTAGCTTTCAATTAGGGTGTTTAGTTAAGGGGTTTAAGGATAAATAAAATCTGATTATGATTTGATGGAGATGGAGTTATTTTAATTTTTAATCTTTGTTTAACTTAAATTTTTGCCTTAAATGTATTCAATCCTATCCTAAAGTGTATAAATAAAAAGTTGAGCTTTTTATTGTGAGGGGATAATTTTTTAAATGGAAGGGTAGGGCCTATGCCAATTTTTCCTTAGAGATTCTTTTGACATTATTGTGAATGCCTTCTTTTTGTTCTTAGATGTTTATAAGTTTCCTATCTGTGTTATGATCATGATTCTATAGTTGTAATATCATTTATTAGTTTAACTATATGAAATATAGATAATTGATTTGGGTTATTTCCTTCTTTTAATCATTTTCTCATATTTTTAATGTTTAAATGGTTTATTTTGTTGTGTTTTCGATTTCTTTGGTGGAGGAATCAATGGTTTGGGGAGTTCAGTAGCCAAGTTCCTTAAGTACTACCAATGTGTCAATGGTTTTTTATTTTCTTCACCTTACTATTTGGAAATATTATATTTCCTTTGAATTTATGTCTAGGTATCAACGTTTCAATTTGTTTCAACAACCATTCATCTTGGTGTTAAAGTTTTCTTATTTCTGGTTCTACATGAACCTTTGAGTCAGTTTACCAAGTCTTAGGCTTCTTGGTGCTGATTTTTTCGAGGTTGGAGTTAACCTTTTTAATTTAAAATCAGAAACTTATTTTGGATCTAGGCTTATTCATTGATTCCTTCAATATAGAATAGATTTAGGATCAACACAAGTCCTTTTTAGGCATTCTATTGCCAAACCAAATTCACCAAAAATAATAGTTCTTTTGATTTCTAACAATTTCATTTATTAGTTTTCTATTTGTTTCATTTCGTCTATTTTAGGTTCACGTTGCTCTACTTGCAAGTTTTATATGCACAACTTCATTTGAAATTGCTTCTAAAACAAAAAAAACACAAGCACTTCTTTCTTTTTGTCTCATTCTTTAGTTAGCATGTTCACTCACACATTTCTCCTCTTACGTTTTGATTTTGCATTTAGGATATATTTTCACTTTTCTACATAGAGTTTATTTCCTTTCAATGTTCAATTTCTCATTTTAGATTCAATTTCAATTTCAATGCTTAGAACCATAAGATTCAAAGATGGGGATTTGCAGTTGGGAAAATCCCGCCATTGATAAATTAGTGGGATACTTAATAGTACTTACAATGGGTTAAATCATAGTTTGTTTGAATAGTATTTTTTAAATCTAGATTAAATGCTTTGGAGTTAAAGATCAGATATTTTGCTACTATACTTGAGACTTGATTATTTGTCCTAGATACTCCCTATAGGATCCTCATAGTCGAGGAGATAAAAGGGGTGGACCTATTTGATCAACCTATCAACCATATGGTCATTCTAAATGTTTGTGTTCCAAATTTAACGAAGAATCCACACTTAGAAGGAATTGCATATGCACATAATGAAACATAATAAACTTATGTAATTTCCATTTCACATAAGTGCTTAAGTGCTTTTACCATTCCCCATTGACTTTTCCTTCATTGTTCTATTTTCTTTTCTTACTTTATATTTTTCCAACTTGTGTCTTTCTTTGAGACCACTAACAACATTCTTTGTTTACCTTTATTACCACCTTGAACTCCCCTTTGCTGTTAAATCTCACTCATTTAGTGATATGTGGGGTGCTTGTGGTTTTTGTTTTGGGAGTCTAGATATCCTTGACTATACCAACTAATGCCAACATGTATAGAATGTTGAAGATATAGAGACAAGCTCAATTATAACTAAACAAAATAATTGTAGCACAATTGCTTGTTGGCTGATTGGATTAAAATAAATATACACAATAAGATTTATTTATATTATAAATGATTTGAATGGGATTCAAAAACAAACATGAATGGAATATGACTTAGATCTTGGCAAACATGAGTAGAACATAGTAAGATATGAAAGGGTCGAAGAGGCTACATAAGAGTAGTTCAAAGCTAAGAAAGTGGAGGTATTGTGAAGTTGTAGTTGTTAGCATGATGGATACATGTTGATTTAGCTAGTCACCCACTCACCGCAAGGAACTTTGGACTGCCCATATAAGAGCCACAATTAATAAAAGATAGTAAGGATGGGAATCTATAAGTGAAATGATTCTAGTAAGAGACAAATGAGAGAGAGAAAATTATAGAAGGGGAAGCTAAAAGGATGGGGATGCTTGACATTTTGACTACCACCAATAAATACTAGGGTATGTATAAACGTTTGCACAACAAAGTAGAAGGGGTTCCTTGTCTAGAGTCGGTAATGCAATACCGGTGATATTCCTACAAGGGAATTGCTAAAGGCCTATAGAGACAAATATATTGTAATGACCTCTAAAATTGCCAATTAATATAGAGTAAGAATTAACATTTGAAGTTGGTTTTCCCATTTGGGTTATGTTATCCCCATTTTGTGGGATAACTAAGGAGATGATGTCCCTAGGCCCTCAGGTTACAGATATGGAGTTTCAAGAGACCACATGAATAGTAGTGTCTACTTGCACATACATAAGCCTTCTCTATCACCACATTTTGATCCATTGTCAGTGCATCCACCACACCAACTAGCTTCTGGAAGGTAGATGGGTCTTGATCCATGCGGTACAAGTTAGGTATTATGTCAAGTAATCACTCTAATATTTGAGACATTTAAATGTGTTATATTTAAGTTGCTTTGGATTATAGAACGCCTGCTTAGACATTATGATTTTTCCCCTATTTCACCTTTGTGAGTTTCATATATTTCCTAGTAAGTGGCCAACCTTTGGGAAAGGTTTGCAATTTGGGGTCCCTTGAGGGGGTTTCGTACCATTCCCAACCATACTTACCACTTTACACTCATTACATTAACATCATATTTCCCCCTTCTAGGACCTTTGACTTTAGTGGCCCAAGAAGTGCATGTACCTAATTTCATGGGAAGAAGGGGCTGAAGGCCCAGGGGGATTGTTGCTGGCAAATGATAAGAGCCTGAAATAAACCTTCTAGATGCTCGCCCAGTCAGATCTCGAGAATGATGAACTATTTCTCTTGAAAGAATTGAATACCTACACAATATCAAACACATAATAAATATCATGCTTGAATATAAGACTAACACAAGTGCGTTATAATGCTTTACATGGTTACCCCTATGGCACTTTGTGGACCTCTTTGCTCAAGTGACACTGTGTTATTGCCCCCCAAGCTAATTGATTCACTATTGGGAGTGCACACATGTTTGGATCATTGATTAATTAATACATGACAATAAATGGTCTTGGAAAAAGGTTGGATTGAGGAAGAAGGTGCAACACACCCCCTACAAAGGCACCCATAAATGAGACAATGCGAGCCCTTGTATGTCATGAAACACATTGACCTATGAAGTATAAACCCCTATTCACCTCATCATCTACTACATAACCTTGAAAGGCCATCCTTGGGAGCATCCCCTACTTGAGGTTTTTGGTCTACCCAATAAGACTCTTATAACACCCCTCCCATACCTAAACTTTGTCAATTGTATAGGGTCTTGGAGAATTTGTTTATTGTGATGAGGTAGTTTTGATGTGCATGTTTAGGTGTGTTTCTTATATATGTGGTTTACACTTGTCATGATATCTTTGACTTGATATCTTTGGAGGGCATACCCTTTTGTTTTGCAGGACCTTGCTTGGTGGCCAGTTTTGGGAGAACAATCCTAGCTTGGGATTCCATGGGGAAAGAAGCCCACGGGTTGGATTTTATAGGCCTACACATTGGATCACATAGATATGCCTTTAGAGGCTTGCATGGTATCATGGAGGACCTAACCTAGCCTCTACCACCTAAGTGGTTTTCTTGAAGAGGGAAAACATCACTTTTTTGAGGTTTGATGTCACAAAGGGGTTAGGGTTTTGTAGTGATATATTTTCTCATTGACACTTGGCATCAATTGATGAAGAGAGCATGTTGACTTGAGGGAGAATGCCATAGTGCATGAAGAGAGTGCCTTTGGATGCCAAACACTCCATCCCAAACCTCAACGACTTGTCACATATGCCAAAATGTTTCCCTAAAGGGGTGACATCATCTTACTTTTAGGGTTTCTCATGTGCAAACGTGAATTTTAAATGAATTATTTAATATTTTTTGTGTAAAGGGACAAGGTTAGGGACGTTGACCCCTATCTTGTGTTTTACCCTAAAATTAAGTGAACAAACTATGTGTTAGACATTTTGTATAAATACAGATAATGTGAATCTCTTTTCATAACATAACTCTCCCATTGTGAGAAGTAATTTTCTGAACTTTTGCTATTCTTGGGTGTTATGGTGTTTCTCTCTTGTGAAAATGTGTTATGGTGTTATATTTTGGTGAATGGATGAGGTTGAGTGATGCACACCCCTTGGATGATTGTTCTCTTGATGCTTATGGTGAAACTAGGGTTTGATCTCTCTCTCTTAATTATTTCTTTCTTTTTATTGGTTATGGTTGTTTGAAACCCTAGGAAGAGTATTTTGGATACACCCTCCATTAAGCTTCATCTAAATTGCTAAAGTTTACAAGTTATTTTGCAAGGGTTGCTAGGAGGAATACAAGTGTGTATACCCTAAGTTTGATTAGCATACCCTAGGAAGTAAAAGGGCTTACACCCCTAGGATATTTGTTGATATAAATATTTATTATAAGACTCCATTCACCCAATTTTAAAGGAACTAATCTGAATATTTTGCATTGGATAAATAAAATAGCGCATTGGGAAACACGATTTTTTTCCATTTCAACTTTCTGCAATCTGGGTTTTGTTCCTTGTGCCTAACATACCTCTTAGACTATAGGGCATCACTTATAAAGGGATATTTTTTGATTCTGTAATAAAATTTCATCTTCATCCATTAGGGTCGCATAAACCCTAATCAAACTTTCTCAAATAACTCTTAATTCAACTGCCAAAATTTGCTAAGTTTTTTCCCACATAATCTAGTGATCATAGTACATCTTTTGGTAAACTTTGGGTAAGTTTTAATGGTTGAATATCTTTCTGTAATAACTTGTTTTTACATCCATAAGATTGATTATTATCTCTGCAGAAAGTGCTTACTACAACCTTACATTTCGTGCTATTAACTTTCTCCTTTAATCTTGAGTTGCACTAGTGTTTTACTAGTTTATCTCTTGCATCATTTACTTGATTTCTATAAAATTGTTTAGCAGCTAATTGTGCCATTTAATTTCTGATATATATTGTTAATAACTTTTTCAATTAGGGAAAACAAACTTAACTTGCTCGTCCATCATATACTTGGGCTTGTATCTTTGTTTTCCTTGTGTCTTAGGCAGGTACAATCAACATTTGCAAGGTATACTACTTCTTGGCAACCCTTGGATATTACCAAGACCTTACTCAAGCCATTCTCCACACTCAGTAACTTGAAATTTATGGGAATCCATTCATACATCACATTTTCCATCTCATTTCCCCCTAGGGTCACCGGGATTCCCCCCTTGAGATGACCACTTCACCTCTAAAGTGACGAGAACACCTACCTAAGGTGACAGTGGGTAGGTTCTCTCTTAGTTGTTTCCATTTGGTGGTTGGTTTAGGATTTTCCCAACCTACAACTTGTACGATAATATTTTGGCATCGTTTTCGAGGAGGATTTTGAATCCTCTTCCAAACCCTAAAGACACTTTGGAAAGCTATCCCAAAGCCTTTTCCCTAGCTTTCCTAGTGACTCCACCTAAGGTACATTCCCTTCTCACCTTTTTATGAGATCTTCTTCAAGCTTATATGGTGACTCCACCTTCCCGTAACCCTTCCTTTTCTAATCCTTTTTCCCCATGGAAGTTCAAACCTTCTAAGGTCTACTGAAAAAGGCCTCTTCTCAAGTCTCCCATTGTCAAAATCCTCTTCCACTGTACCCTTCCCCTGGCTCCAATGGCTCACCCTTGGGAAAAATACCTCTACAAACCCCTTAACATGGCCACCATCCCAGGATACCCCAACACAATGCCAAAAGAGTCAAACAAGTGGTTTCCAAAGTTCCCAGGAAGCAATGTAGTGACTGTTGAAGATCATATTTACACCATAGGTCGAGACATGGATAATGTAGAAGTTGAGCATGAGGATGTAGCCATGAAGCTATTGGCTTCATCATTGATTGAAGAAGCTCTAGGATGGTTCAGAGGCCTTTCGGATAATCACCTCACATCCTATGAATATTTTTCCAAGTTATTTAAGAGCAGATGGTCAACCAATAAAGACAGTGGGATTCTTGTAGCTCAATTCAATCAGATAAATAAAAAGGAGAACGAGACAATGAGTGAATTTGATACTCAATTTGATATGTTATACAACCATATTTCAATAGATTTTCGTCCAACAACCACATCAGTCCGTCTCCTTTATGTGAATGGTTTTGAAGGACATTTTTGCTTTATTCTTAAGGACAATAAGCCCACTTCTTTGGCATAGGTAAAATGGTACAGTGTTGAGATTGAAGAGAATCTCCTTGACTCAAGAATGGATACCTTTTAGTACCCTCATGTCAAAGAAGAAGCAAAGAATAAGGCTTCCAGTAGCAGTGCTCCTGATCCAATTTTCCTCTTGACTCGAAATATAGATCAAATGAGTACTTGTTGGAGATTTTTGGGTTGACTCGGGTCCTACTTTATGTTTCCAACAAAACCCTGCAAACCATTCACCCTTATGAAGACCAGAAAGAAACATTGTGTGCAGAATGCACAATGCTGTCTCACCTGAGATGGCTTATGGGTGACTACAGGACCCATATATTTGCAGTCTTGGAAGGGAGACTTCTATGGGGATGAGAGACATTCTTTCTACCTCAAAACACATCATATTTATTATTATATTACATCAAAACATCATTATATCTTATATCTACCATTCAATGATCAATTGCATTCATTTAGGGTTTATTCTGTAGTAATTATCCTGGTTACTCTATTGTGCACTTCATTTTACTACTGATAGATTAATCCATTCATCATAACTAAACATTTGCAAGAAATCGCATAAGAATTCCACACAGAGACAAAAAATTTACCGTGGTTCACTCCCCTAGGCTACATCCACAAAGATTTGGTTGTCTTGGCTCTTTTATTATTCTGCATCAAGGTTACAACGTTGCTCACATTACATTTCTTTCTCCCACCTGGAAGTCCTATGGAAAAATCCTCATAGGCTGCATAGTTCCACTTGGAGGATGAAAATATCACAATAGACTCCACAACCCATGAACTACGACCTTATCCTCGATTACAATGATTTTATCTCTCTCTCTCTCTCTAAAAAACTAGCCCTAAGATCCTGCTCTAAGATCCCTTCCTCTACTATCTCACAACAATATATTTATATTACAAAAAGGGGTTAATTAGTAATTACAAAATTGTCCAAATCCCTAATCCACTAACCCTAGGTGAATTAGATTTGTTCACTTTCTAACTCCCTGATCCCGACTGGTCCAAAATCCAACCATTTCCCACATTGATCTGCATATTTCTTCCTTTCTTTGACTTTCCTGGTTTCCTGGTGCTGCTTTTCCAATTTTTTTGGCACATGCTCCTTCTTTGTTCCATTACCTAACTACCTTCATTAATTACCATGCCTTTTCATATTCTTCTATTTTCATCCCT
>JZKD02S2310939.1:11030-21068 GCA_000966675.3 Picea glauca
GTGCTAAGATAGTTCTTGCCTGAGCAGTCGGCCAGGAGCCTAGCTGACATTCTCTCTCTCCGGATCTCTGGAGCTACGAGAACGAAGCTTGAATGCCCTGCTTTTCTGTGCAAGTGTATCTTAGTAGTGTTAACCTCACTTGCCGGCACCTTGGGGGAGTCATCCCCAAAATCGCCTTGGCTCTAATGGAAATTAACTTGTGGTGATTTTCGTGCTTAGAAGTTGATATATCTTAGATAGTTCTTCATTCATAAGTTTATCTCTTACATAATCTCTCATATGCTTTACATTTCGTAATGAATGGCTAGATAACTTGGATATGTTCTTAATGCTTTAGATCTTTTACTTTTAAGTTATTTAGCTAATCTTAAAGTGCATATGGAGTGGTAATATTCTAGATATCTCTCACTTGCTAAGTTTCATTTGTCTCTTAAAGCTATTTCACTTTCATAACTTAGCAATAACCTTGATGTGGTAGTGGTTAATCATTTAAATCACATTTTGAAGTATCTTGGGAGCACCTTTTAGCCCACGGCCTAGTACATTTGAGCTCACGGCCTTGCTATTTGCTTATCACCCACGTCTCACACACACATTTAGCTCACGGCCTAGTACCTTTGAGCTCACGGCCTTGCTATTTGCTTATCACCCACGTCTCACACACACATTTAGCTCACGTCCTAGTGTTTGTTTCAAGTATTTCACACCTTGTCACTTTATGGTTTTGTGCTTCATGTGTACATGGTCTAATTGCTCACGGCCTTGCTTAATGTTTTAACTTACATGCCTTACACACACATGACTTAATGTTTATGGTTTAATTATTCATGGTTTAACACATGTTGCTCACGGCCTAGCTCATACATTTAAGCTCCAACACTTTAACATATTGCAAGCACTTTCTTACATCACCTATCACATGCTCATGGTTTAAGTCTATCAAGTGTTTAAGTTTAATCTCTCATTTCAATTTGCTAGCATATCACATGTGATGGTTCATGGTTTTATGGTTTATTATCATTCAAGTCCTTTCATGTGATGCTTATCTTGATGGTTTAAACATTGTGCTATAATTTTCAAATATCTTTACATGTTGATGGTGGTATAGTCATACATTTTCAGGCATTCGAATTTACATACTTTTGCTCACGGCCATACGCTAAAAAGCTAAAATAAAAGGGTCTAAAATTTGCTAAAATACACCCAACACACCTTAAAGACCCACCCGAGGGTCCTAATAACTATTAGCAACATTTTAGGGGTCTTAATCACCTCCCTCCATCATCTAAAACAGGTTTGAAGGACAGTCTGGTGGTAGTGGCGGGGGACCGTCCCGTGGTTTCGTTGGGGAGATCCTGCGTCGGGACTACTTCTTACTAGGTGCGGGCTGACCTTGGAAGCTAGGGTGGGGACTCGTAGCCCCATTATCTTGAGCACCGGGCAGTTATTTGGTGGAGGAGGAATTTTGAGACACACACTTAGTCTAGGGGGTGGGAAAATTAAAATCTTTAAGAAATTACACTTAGTTGCATAGATCACTTGTGTATGCTTGGGGGGAATTAGATGTATTGATAGGCAAACACACTTGTGGAATTGTTTCATTGCTATATCTATCTATTTGCAACTACATGTTATTGTCCTTTATGCTTATATGATTTTTGGGTTATAATCTTGAATATCTTGTGGATAAATCATTGTTGTGGTGTGGATTAAGTAAGTGATTGAGTATCCCACTTGGGGAAGCATCATTTGCTTTGATCCTTAAGTGCTTTTTGTGTGATTATGCCAGTGAAGGCGGTCCAATAGTGTAAGTGTTATTGGGGCATGCTTGGCTCTTGTTTGCTCACTTACACTTGTGTATCTTGTATTTGATTTGTACATCTTTGTATATCTTGTATATGTTGTAGACTTTGTAATACTTTTAAATCTTTGTAAGTAATCTTAATTCTTTGTTTGGGGTAGTTTAACTTGACCAACTTGTAAAACTTTTGTAATTGAACAACCTTCAAACATAGTTGACTCCATTTGCCCAACCTTAGGCACTAGTCTTTAGTTGACTTAGGAAAAGGGTTGTTTCTCATTTAGACTTAGACTTGCACCTGCATTGCTGCTTGTCATCCTAGGCTAGTTTTCCCTTTAGCCTTTAACCAATTAAAACTAACTCCTAGAACATAAATCTTAAAATCAAACTAGTAACTAGGGACAACCCCCCTTGGCTTCCCTAGGAGTAAGCCTAGACGGAAGAGGTTCCAGTCAAGGTGACAGTGTGGATTTGGAACCTAGACATTGTGTCTCCGAGGGCACACTAAGTGAGCAGGACTTAGCTCACGTTAGCAAGTGTGCATTAGGACGGCAACAGTGCCTTTATTGCAGGACTTTGGCACGTGTGATGGAGAGCAGTGGGTCATTCAATGATTCACTACCCTCAGATAATGGCTCTCACATTCTCAAAACCTTGGATGATAGACAGATGAGCCTAGTTTGAGCAGTTATGGTCATTATGCCACACATATGGGCTAGAAGCCCCACAAGCTAGGTAGAGTACCCCAGGGATTTTGTGCACAGAGGATGGAGGACGTTGCAGTAGAAAGTGTTTTGACATCACTTGGAGACATGATTGTAGCCCTCTCAGCCTTGGACGTGGCCTTTGGAGGCCCTTGACGTCACTTCCTGGCCCTTGATGTCATCTTCTTGGCTAGGATAGGATTTTGATGGATGGATGGGTACCGGAGATGATTGGCATGGATTTGGGTGAGGACACACCTCACTTCATACTCTTTAACCACCAGAGGATGCCACTTGACCTTTGGAGGCCCAAAGTTTGCCTTTGGAGGCATGACGTCACCCTCTCCTAGCTTGACGTCACCCTCACAAAAATACATCTCAAAACTCTAAAAAGGGTGATGTCATGCTATGTGTGACATTATGTAAGAGGCAAATTAAAGGGTCGGCCCCACTCATATTTTGTAGTTGACAAATTATGTGGACAAATCTATTAGGGTAGCCTCATATAAAAAGGATACCCTCACATTTCATTTTATCATCATCATTTTCTAACCATTTGTGAGAACACTTCTGAAATTTTCAACCTCTAAGAGTTACTAGCTCTTCTTCTCTCACGCGCTATGCTTGGAAGGTCACTTGTGGATGGTTTTTGCTGATTTTGGATGGAAATTTCTGCAATTAGGGTTTTATCTCATGGTTTCTTGGATGAAGTAAGTGAATTTTCTGCAACTTATTCTCATGCTATTAATGTTTCATGGTAAATTTGTTATTTTATGCTAAACGTCTTGCTTGGTGAAACCCTAAGAGAGGAACATAAGTGCTTCTTCCTCTCACACGGTGATTTTTGTCCAAATTTTGTGAAAGAATCCTTGCTAGGGTTAGAACCCTAAAGCCTTAAAAATGCTAGCACTTAAGGATTTTAGCCCTAGAGTTTTGATCCTTGATCTAATTGAAGTTAAAAGAAGGGAGGAACAATTTCTAGGGCCCTGTTGTTGTCTTTATACACACCTCGGGTCACGTGGAAGAAACCTTCAATCAACTGGGTGTGTCCTTGGGAGCAAGTCTATATGACTCAATATTAGTAGGCAAGTCAATATGACTCTATATGACTAATTAATAAACTTAGTGGGCAACACAGTGCCCACTCTTCAATCCCCCCTGGGGAATCGGTGTCTTGTTGTGTGATTGTACATTTTGGTCTATTGATCGATTTGACTATATGGAAATCCATTCAGCGCAATTTTCATATGACTCAATATTGATGGCTAGCATGATAATACACATTAGACACTAGAATTATATAACCAAGCTAAGGCCTAACCATCAATACATACTCCAGCTTTGGAGGAAATGAGTGAAAAAACTCAAAAATTATAACTCGCTTAAAAATCAATTCAAGCAAGAAATAATTAATAAGTAAAAAAAAACACTTTGAGTAATGCACTCATGACTAAGTCTTAGGAGGCTAAGCATTTTACAAGTTCATCATGCTAGATTCATCTTATTACAATTCCCCATAGGGGTATGGAAATGCGATATAGAGAAGAAGGAGAAAAGAGTGGCCATAGTGGCTGGCTAGACTTCTGAACTTTGATTTTGAACACATCCATGTTCAATCTTTGGAAGCTCAACTGCAAGTCCACCCTCGTGCAGCTTGGTGGGTAACATGCCCAAATGTGCTTGCTTCCTAGAAATCCTTCTCCTCAAGATTCAAAACCTAAGGCCCAAATGTGCTTGCACCTTAGGATTTGAATCCTACATCTTGGTTGCAATTAGATCAAGTTTCAAGCTTAGTTGTACTTGTTGTTATAAGACTCCATAACCCTTGAAAGGCACTAGTCTCAAAGCATTCTCATGGTGAACTGATCAACAAACTCTTTCTTTCAACTCTCTCAAGCATTCCACTAACTTTACTAACACTAACATTGGAAAACTTGTCCAACAACTTGCTGTTGTTATACAAAGTTTGCTACAGCCATCTAAATTACATTTATTTGTTGCATACACTCATATACTGGTGGCTTAACTTGTTCAGATATTGCCTTAAACAATTGGATATTATTCTAGTGGATGTATGCTAAGTTTTCATGGTCAATTGTTGCATTTCTGAGAATTAATTGTTGCTGCTATTACAAATCATTTAATGCTGTTATTCAATTATTTATTGCTGCAAATTTGTATCAGCCATTGCCACTTATCTTGTCTAGTGTCATAAGAGGTCATTCTTGCATAATTCAGCTTGGAAATCGTTACATATATGCAACAAAGTGTTCTTGTTCCAAACAGGTACTCAAACAACTTCATACCTCTTCTACTACCTTGACCTAGACCTATCTTTCGGTGATCAAGGGAGGGGGTGGTAGACATGGCTACTATACTTGCTACTTTGATCCCTTGAGGTCACCAGGGAAGGCTCCCTTGTGGTGGACCTCTTCCATCACTAAAACAAGGGAAGTTCTTACTAAGGTGACAATGGTAGGATCTTCCATAGTTATGCAAGATTTGGAGTCTTGTGTTGGGCTTTGCATAAGTACAAATCCTGCGATAACAGTGGGGAATGGAATGTTACCCTTGTAAGGACCCCCAGTAGTACCCCTTTTCCCTGGAAGATGACAACACGGGACTAGGGCACAAAAGTTGACCACCAATGTGAAACAAGGCAACAAACTCAACTTTCCAAGCCAGTGATCCATTATCCAACTTCAACCAATGATCATCATCCACATGCCCAGTAAATTAAGCAAAACAATTCGCATGAAAGGACTAACATACCTCACAGTGACACTGGCTTACCATCTCCCATACACTTAGTTGTTTGGATGTGATGAGTTTGGTTCATCTATAGCTGTAAGAGGCAATCTGAGGGGGGTTGCTAGGCTGCCATCTATGGACATGCTGATCATCATCATGATCAGGATCATTGTCTCAATTGTGAGCCATGAGACATGATCTCCTCTAGTTACCCCTAGTCATGGGGGAGTAACATGAACCATATGAAAGGGGTACATATGCCAAGGTATAATCTACATATAAGATAAACCACCAAAGTGCTAGGGAAAACATTCTAGGCATCATGCACCACCACATAACATATAAATCATGTCCCACCACCTAGTTTAGTACAACATAAGAAGAAGGGAACATGTGTAACACCCCCTCCTAATGACATTAATAATATAACATCACCATGCCAAATCACTAAGATGCTCCAAAGACTATATAGTGCCATGTCAATACCTCATATCAACATCATCCAACCCCTTGGGGGGTTCGAAGTTAGAACCATCATACATAAGCCAAAGTGTATCATTCTCTAGTTATGATGAACAAGTGTACAAATGCAACACCATGATGAGGTAGCATGCTCCATAACCATCAAAAGACATTCAACCATGAAGAAAGAACCAATAGAGGAACCATGGCAATCCATCACTAAGGAGAAATGAGCCTCCTCCAACCAAGGAAAACAAGCAACCAAGTGATATCATGATCTCCAAATAAGCCAAATACTCATGAAAGTATCATCCTGCAAAGTTCTAAAATGTGTGATAAACTCACACGGGGTTAACCCTCATATGCAATATGAGTGGTAATAGTGAATAATGTAGAGATAAAAAGGATTCCACCAAGTTAAGTGAGAGATATCTCATAGGTTAAGTGTGTAAAGATGACCTGGAAAACATAAATTTTGACATAAAGGAAAATCACTCCATGCAATATAGATCATTTCGAAGGTCGTGAAGCAAGTAAAAATGCACTACACTAACAGCCATAATAAATTAATAACAGGAACCCATGAGAAAGTGCAATCTCTCTTGTGTTAACACTCTTTTCAATAAAATTGCAAAGTAAGACAATAAACAATGAAAGTTATAGATCTTTATAGTATGTAGCTTTGCTTAAAGACAAGAAAGAGACAAAACCCTCTCAAATGACTTTTCAGAAAGAAAAAGACAAAACTTTCTCCAATGACTTTTCAAAGCATATATAACCAAATTAATTGTCCAATGAGAAGATGTACAATAGATCAAATTGATTTTGTAAACATCAAAGAGTAAGTATTATCACTCCAAATGAGCATTGCTACAGTAATTTTGGAACAAAGAATGATGAAAGAAAAAAATGATCTCCCTAAAATTACAAATAGCTACAAAATCAATGTAAAACAAATATAAAAATAACTAGTTACCCATTTGTATAAATTCCAGAATCCACTCGTCCTATCTGTAACAAAGAAAAGTTCTCCTGCAACACAAAGATAAGATAAGAAAATATAATTTTGTTAATGTTCAATAAATGACCATAAAGTTGGTCAATGGAACTGAAAAGTACAGTGAGAATAAATGCACAGTGGGAGTGCAAATGCAAATTCTCTCATTACTCTACTAAAAGTGGAAAGAAGAATTAACTAATTAGCCAATAGAAATAAAATAAGTAGTGCAGATACAAAACCATGCCAATCATAGAATGAAGGCATCAAGGTGTCCAAGAACAAGAAGCAAAATGACGGGAGAGATGAAGAACAAGGCTCCCATAAGAGTCATTACTAACCAGAAAGGGGTCTGTTACCGCTCAAACTCTACCCTACTCAAACTCTACCCTAGAAGGAAAAGTCCTAACCTCAACAGGAGAGCCTAGAGGCACTATAGGCAAGCTACCCACTGTCACCTCGGTAGCCTTGCCCCACACTTTAGACTAAGGAAACTAAGCTACCGTAGCCTGGGGAGGAATCCCTATGGTCTATCTAGCCCAATCAATTGTAGCAATGGAGAGTTATTTGGACTAGATTAACGAAGACAACTAGCAACTTCTACTCACTTTCAATGATAAAAACAAGTTATGATAGGCAAGTTGCTTGCTAATTTAATAAGCCTTTAATGGTATAAAAATGAGATGAGTGTGCTTGTGTTGTAAAGTGTGACTTTATGCTTGGAAAATAGAGAAAAGTGAACTTGCTCAACTTCAATGGAATCATGAAATACAACACTTGAATATGGAGCATAAGCATTAGAAATTGAGAGTCTTTGACATCATCAAGATATCATCTTTATTAAAGATATCACAGTTAAGCGCATAGTATTAACTCTGGTTTTAGGGCAGCAAGATGAATTATGTACGATGTCAAAGATTATCAGTATGAACATATGTAACTTCAGCACCTTGGTTTATTGCTT
Organism: Picea glauca; assembly: GCA_000966675.3. Lineage (NCBI taxonomy): Eukaryota > Viridiplantae > Streptophyta > Pinopsida > Pinales > Pinaceae > Picea > Picea glauca. The sequence continues at coordinate 18,710 of JZKD02S2310939.1, forward strand.
TGTATGCATGTAATTATTGGACAGCAGAATCAAAGCTTGAGACCATTATGTGCAAGGTTATGAAATTACTTTGCTCATATAAACTAGCTGCTGTTATGTATAACAGTGAGGACAGCAGAGTGAATTATACTTGTTCATAGCATTCAGTGTGTCATCCAATGATCATGCGTTTATCACTTTCTGAGTTACCAGACACGTGGACACGGGACACAGAGGACACGGAAATACGAGTGTCAGACACGGGCACGGCGAACCCCGGAAATAGGACACGGAGGACACATTATATATATATATATTAAATTATGAATTACACATACATTAAATTATGAATTACACAAACAAAAATGAAATAATTAATAAAATTGTAAACATTTACATGAATGATGATGATGATACATATTACAAATTCATTATTCAATCATACAATGATACAACTAGTACTAACATAAATCACGAATCATGATAAATATTAAAACCGTAATGACAAACATTGAAATTTGAAACACACAAGAAATTCAAACCATAAACTGTAGTTCTCTCATTAAGTCATCAAAATCAAAATGTGTTACATAGACACCGACTCTTGAGTCACTGCTACAGGCTACAGCCTACAACCTACAGGCTACTATAGGTGGGAATTCCAGTGGAAAATACAAAATAAGGTAGAATTAGATACTAGAACCGTAGATGGAAGAATCCCATAGCACAAGACTATCACTGGTCACTGGTCAGTAGTCATCTGGCTCCATGTCATCATCATCAAAATCAACGTCGTCGCCATTGCTCTCTCCTCCAATCTTCGGCTGCTCTACATGATCATCCAATCCAATCTGTGGAACCGGATCTGCTGCTGTGGAGGATGACCCCTCAAGAAGAATACCATCCTCAAAAGTGACCGGCTCTAGCACTGGGTCATTAAGATCCATGTTGGTCAATGCCAACGCAACACTGTCATCCAAACCCATATCATCAGGAAAGACATCCCACATCTTTGTCTTTCCCTTCACCCACTCCTCCCTCTGTCTGTAAATAAGACGAAGGTTGGTGTGCACATACACCATTGACTCTTCCTTGGACTGCTCAAGCCTGTTGTTCTTCAAACTGTACAAATTCTCATATGTGCTCCAAATCCTCTCACAACAAGAGGATGAAGTAACCTGAGAGAGGATCCTCATGGCTAACTCCTGTAGAGGAGGGCATGCTGCCCCATGAGTTTCCCACCAAGCATGGGGCTTCTTGGCCCCCTTGTCTCTGAGCACATCATAGTTAGAAAACCTCTTGCTAGCTGGAAAAATCTATAAATCTTGCCTCCACCTCATCAAAGGATGCTCTATCATGATATATCCGTCTAAATGCTTCCTTCCTCCCTTCTGAAAGCTCATGATCCATGTGAGATGAGAATCTGCGTGAAGTCCCTGTTGAAATAATGTAACTGCAAAGTGTATTCTTATTATTATTTGATATATTATTCGTTGGATCAATCCCCATTGTAGATTGATCATGTCGGCTATTGTAAAAGGACCAAATCCCCTTTTGCGGATTGGTCATAATGTAATTGTAATAGGCAGAAAGAGAAGTCGGCCCCAGAATATATCAAAGAGGCTCCGGAATATAATAAAGGTGGTTATAACCACCCAGAAAAAGAAGTCGGCCCTGCCAGTGAAAGGACACTCCCACACGTGCCAGTCTTGTATAAATAAGGAGGCTAGCGCCTCACTTAGACACACACTCACTTGTTTATTTGAGAGACAAGTTTCGGAGCTGAAGCTGGAGAAGAGAGAGAGAGAGAGAGGCGCATCTTTAGGAGAGGACTTTCTGTACTTGTTTGAGTTATCTCTTGGCATTGTATTGGCTATCTATATTAAGGAAGTTTTGTTGGGTTTTCTGCCCCATGAGGGTTTCCCAGGATAAATGATGTGTCTCTTGTGATTGTGTATTTCTTAGTGATCTTATCTTATGCTATTGTTATTCATTGAAATGCAAAGAACTATAATAATGGCTTAAACATTAACAGTCCCACCACCGAGCCACTCATTGTAGTAGTATTTGGGATTCAATGAGTGAGCCAAGCAATGCAAAGGTGTGTAGTTCTTATTCCACCTGCTGATAAGAATATCTTGTATGGTGGTGAAAAAGATCTTTGTCGGTGTCCCATACTCAGGGGACTCATTCTGTAAAATAATGGTCCTCGTGGAATCAATCATGGAATCCCACCCCTCATAAACCTCTCCTAGGATGGGCTTGTTTGTGTCTACAAATTGTAACAAAGAGATGATAGGCTCCATGATCTTAATGGTAAGATCTACCCTCTCCCGCCAAGCATCATCTAACACTTTATCCTTGACCTTTCTTGAAGAAG
>JZKD02S2310950.1:22965-33221 GCA_000966675.3 Picea glauca
AATATTTCTTCTGTTGTATCTCCCAAGTTTCAGACCTTCTGGGTATGAAAATTTCTTTTAAGTAGTTCTCTGATATTTCTTCTCTGCAATTCCACAGGTCTGATCAAAATTGGATGTCCAATGCCTCTTGACGAATTGTTTCATTTTCCTGTTCTAGAGAAACAATTTATGTTGTTTGTGGGTGCTCTATAGCAGACATTTTCAGTTTCTTCTTCAAGATTTGAATTAATTTGTCTTTTTCATCCAATGATGATTTCACCTCTTTGGAGACTTCAAATTCCATCCTCTTGACCTGAGTCTACCAAGCTCTGATAGATGCTTTTTCTTGCCTCAATTTCCCTTCTAATTGCATTGCATAAGATGATAGATTTTAATTTTTCAATCTTAAATTCAGGTAATCAGAATACAACATATCACTGGTATTCCTATGGAATTTGAATTTGTCTATAGCATTGATGTTGTCATACCTTATCTTAATCTAGGATACTTTGTCATCATCTACAGCTACAATTTTAAAGGTCCTCTTCTCAATATCACTTACTGTGAACATAGAAGATTTATGCTGAGAAATATTTTCCACCTCAGGGACTAAATCCCTCATCTCACCAAGAGCTATGTTTCCCTTCTCAGCATAATGTTTTTCCAAATATTATTTAGATTGATAATATTCCCCAGATGCTTTATCAAAGATGTGTTTTTTGCTGCTAAAGGTTCTTGAGTTTCCTTCACTTTGGATTTTTCTTTCCTTCTCAATCTCTACAGTGCTAGTACCACTCTCCACCATATCCATATTTACTTGTTATTTAGGATCTTCCTCCTCTAAATACACTATCTGTGGAGACTATGTAATCTTCATCTTCTTAGGAGTAGTTTGTTGATCACTAGTGCCTATCACCTTTGAACTGCTTCTCTTGTTGTAAACACTCATCTTAGGAACTTTGACTATCAGTTTGTGAGGAGCTTTATGTGTTTGACTTTTTTGTAGGGTTTCCTCCACTTGTTGTGCTTGATCTTGTTGCATGGTTTCCTCCACTTGCTTTTTTTGAGTTGGTTGCAAGATTTCTTCCATGTTAGTACAAAATTATAGGTTTGTCAGCTTATCAAAACCCTCAACATGTTCATGCTCATAAGGAGCTTGTTTGTTCATCAATCTTCTCTTGGATACGATTTGGTGTGAATCATATCTTCTTCCCTATAGCTATGAAAAAAAAATATCTTCGAGCTTTGATTGAATCTAAGATAAATAAGATATAGCTTTGGTAATGAAACTTACAATGATAAAAGGGAACTTGAGGTTGGAGGCTTTGCGTAATTTCAGGAAATTCTTTGTCTCATATATGATTCTTTCCTGATGAATTCAAGGGAAAAGACTATAGGGGTCGAAAAAATAGGAAATAGATAGGGGGATTCATGAAAAACATAAACCCAGATTACTATTTAGTGCATTAATAGTATGCAATCCCCCACTCTGTTCTCTAGATTTGGCTGCAGATAGATCCTCATGCCATCCAAAACTCTAGGTAGGTTGGTATTGAAAATCAAACTGTAAACCCTGGAAATGACTTTGTTGATGAAGATGAGCAATGTAATGATCTTACATTCAATTGATACAAATGTTGCTTTAGGAAATTCTCTTTTATTGGTTTCCAGGAAAATCTTCAACAAATAGGTGTAATATCTTAAATGCTTTAGAGAGAGAAAATTCACTTGTTTTTTATGGATATTATCAGCTATGAATTAATCAAAATTGATGCGAACTGACAGACCAAACTCTGACTTAAAAAATGTTAAAAGGAAATCAAGCATGACTTCAACCACATGTTTATCATTGTCTAGACCTGAAATTTGAATCAACGGGGAACAAACCCATTGGACTTTAATAACCATTATACTCACATTCATTGGTAAAGACAAACTCTCTAAAAAATGTTTTGGTTTGACAATTGTCTGTAAAAAAAAATCTCGGACCTATGATGGACATTATCTGTATACCCTAATTAGCTTTTCATCATTGAAAGGTTCAGAAATTGCAGAGAAAGACTCTGGTATACTGAGGGAATATTGAATTGATAGAATTTCTACCCTACAGATGACCTCAGAACCTTATTTATTCATGATTACCTTTTCTTCATGCGAATATTATTCGGCGCACCAACCTATAAATTCAGGAAAAGGGAAAGAGATTTCGACAGCATAAGGGACTATGGTGTCTTGGACTGCTTCAAGGAATGGTATACACCTTCCTACATTATCGGACAAGTTCCTTCTTGTAACATACCCAGCCACCCACAAGATGAGGTATGCTACCTTCAAGCCCTCCCTTGGACTTAGTTCTCTTACGATACCTTTTTAAAATTTAAGGATGCATAAAAGAAAAGACTTTAATGACATGCACAACAGTAGTCAACAAGCATGCATAGTCTAAAGATTCAATTAAACAATAATTAAATATACAGTGGAAATACATTCATACACAGATAATAATAGCACAACAGATAGCACTTATATTTATGATAGATGACACCAACTAGTTGCAGACCAAGGACATTCTACCCAACCGTAGACACCACTGCTCTAAATCTCAACAATAGTGTCACCCCTGAGCCAGGGCTATGAATCCACAAGGATGGTTCTAGAGTGTACTTGGGTTCCCAAACCAATCAACTCTCAAGCTCTCACAGGTTTCCCAACACCCACAAAAATCCAATTACCCATCATTCTTCTACCTGGCATGTACCACCCCAAGAGAATGGACCTCCACCCTTCTTTGCCGCACAATCCCTTAGGTAATCCTTCTCCTTATTTTACAGGGCCTCCAACACAGCTGGTCCAGAACCTCAATACTAGAACTCTCAGGACTCCCATTTGTGAGAAAAATAGGGCACAGGCCAACACATCTCAGACATGCAAGCCCCAGGTTATGGCTGGATTGCACCAGTGACCATTACAACCAACTATCTCATGGCTAATTCGCAGTAGTTCCTTTCCCTTTTCCAAGCCAAGACACAAGTGACGATGGATCAATGAATGGGTAAGTGGGTGCATGAAAGTACGTGAGAGAAATGAATGAACGTATAGGAAAATCAACGAACAAGCCATCCGTTGAACCCCCCCCATCAGACCAGAGGAGGTTTTAAGTAACTTAGCGGGGAATCAAGAACCTCCTAGCCTTCCCCAAGAAGCTCATGTAATCGATCCCCTCCCTTAGACAAAAATGGCAATTAACATAGGAATAAACACTTATCCCCTCAAGCCCCCTCTCTTGTGGAAACATAGCCCCCTATAACTCTAGCCCTTATTCGTCTAGTAGCCAACCATGTATTTATTATTAATAATGATAAAAACATTACATGTCTTGGGCACACTAGCATTTTAATAATTGTTTGGGCACCCTAGCCTATCAACATTGTAACAATACATTATTTATAATGGGGGCTCAAAACTTGGGGTGTTACATCCCCTCCCCCTTATTTTGGCCTTGTCCTCAGTCCATATACAAAATAAAGATCAAAATTTCAAATTTATTCAAAAATATGTGGGTACTCTACCCGCATGGAATCTTCATGCTCCCAGGTATCATCTTCAGGACCATAGCAGGTCCACTGAACTTTTACCATCTCTATAACTCGATTCTGGAGCATTTTGACTTTTTTGTCCCATACCCACACTAGCTGAACCTAAAAATCTGCCTCCGACTCTACCTGAATCAGATGCCAATCAATAACATGTTTAGGGTCATGTACATATTTATTTAGTAAAGACACATGAAATACATTATGCACGTTCATGGAAGAAGGAAATGAAAGCATGTATGCAACTAGCCCTATTCTGTCCAATATTTCAAATGGACCATAGAATCTGGCTGCCAACTTTGTACAACTACACAATTTCAAAGAGATTTTCTTGGGCTTCACTTTCAAAAGTACATGCTCACCTACTTTAAATTCTCTAGCTGTCCTGTTATTGTCTGCATAAACTTTCTGTCTATCCTGAGTTGCCTTTAGATTCTGCTTGATCTTAACCACCTGGTCTTCCATGTCCTTGAGAAACTCTGGCCTAAGTACCACTCTATCTATTGGTTTGTCCCAACTTACTGGAGTATCACATTTCCTACCATAGAAGGATTCAAATGGTCTCATTCTCAATGAAGCTTGATACCTCTTATTATATGCAAACTCAACCAAGTGTAAGTAATCTTCCCACTTAGATGGCTTATCCATCAGATACATTCTTAGCATGTCTTCAATTATTCGATTGACTCTCTCTATTTTCCCATATGTCCAGGGATGATATGTTGTGCTAAAGTTGATTTGTGCCAAATCCTTTAAACAATCCCCTCCAAAAATTGGAGGTAAACTTCGTATCTCTGTTCGAGACAATTGTCCTAGGTATCCCATGCAACCTAGCAATTTCCTTCATGAAAATTTCTGCAATATTAGCTGCTATATGTGTTATCTTCACAAGCACAAAATGAGCATACTTTGTTAATTTTTCAACCACCACCATGATTCAATCATGTTTCTTATCCGTTCTAGGTAATCCTATGATGAAATCTATGGCGATCACTTCCCATTTCTTCTCTGGTATTGGAAATGGATGCAACAAACCCATGGGGTTCCTATGCTCAGCCTTCACCTTGTAACACTCCATATATCAAGCGATGTAATCAGAAACATCCTTCTTCATTCCTGGACAAAATAACTAGCTTCTTACTACTGTAATTGTTTTCAGGTAACCAAGATGTCCAGCTTAAGGAACATCATGCATTTCCTTCAATACTAAACTCCTTCGTTCTCCAAAACTAGGAACATAGATTCTATTTTTATGCATGAGTAATCCGTCTTCCTTTTTCTCATGCTCCTTTATTTTCTGTTGTACATCTCTTTGTTGTAAGATTTCCTTTACCTGTAGGTAATGCTAGTCTGTAACAAGACCATCTAAAATTCTKCTCTTCAAGTCTGACTGATACATACTAATAGCAGCAACATGCATGGTATGCACTCTTCTACTAAGTGCATTRACAACTTTATTCTCCTTTCCTTTGATATGATTGATATCAAAGTCATATTCACTTAAAAATTCCATCCATCTTGTTTTCCTGGCATTCAAGGTTGGTTGTTCCAAAATATACTTCARGCCAATGTGGTATGTCCTTAATTCAAATTTATTCCCCATGAGATAATGCCTCCACATCCTCAAGACATGARCAATGGMAACAAGTTCTAAATCACGCGTGGCATAGTTCCTCCCATGTTCCTTAATCTTTCTGGACTCATATCCAATGACATGTCCATTTTGCGTGAGGAATCCCCCAAGTCCTTCCTTACATGCGTATGTACATGCCACAAAAATTTCATTTGGGTCAACAATATTTAACATAGGTTCACTAGTAAGTAATTCCTTCAACAGGTTAAAATTATTTTCACACTTGAGTGTCCATTCAAATTTAGTTCCCTTATTTTTCAAAGAAGTGATGGGATAATAAATCTTAGAGAACCCTACTATGAACCTTTTGTAGTAGCCAGCTAATCCCATAAAATATCTGATGTCTGACACATTTCTGGGTGTTTGGCCATCCCTTAATGGCTTCGATCTTCTATGGATCTACTACTATGCCCTGCTCTGAAATAATGTGTCCCAAGTAATGGATCTGCTTTTGATAAAAATACCACTTAATCAACTTGGCATACAACTGATGTTCTCTCAGAACTTGCAACACCAGTCTTAAGTGATGTTCATGCTCCTCTTCAGACTTAGAATAGATAAGTAGGTCATCCAGGAATACTATGAAAAATGTATCCAAATAATTTATGAATATGTTGTTCATTAAGCACATGAAGACAACTGGTGCATTGGTTAGTCCAAATGGCACCACTACAAATTCATAATTCCCATACCTGGTCCTAAAGGTTGTCTTATGAATGTCTTATTCTTTGATTCTTATCTGATGGTATTCTTCCCTCAGGTCAATCTTTGAGAATATCTTTGCTCCTCTTAGCTGATCAAAGAGGTCATCAATTTGGGGTAGAGGATACTTGTTCTTTATAGTGTACTTGTTTAGTTGTCAGAAGTCAATACGTAGCCTCAAGATTCCATCCTTATTTTTGACAAAAAGTACTGGTGCTCCCCAAGGTGAAACACTTGGACGTATGTACCCTTTCTTCAACAATTCATCCAACTACATTTTTAATTCTTTTAACTTTGGTGTGCTCATCCTGTAAGGTGTTTTTGACACTCGGGCAGCTCCTGGCACTAGATCAATTGAGAAATCTATCTCCCTTCTTGGTGGCAATCCTGGTATTTCTTGGAATACATCTTCAAATTCCTGTAGCACCCAGAAATATTTGAGGCTTGGCCCTTTTGTATTATATGGCTCTTCCACATGATCTTCATACAATTGACATCCTTTCATAAAACACCTTTTTAGATGTAAGGATGAAATATCCCTTATAGTGATTGGTCTTGGAACTCCTTTCACAGTGCGTTGTTTTCCATTTCCATGAAAACATGTAAATGTCTTGTTATGACAATCTAGGACAACATGATGCTTTTCCAACCAATCCATTCCAATTAGAATATCATAAGACCCCAATGGTATGATATTTAGATCAATACTAGTAGTCACACCATTAAGACTTATGGAACAACTTCTGACCATATCATGGATTCTCCTTTTGGTTCCAATGGCTAACTGAACCAAACTTGATTTTCCAAGTTTACTTTTCTCCAAATGTAATATATCCACTATCTTAGGATCAATGTAGCAATGAATTTCTCCTGAATCAATCAAAATAGCAATAGGATGATTTATGATCTTACCTTCCATCTTGATCATATTGGACCGGTACTCTTCTTGTCGATCATTTAAAGATGCATAGATTCTTCCCATATCTTCGACTATTGTAGCTTCTTGAATGTTGTGCACAGTATTCACTATGTCCTTTCTGTGTGGGAAATACTTGTATAGGTGATCTTCCTTCCATCCCCAACATTGGATTGGTTGTCTTCCCCTTTTTCCCAAGGAATCTTCCTTCTTGAAATCTCCCTTAGCATACTGATCTTGATGATTTTGATTAGGCTCATTCCTATTGAAGGAAGGTTTGAATCCTTTCCTCCTCTGATCAGACTTCACATTTTTCTTGTCCTTACAATACTTCTGCAGAGATTCGCTTTCCTGACCATTCTCATATAGGTATTTATCCTTCCTTATGGATTCATTCAAGGTCTTGGGCTCATCATACTTGATATTTTTCTTATAAAAGGATAGCAGTCCACTTAGAAATCTCTGTATACTTCTAGAATAACCATCTCTTCCATGATCATCCCTTCTTCCATGGCACCTGCCTTCTTCCTCTTGTCTTGAGTTTGATCCCTTCTTCGTTTGTCTCTGCAACTGATTTAAGCTCTACAACACTCAATCATTTATTTGACTTTTCTCTCTCATCAATCTCACATTGTCTTCTTTGTAGCTCTACATTTCCCTCTTCAGGCTTATTACCATTTCTATTAACATTTCCTACTCTCCTTTTCCATTGCATCCATTAGACTTTGTCTATGGATTACCAGCTCTGGTATTCTATCCTTCGACCTCCTTATCATGAATGGAGACTCCCTTGGCTTCTTCCATTTCCTCAATACGCATCCTGAGCTGATGTGCTTAAGCCCCTTAATTCTGCAAAATGTGCAAGCGACCATTTTTTTAGAATTATGCATGTGATAATAAAAATATTCAAACCCATGCTACAGGTCTCTTTATTTATTTATTTCATGGATATCATATCCCCCATTCTCCAAAAATATCAGTGTCATGTTATCCTGTGTAGATGCTTCCTTCAAATGAATAGAAACCAAGGCTAAATCCTTCCTTATCACCTTTCTATCTCAATGACCACCAATTCATCCCTTAGACCTCCTTCCCTCATCTCTCAATCTGCATATGACCATGGCCATGACCCTATGCTTAGCTGAAAAAGCACTTTTCTATATCTTCAGGACTTCAGAACTTTCAACCAGGACTGGATGAATGGTCCTTGTCCTCTTTCATGATCAATGATCGAGATCCACTTCAGGATTCTGCGCTTCGAGAGTCTCAAATTCCCTCACTTGCCTCCTCACGGAACTCTTTTAACCAGAGTTCATGATCTATCGATGGGTGTCTTCCCACAAATTAGTGATGACGAATCCCTTCAGCTCTTCAGACTTTGGAAGTTTCAAAATTTCCTCATGCACATTCTCCTAAAGTGCTTTTACTCGAAGTTGGCGATCCTTCGACATGTATCTTCTAGGATCAACGGTCAATATAAACTCCATCCTTCATGATTTTTTGACCCAATGTAACCTTTCACATCCTTCCCCACTAGAGTGTCCAGTCTACGGACTGTATGATCTGTTGCCATGTGGAGAAATATTGGAAGTGAACACATGGTCCAATCAGGCGGTTGACACGTGTCATGTTCTAACTGACATTTCAATACTCCATATGCTCAAACATTACTGACATGTGGCAACCATCCCATGTGTCCATGTCATCCTAGGTGACATCCGCAAGCCATGTCACTTCGATAATTCTAGGATCCCCATCACCTCTAGGTGACGTCATCGTACCCCATCACTTCGGCTCTTCAGTCTTTGGGACTTCAGGAGTTTCCATACTAGCACACTTCCAATTCTCTCGAACTATACATTCTTGAACTAACCAATTTGTCGTCATGTGTCCTCCTGGATCAGATGACTAAGATTTACTTCAGGTTTTCACCCGGAGTCCACGGATCGACACCATGTGTCCTCCTTAATCTGACAGTTGAGACTTACTTCAGGTATTTGGGCTTCAAAAATATCAAACTTCAAAACTTATCTAGCCCCACTGGATTTTATCTGAAGCGTTGGATCTGGTGATGTGTGGCTCTCAGTAGATCAATGGCTAAGATCCTTTTGGGTCTTTGGGTTTTGGAAAACTCAAACTTCAACTTTTTTCTGAAATGTTTTTATCTGAGGCTCACGATCTACTGACGCATGTTTCCCATGGATTGACGACTACGATTTCTTCGGGTCTTCATACTTCGGAGAACTCAAATCTCAACCTTTTATTTTCCTTGAAGTGCACGTATTTTTGCCGCGTTTCCTCCTAGATCGAATGGCTTCAATTCACTTCGAATCTGTGGGGTCTAGAAATATCAATTCTCAACTTCTCCTTGCTCACCTTTTCCCAGAGTGCTTTCACCCAAAGCACATGATCGGTTGACATGTGTCGTCCTACAGATAGATGGTCCTCGACTACTTCTTCTCTTTATAGGTTCGTTCCTCAAGTACTAACATGTCATATCATTGCATGTCTTTCGATTTGTGGGGCCATGCATCAACGGTTTGGAGTAACCCACTTTTCACCCCGCAATTATCATGATGCTGACACATAACCCCTTGGTGAAACCGTGGTTTTGATTGTGGGACCTCCTTGGGAAATTATATCCCATGCAACCTGGTTTACCACAATGCCTCATGTCCATTTATCTCACTCTCCAATGGGATTTGATGGTAGTGACCTTAGTCATTGCTTCCTTTTCATCGGATGACCCCTATTCACCTGTCCTCTGATCCAACGATCCTAGATCTCTCATGATCCTATAGTGGTGATCACTCATGAATTGAAGAGGGATGGTCATGATCCTTCGAATCCCTTACCATGGGTCTCTGATGTTCTATATCCTACATAGATTTTGCAACACCATTCCTCCTAAGATTTTCAACTTCACGGTCATAATTTGATCTGTAACCACAAGACTCTGGCCAGCAGACCTGACCCATATCGGCTCGGTGTTTCAACCAGAACCTCTGATACCAAACTATAACATACCCAGCCACCCACAGGTTGGGGTATGCTTCCTTCAAGCCCACCCTCAGACTTATTTCTCTTACGATACCTTCTTAAAATTTAAGGATGCATAAAAGAAAAGACTTTAATGACATGCACTAGTCAGCAAGCATGCATAGTCTAAAGATTCAATTAAATGATAATTGAATATATAGTGGAAATACATTCATACACAGATAATAATAGCACAATAGAGAGATCTTATCTTTATGGAAGATGACACCAACTGGATGCATACCAAAGATGTTCCACCGAACCATAAACATCACTGCTCCAAATATCAATAGTAGTGTCACCCCCGAGTCAGGGCTATGAATTCACAAGGATGTTTCTAGAGTGTACTTGGGTTCCCAAACTAGTTAGCTCTCAACCTCTCAATGGTTTTCCA
>JZKD02S2310961.1:8534-20603 GCA_000966675.3 Picea glauca
TTGACTGAGCTTCTCTTGTGGGAGTTTGGATACCCAACTCGGGTAACGAGTGATAGCTCAAACTTGCGAGGTGAGCTGGGTGGTATTTGTTCTCTGGTATAGTGTGTGTAGCCCCTTTGCGGCTCACGGGGCTCAGGGGGAAGAAGAGTACCCCAGTGTTGGCTGGGAGGTACCGGTGAGGTAACATCGATAGGCAGGCGAAAGATGGACGGAGCACGCACGAGACAAAAACTACGGAGCATTTGTGTTTGGCTAAGGTACGCCTGTTTAATTTGTTACTTGCAATGAAACTAAATTTACACATGTTATTTCTCTATGCTAGGTTTAATATTTCATTTCCATGCATTGTCTTGCACCTGCTTTCCTACGGTAATTAAATCCCCTTGCTTGTTGTTTTTTGAATGGATTTCCCTTGGCGAACCCAACTTCTAATTTCAATGACTTATCTGTGTGGTTTTATTGATTATTATGAAGATATTGTTCTTTATCTTCCGTCCCTTATCCCTAGTTGATCAGTCCATTCCTGAGCAGTCGGCCAGGAGCCGAATCAATGGTCGTCACTTCGGTGTTTAAAGAACTATAGATTCTAATGCCCTTCTTTCCTGTGCATGGATGATGAGTGAAGGATAAATATTTTTGCTCAGCTGTCTACCCTTACTTATCTCTGTGGTCAATTGATTCGTGGTTGAATGATTAGTCCTTGCGCCTTCTTGTGTTGAGTATCTATGTGCTTTTATTGATTATCTTTGTGCTTTATCCCTGCGATTTCTTGGCATATTACTCGATGCTTGATTGGTATAACCTCTGCGATTTTTATAGATAAATCTCAGCACTTGTTAGGTATCATCCCTGCGATTTTGATGATGAATCCCGGTGATTGGTTGGTATTTTGTCTACATTTTAGTGATGTGTCTGCATTGTTACTTAATTCCCTACGTTTTATGATAATTCCCCAAAGTTTTTTATAGTTTCCTGCTGAGATATGATGAATCTTGTTTCTTTTACAACGATTTTATACAAATTGTGTGGTTGATAAATCAATATTTAATGACAGCGAAATTCATTGTGATACCTTCATTTTTACCAGCGAATTACATTGTGATTTACCAACGAATTATTTAATCAGAGTGTGTGTAATTATATGCCTGCGATTTTGGGTGATAGTCTGTGTTTTTCTTCCATAATAAGGCAACGAGTTGAGATATATCTCTGCACGTTTTTATGCCTATGTTTCTTTTTATAAACACTGTTATCCTCTGTGAATGGACAACGATTCAATATTTTAATAGAAAGTGTGTATATTCACTATTAGATAGCGAAATTATCCTTTGAAAGGCAACGAATTTATACCTTGATTGATTGTGTTTTATCCTTTGGAATGGTTGCGAATTTTATACCTTGATTAACTGTGTTCTTATCCTTTGAAGGAAAACGAATTATTACCTTGATTGACTGTGTTTTCAATCTTCAATGACATAGAATTTAATGGGATTTTTCATGCTATTTGGACGACTATTTTACATGCTATGATTAATTTACAGCGATGTCATATCTAATGGACAGAAAAAATGCTAGATAGCCTTTATTATAATTAGCGATTTTCTATTTATTGTATAGCAGCAAAATTCTGTTATGATAATCCCCTGCGTGGGCTTGGTAATTTCTTCCTGCGTTGAATGATAAATCCCTGCCTTGGATGGATAAATCTCGGCCTTGTTAATCCCTGCGTTTTTCAGGTTGTTGATAGCACATAGAATTTCTAGGCAACGATTCGTTTGGTAGTTTTGACAGCGTGGGTAATAATGGACTGCATGGGTAATGTTGCTAGATAGCCCTTTCTCGATGTTTTTGCACAACCCTTCTTGGCGTTTTCTCCCAGCGATTCACTCCATTTTTACCCAGCGATATCAGAATATTTTATTAATATTTTTATCTATATGTTTATCCAGAGACTTGATAACTTGAAGCGGCTTTATCGTTGTACACCCCATTTCAGTTATGGTTTTATTGTTGTTTAGTTATGAAATGGTTCCATAGATTATATTTTTCATACATTATATTTTATATTGTTTCATAAATAGCAATTGTATTATATTTGTTTCCGTTAAAAGATATTCATTATACAACGATTTAATTGCATTGGTTGTGCATGGCAGTGAATTCATATGACGATTTTAAGATAGGATTACTGTAATTTATAGAGATTAATTTCTCCCTAGAATGTAATTCAACAAATATTTATTTACTCAGCGTTTCCTTACCTACTTGATGCGTTTTAATGAGGCTTACGCAACATTATCTTTATTAGCTTTAATTTGTACTTCAGTGACATCTAATAATAAGACAACATTGTCATGTACAACATTATCAGTATATAGCGATATATAATAAGACATATTGCGATATCTCGCGATCTCAACATATAGCGATAACAATATAGCGATATATAGCGATCTCATCATATAGCGGTCTACAACATTATCAACATATAGCGATATATAGTTGTCTAATGGATAGCAATACATTTTAGACAACAATACCATCATTATATATATCAATAGTGTTAATATCATTATTAGCCTTCATTTGTTAGTTAATATCATTATTAGCCTTCATTTGATAGAATATATAATAGACAACAATCCTTATTAATAGACAACAAGTGTTGAGAGACAACATTTCTTAAGATGATAGTGATTTTATATTTTGACAACATATTCATGTGTTAAATAGATTGAGATATCATGTAAAATAGACCGCGATAATTATGATATGGTTGGAAGGTTTAACTTGGGGTTATACAAGGATTCTTACCTTAGTGAATGACGATTGTAGTAAGACTCTTATGTTATTAAAATTTTAATTAATTAGTAATGGCTTGAAAAACAAGAGAGAGGATTTTAATTTAATGTTATTATAGAACAAAATATCGAGGGAATACTACATAGATGGCTAATTGCGTCCTCTAATTGATGTATGTTTGCTTTAGATTTTGTTACACCAAGAATTTAATGTGATGTGTGTTTGTTTAGTAGTCAGATTTCCATTGCGTCTTAATGACTTGTTGATTGGGTGCTTGATATAGTCTTCTTGTATTTCTAACAGTTAATTTGGTCTCCTAGCGCGTTGGATTTTCCTTGGGTTATTGGTCTTGATGTTATGTTGCGCCATGGTTACTGTCATTCCCATCGCCTTGTGACGACGTGATTCCTAATGAGGGGATTATTGCGAGCCCTGATAGATAGAGGCGAATGATAACCTGGTTGGAGTTTGTGCTTCCTGATGTGGGCGTTGTTCGTTGTAATTAATGTTGTCCTTTAGCTTGTAGGCATTGTCTTGTTTATATCGGGCGGGTAGTCATTTTTATCTATCCATTAATTACCGCATGTTTCATCTAGTTGCATGATGTGCTAGTGTCTAAGTCGTTGTTTGTTGTTTCTTGATCTGCGTGCATTGTGTTGTCGTCCAGTTGCATTGTTTAACTGTTGTCATTTTTGTCGTCCTGCTTTTTAAAAAAAAATTGCCTTCGTGTTGCATCGCGTGTAGTCGTAACGATGGGGTCATTACAATCTTCCTCATCTCACCACCTCTCGACTAGCTACAACAGATGCAAACTCCTCTCACTCCTATGAATCCCACACTTTTTTGAGCATTTAAGAAGACATCGACCTTTTGGAAGATGATGTCATAATCCTTTGAAGATACGTCTCATACGACGAGTTTCAGGAGGAAACTCACTCTTGGATTACCAACACTGGAAATATCTAATCCCACATCTCTCAATACTAGAAGAAGATTGAATTATACTAGCACATGAAACTCCTGCTTGGACGCACTCTCATGGATAGAAAAAATGACAAGTAAGAGATCATGCTTGAGTTGGAAGAGATAAAGGCTCAATTGAGGCTACAAGACCTCTAGATGAACCTCCCTGCAAAGAAACGCATGGGATTGGATTTCTCAACCCTCAGCTTGGACGATGTTTGAGCAACTTCGGATGAGGGCCAACCCTCCACTCAAAAATGATGCTTATTCGGTTCCTTTTTTGTGGTTTAATATTGAAGGCTATAGGATTTTAATTCAGCCTCATCTATGTCAGTATAGAAGAAACTCTCAGCTAGTTTTTGAGATAATCATAGGAGAAAGCTTAATCTCTAGACTTTATCAAACCTTCATGTTCAAAAGAAATTTTTTTCATACTAATCCAGATAATCTGATGCATTGTAGTTGGTCTGGTATCCCTAGTAGCATGCAAGCAACACAATCTATGTACATTTCAAATACAATAATATAAATTTCTCAGGATAGCTTACAAAAAAGAATAAAAATTCTAAGTGATCAAAACTATTATGATCTTGGAATGCCTCTCTTAATTATTTTCGAACAAAATATTAAATTCTAAAAAAATACAAATAATCTCTTTCATTTTTAAAGATATGATAGATCACTTCTAATCTCAGTTGATGATATATATAACTAATTAAAATTTGTCTATTCTATAATATATTATATATACACAATTTAATATAAATAACTATTTTTATTTTATGAATTTTTTTCATAATGATACAAGTTATGAAATTTCAATTCTAATGCACTTTAATATAGATTTTGTGAAATTTGAAATTTAAAAATCTAAGTAGAATTCAAATTTTAAATATTTTTATTATTATGAAAATGATATATTCTATAATAAATAAATTTTATTATTAATTAATAAACAATATTTAAAAAAAATAAAAAAATAAAAATTTAATTTAAAGTTAAAAGAAAATAAAATTCTTGTATTCCTAAGAAGTGAATATATATATATTTCTCTCCCCTCAAGGGAGGATTGATAAAAGTTCAAAGCCATCTTATCGGCTACACTTAAACATTTTGATTGTACAAAAACCTTATTCTCCTTTCTTTCCTTTTCAAAAAAGGGATTTATATTCATATTTTCTATCCAAAGATCGACTGAAACCATTACAAAATTTTTAGATTCCCCTACAACTCATCAGACAAAGAGATTTAGAATCATAATTCCATGGATTCCGATTTTGAACCATCAACAAATTCATAGAAACCAAAGGCTTCAGAAGGAAGCATTAAGACTTCCTTAGAAATTCATAGAAACCAAAGGCTTCATAAGGAAGCATTAATGTTGGGAAGCGGAAGAAAAACATAGCATATAACAGAGCATAAAATAAGCAAGTTGAAACACACATTAAAACAAGCACATCGTTCATATACTTGACACAATGATTTATGTGGAAATACAAATCAGGAAAAAACCATGGGCAATGATTACCGGTCTTCTTCTTATTCAAGGGAGAACTACAATAGACTTCTTAGGCATACAATCATCCTCTCCTCACACACTCGTTTCTCCTAGCTCGCACTGTACTCTACATCTATGAGTATGCTCGTATATATAACATCTATCACTCAATTACACAGACTGATCATGAATAGATCACATAGTTACATGAGCAATTCATAAATAGATTGCATGCATGCACATGTGCATGTGCATCTGCATGTGACCGCATGAGGAAATTCATTGGCATGTTTCCAAAAATATCCACCTTGACAACAATTCACCTGATATATCATGCCCTTAATTAATTCATCACCTTTTCTACAAACCAAGAGAAGCCAGACACCACCATAGCTTCTCTAACAAAACTGGTTTCGTAAACATATCTGTAGAATTCACTTTTGTATGGACCTTTTCCAGAGCCACTCCACCTTCATCAAAAACCTGTCTTACAAAATGGTACTTAACAAAAATATGATTCGTCTTACTGTGATAATCTGTATTTTTAGCCAAAAGAATAGCACTTTGACTATCACAAAATAATTTCACCTTGTTCTGCTTCCTTCCAAACTCACCCAAAAAACCCTTTAACCAAATTTCCTCCTTGCATGCATGTGAATCAACCATATACTCTGCCTTAGAGTGGATAAATCAACTATGTTTTGAAGCTTTGACATCCAACTAATAGGTCCTCTTGCAAGAGTAAAGACATATCCTGAAGTGGATCTCCTTTTGTCCATGTCACCTGCAAAATATGAATCTACATAACCGCAAACTGAATCTTTGGAACCATCATAGGTGATATAACAACTGCTTGTGCCTCTAAGATATCAAAGCACCCATTTCACTTCTTCCCAATGCTCTTTTCCGGGATTTTCCATGTATCGACTGACAACATCAACTGGATGTGAAATATATGGTCTAGTATTCACCATCACATACATCAAACTTCCCACTGCATTAGCATATGGTACACGAGACATATAATCCTTTTCTTCTTCATTACTAGGACATAAACCCGAAGAAATATTGAAATGGGAAGCCAAAGGGATCTGTACGGTTTTCACATCATTCATACTGAATCTCATAAGTACTTTCTCCACATATTTCTGCTGTAATAACCACAACTTACCATTTTTCTTGTCTCTGTGTATCTCCATGCCTAAGATTTGTTTTGCTTCTCCTAGATCCTTCATATCAAACGCCCTAGCCAACTGAGCCTTTAACCTGTTGATTTCAACCATGCTCTTGCTTGCTACAAGCATATCGTCAACATATAACACCAAAACAATGAACATGCCATTTTCCAACTTTTCAAGGTAAACACAATGATCATATTCACTCTTTGTAAAATTTAGGCTCACCATGAAGGAATAAAACTTCTTGTACCATTGTTTGGGAGACTGTCTTAGGCCATACAATGACTTCTTGAGTTTGCAAACAAACCTCTTATTGTGATCCTGAACAAACCCTTATGGTTGTTCCATATATATATGCTCATCTAAGTCTCCATGTAGAAATGTTGTTTTAACATCTAGTTTCTCTAACTCAAGATCAAGTAAAGAAACTAGTGCTAACACAATACAAACTGAAACAAGATTCACAACTGGTGAAAAGATATCATGAAAATCAATACCTTCCTTTTGAGAATACCCTTTTGCTACCAGTCTTGCTTTATAGCTTTTGACTTTATCATGAACACCCTTTTTCAGTTTGTAGACCCACTTGCAACTGACAACCTTCCTATCCTTTGGAAGTTCTACCATGTCCCATGTTTTATTCCTCTCTAAGGCATCCATTTCTTCATTCATATATTTATTCCATTGAGCACTTTCAGATACCTTAATTGCTTCCTGAAAACAACTAGGTTCTCCATCAATAGAAACAAAAGCCATAGATGAAACATAATCATCATACCTTGTAGGAGGATTCCTGACCCATGAATATATACTTAGAGATGGTTGAGGCATATCCTTAGTTTCCTGGATATTTCTTGCATCTACATCTTCATCTTCTTCTTCTAGAACTTCTTCATGCTCATGCCTTTCTGAAGATGGTTGAATTTCCAACTGAATTTAATGAACTTGCGGTACCTATTCTTATTTCACTTCAACATCTACCAATTTTGATTTTAAGAGTGAGGATTCATCAAATACTACATCACTGCTTATGATGAGTTTGTGGTAGTATGATCCCATAGTCTGTACCCCTTAACTCCATCACCATAACCAACAAAGACATATTTATTTGATCTAGGGTCTAACTTAGAACGCCAATCTTCAGAAATAAGAGCATAAACATCACAACCAAATATTTCCATATTTAAAAAATCACATGAATGACCTGTCCATACCTCTTCTAGAATCTTACAGTTTATTGCAGTTGATGATGACCGATTTATCAGATAGCATGATGTAAGAATTTCTTCTGCCCACAATTCACGTTGCATCTTGGCATTACTAAACATGCTCCTTTCTCTCTCTAGAAGAGTCATATTCATGCATTCAACAACACCATTCTGTTGAGGAGTATAAACTGTGGTATTATGTCTTTCGATCCCAACTTGCTTCCAATAGTTCTCAAATTCCATAGATGTGAACTCACCTCCATTATCTATCCTTAAACACTTGATTGACCTATCCGTGCTCTTTTCAAACAAAGCTTTGAATTGCTTAAAAGTATTAAATACAACATCTTTTTTTTTAAGTAAATAGACCCAAACCTTTCTAGAGTAATCATCTATAAATGCCACATAATATGACGATCCTCCAAAATAAATTGTAGGGGATGGTCCCCAAAAATATGAATGAATCTAATCAAGGATACATTTGCTTATATGCCTTCCTATTTTAAACTTTTGTCTACACTATTTTCCAAAGACACAATACTTGCATAAATTCAAATTCAGAAACTTCAAACTTCGAAGTGACTTACGATCAACCAGTACCTTAATCCATTTCTCTATCATATGACCCAAACGTTGATGCCACAAACGAACAGAGTCACTTGCATCTTCAGATGATACCACTTCTTGATTTACTTTTTTCCTTCCTTCAAGATGATAAAGGTTCTCTATCCTCTTTGCTTTCATAACTACTAAGATGCCTTTGGACACCTTCAGTACTCCACCTTGAGTTGTACACCTGTAAACATTTGAATATAGAAATCCCAAAGATATCAAGTTATTTCTTAGTTCGGGTACATGTCTTACATCTATTAATGTTATTACAAAACCATCATGCATTTTAATCTGGACGCTACCAACTCCAATAATTTTACAAGAAAAATCATTTCCCATAAAAACAACACCATCATCAATAGATTGGTAAGTTGAGAACCAATTTCTATGAAGACAAATGTGGATGGACGCACCAGAATATAAAAACCAATGATGATGATGATGTGAAACATCACCAATAGACAATACCTCATCAACCATACCTGAATTGGAACCTAAACTTGTTTCAACTACATTATCTTCCTTTGCTTCTTTTGCGGAGTCCTCCTTGGCTGCATTCTGTCTTTTCCAGCAATACTTCTTGAGATGCCCATATTTTCCACATAACCAACATTTATGCTTACTCTTCTTGACTTTTGACTTAGACCTTGATGTACCCCTCTGACTTTTCCCTCTTTCTGTAGAGTCCTATGACCACCATTTCTTTTGTTGTAGAGGTTTCCTTATTGGAGTTTTAACTCATTTCCTCACACAACAGAGCTCCCACAACAGTGTCATAATCAATTGTTGGCATGTTTTACAGGCAACATATTCTTGTCATTGATGGAAAGTACAATAATGATGACGGATTAAGTACAGGAAGAATGTGTCAGGTGGGCACTAGAAGTATTTTTGGAAGACGCAACAGAGAAAGCTCGATAAGATAAGAAAAAATAGTGCAGAGTATGCGTGTTTGTCATTGATGGCAAAGATCACGACAAACAATGCAGGGATAATGACATGGCAATGGAAAGTTAAACAAGTGATCATTGGATCCCATTCAGAAGTATAAACTCCAGGAATGAAGGAAGAAACTCATGGCAGAAAATCGCGAAATGCAAAACCACGACTTAATCTCCATTTCGGAGTTTCGGATATCGGGAGTTGGAGGTGTCAAGGAAACTCATGACAAGAATGATGAAATCATGAAATGTGAAACCATGACTTAATATGATTCGTTTATCAAAGAAATATCTGGACTGTCGAATCATCAAGATTGTAGACCGTTGATCTGACTCCATTTCAGAGTTTCGGATACGGGGAGTTGGAGGAGTCAAGGAAACAACTCACGGCAGGAACTCGCGATATGCGAAATCACGAAAAGATTTGGACCGTCGAATAATCAAGATTGTGGACCGTTGATGTGACTCCATTTCAGAGTTTCAGATACCAGGAGTTGGAGGATTCAAGAGTCGAGACTCTTCATCATAGGAGTCCCAAATTTTCGAAATGCGAAACATCGATCATTTCGGGGTTTGTGACTTGGAGTGTCGAGATACTTCTCCACATGAATGCCGAAATGTAGGAATGTCAAAATGAAAAATTGCGAAATAAATTTATGGATAAATGCTTGGTCACAACTATGGGCATGTGAAGGAAGGAGCTTGCAAGTTGCAAGGCTCCATTTCATGATCGAGAGTTGGAAGAGTTAGAGTGACTTGCAACAAATTCTCGAAACGCGAAAATGAAAAATGCAATTTCGAATAAGGCTATGGTAACAACCAGTGGTCACATCTGCGGAAGATGGAGGAAGGAGCTAGTGCAACCAAGATCCATTTCAGAGATCATGACTTGGAGAGTCGAGATACCTCATCCCCAGATCCATGAAATGAGAGTCACAAAAGCACCTTCTGAACAGGCGTGTGGTCACCGCCTAAGGCCACATGTGAAAGGAAAGGTGAAAGGTGCCAAAGGCACAAGGCTCAATAGGTTCACAGTGTAACTGCTAAAAACGATTGATGGTTTATGTCAGAGGAATCAAAGAGACTTCAGGGTGATCACTAGAGAAGATGAACAGTCTCGAGGCATATTCCAGTGGCATGAAGACTGTTCATAGAGGCTATTGACAGATGTAATACCGTTGGAGCCTGCAACTGCAATAGAGGGAATGAGCTTGACTGTGACAGAGAAGACGAAGAGTCTCGACTGCTGGAGAGGCTAAGGAATCTTGGCATAACACCCAGTGATGATGGACACATGGGTTTAACCGCCAGATAATATGAAGAGTTGCAATGATGATCAGGCAGAGCACTCAACATGGGGAGAGCCTACAGAAGCATTGTAAATAGAGGATGCAGAAGATGCACAGAAAGAATAAAAACACAAAACAGAGAAGAGATTGGGGGATGTTGAGAGTGATTCATGTGTGTAGAAGGAGCTAGAGTGCAACAACTGAAATGCACAGAAGAGGAATGGTGCATAGAAGGGACATGGTGCATAGAGCATAAAATGCATAAGAACATAAAGTATAAGGAAAGTGTGTAGGAAGACACTGATGTAGGTAGAGAAGAGCAGTGTAGCAGAACAATGATGAGACCGATAAGCCATTGATAAACATTGTATCACTATGATAAATTTAAAGATAGCAAGCTTTATATCTCAGGGTGGTAGGGAGGTGCTAGGGAGGACTGTTGTCCTCATAGGTTCAAGTGGGTGCTTGAACACAAGGAGTTGTAGCTTCCATATGGTTGCATCCAGAGAAACCAGGGTGGCAGGGTGGTGCAAGGGAGAACTGTTGTTCTTTGTTTTACAGGTTGGTGCCTGTGTGACTGGAAGTTGGTGCTTCCATCCAGTTGGTGCTGGAACACTTAGAGAGTTGTTGCTTCCTTCTAGTGGGTGCTATAGAAACCAGGGAGTTGGTTCTTCCTTCTAGTGGGTGCTAGAGAAACCAGTGAGTTGGTGCTTACTTCTAGTGGGTGCTAGAGAAATCAGGGAGTTGGTACTTCCTTCTAGTAGGTGCTAGAGAAAACAGAGAGTTGGTGCTCTCAGCAATTTGTAGCTTGCAAAACAGAGGTTGTAGCCTCACAATGAGTTGGAGCTCATATGTATGATAATGTACAGAATGTAAAGATTACTTATCATACCAAGAAGAATAGGTTTTTACCCTTTATGGGTTTCCTCAGGAAATATCTGTGTCTGTATATTTCATATGTGTGACTGATGTCGAATGTTCTATTGCTTACCTCCCTGCATTATTGTGATTGTCATTAAGTGCTCTGCAAAGAGTTTAAAATAAGCATAATTGTTTAAGCATAGTAACAACTAATTCACCCCCCCACTATGAGTTGTCCAACAATTGGTATCAGAGCAGGTTCCTTTTATCTAAAGGTAGATCTATAAGCTTAAACATGAAAAGTCATGAAGGGACTTCAACCACTAAGCATCCTTTGTTTGATGGAACAAATTTTTCCTTCTGGAAGGTTTGAATGAGAACATACCTAATGGCCTTAGGTGATGATATTTGGGATGTAGTAGAGACTGGATACATAAAGCCTGTTGTGCTAGCTTCCAAGGATGATAAGTTAGAATTTAGATTTAATGCTAAGGGAATGAATGCTATCTTGAGTGGACTTACAAAAGCCGAGTTTGTAAAGGCAATGCATCTTCAAACTGCCAAAGAAATGTGGGATAAACTTATTAGCAGCTATGAAGGAAATGAGAAAGTAAAAGATGCTAAACTTCAAACATTTAGGTTGAATTTTGAACAAATAAAGATGAATGAAGATGAAACAGTTAGCAATTACTTTTTAAGAGTTGAAGAACTTGTTGT
>JZKD02S2310961.1:20613-33220 GCA_000966675.3 Picea glauca
ATCAATCAATTACTTGACATCAATCAAACCAAACCATTTACATCAATGACATATGATCCAACAATCTCCCAAATAATCAAACCATTGGCATCAATGACAACATGATCCAACACTTGTGAATGCCATGAAGGGTCTTGGTGAGAAGATTGAAGAATAAAGTTTAGTTCAGAAGATTTTAAGATCTTTGCTTGATAAATTTAATCCAAAAGTCTCTGCAATAGAAGAACTAAATGATCTTAAAAATCTGTTTGTTGATCAACTCCTAGGAACTTTAACTGCATATGAAATGAGAATCAACAAAGATAAATCCATTACTAGAGAATCATGTTTTAAAGCAGACAAGGATACTAATTCAGATTTGGATGATATTGAGGCAAAATTTGTGAGAAGGTTAAAGAAAGGATTAGAAAATATCAAGGCAAGCTTCCCCTCAAATTTTTTAACTGTGGTAAGATAGGTCACTTTGCAAATAAGTGTCCACATAAGAAGAAGGACCAGAACTCTGAAGGTGAAGAGAAGTACAAATCCAAAAGATTTGATAGAAAGAAAAGTTTATGTGTAAACAATGATGACTCCTCAGAAGACACCGATAGTGACACTTCCTGTGAAGATAAGGTAAATGAATTCATGCTTATGGCCAAAGAGGATTATGATAATAAAAACATAGGCAATGATGATAATGATGAAGAAGATGTGGTTGACTTGGAAAGAGAGCTGATTAGCGCTTTGGAAGAGATTGACATACTCAGAATTAAGAACAGAAAGAAAAAACAATTGTTGATACAGTTCGAGAAAGACAATAAACAACTTGATGAAGACTTTGCCCTGCTAAAAGTGGAATTAGAAGAGGTAAAAAAAATCAAGGAAATTCTGAAACAACAGTTATCAAAAAATAAGGCAAGATCTGAAGCCTTGGAAGAAGAAGTAGTGAAAACAAAGAAAGAGTTGAAGAATTTTTAAGCCTTGTATCATCAGAATCTGTCAAGTATCAAAGCCTCAGAAGGATTAGCCACCATTCTGAATTAGCAAAGGAATCCAAAGATGAAAATTGGTTTGGGTTATGAAGAGGGATCAAGTAGTGGTCAGCCAAGAAACAAAGAACCCATCAAGTTTGTCAAATCTACAACCAATGACAACAANATCAATCAATTACTTGACATCAATCAAACCAAACCATTTACATCAATGACATATGATCCAACAATCTCCCAAATAATCAAACCATTGGCATCAATGACAACATGATCCAACACTTGTGAATGCCATGAAGGGTCTTGGTGAGAAGATTGAAGAATAAAGTTTAGTTCAGAAGATTTTAAGATCTTTGCTTGATAAATTTAATCCAAAAGTCTCTGCAATAGAAGAACTAAATGATCTTAAAAATCTGTTTGTTGATCAACTCCTAGGAACTTTAACTGCATATGAAATGAGAATCAACAAAGATAAATCCATTACTAGAGAATCATGTTTTAAAGCAGACAAGGATACTAATTCAGATTTGGATGATATTGAGGCAAAATTTGTGAGAAGGTTAAAGAAAGGATTAGAAAATATCAAGGCAAGCTTCCCCTCAAATTTTTTAACTGTGGTAAGATAGGTCACTTTGCAAATAAGTGTCCACATAAGAAGAAGGACCAGAACTCTGAAGGTGAAGAGAAGTACAAATCCAAAAGATTTGATAGAAAGAAAAGTTTATGTGTAAACAATGATGACTCCTCAGAAGACACCGATAGTGACACTTCCTGTGAAGATAAGGTAAATGAATTCATGCTTATGGCCAAAGAGGATTATGATAATAAAAACATAGGCAATGATGATAATGATGAAGAATATGTGGTTGAATTGGAAAGAGAGTTGATTAGCGCTTTGGAAGAGATTGACATACTTAGAATTAAGAACAGAAAGAAAAAAAATTGTTGATACAGTTCGAGAAAGACAATAAACAACTTGATGAAGAATTTTCCCTGCTAAAAGTGGAATTAGAAGAGGTAAAGAAAATCGAGGAAATTCTGAAACAACAGTTATCAAAAAATAAGGCAAGATCTGAAGCCTTGGAAGAAGAAGTAGTGAAAACAAGGAAAGAGTTGAAGAAGTTTCAAGCCTTGTATCATCAGAATCTGTCAAGTATCAAAGCCTTAGAAGGATTAGCCACCATTCTGAATTAGAAAAGGAATCCAAAGATGAAAATTGGTTTGGGTTATGAAGAGGGATCAAGTAGTGGTCAGCCAAGAAACAAAGAACCCATCAATTTTGTCAAATCTACAACTAATGACAACAACAAACCTGCAGAAACAAAGGAAGACAATCAGCTGCCCAGGAGGAGTAAAGAAAAAGGTGCCAAGACTGAATCTGTAGAACAAAGAAATAATACACTCCCTGCTCAAGGAAATCATCAGCATGGAATAAATCGACCTACTCAAAGAAGACAATCATTTTCCAAGTACCAAGGATTTTTCTATGGATATTGTTTTTTCTGTTCTAACTTTGGTCACAAAGTTGTAAACTGTTCTTTAAAATTTAGATATGAGCAAGCAAGACATTCAAGRTATAGATATCTWCCACAACAACGAATGAGACACCCAAGTAAAAAACCTCCACAGATTGCAAATCACTTGATGGCTGGGAAAAGGACACAGGTTAAGCATAACAATCATTTTGACTCTTTAATCAACGAACCAAAATCTTACATCGGTCATAACTATGGACATAAAGATGTTGATTGTCGCTTAAAGAACTATGAATCAGATTTGAATTCCTCTGCTGAAAAGGTCAAGGTTTGGAAGAAGAAAGAAAGTGATAAGTGTGGATTAGTGTTGTCGACTCAAAGACAAAAGAACCCCTGGAATATAGATAGTAGATGTTCCAAGCACATGACTGGAGAAAAGGATAGGCTTCTGTTTATAAGAAAAATTAAAACAGGAAATGTGATCCTTGAAAATGATGAACCAGGTAAAAAAAAGGATAAAGGGATGGTGAGTTGAATTAATGGAAAAGGAGATTCTCAGGATGATCTTCCTATAGATGGGATGAAACATAATTTGCTCAATACAAGTCAAAAGTGTGACAAATGCAGTGAAGAGGTGTTCATGTCCAAAGAGTGTAAGGTAAATGTAAACTCAGGACAAGTGGTGAATAAAGGCATAAGGACAATTAATGATGTTGATACTGAATCCTCCCCTGCAAGTAAAGAAGAAGACACAGATACACTAAAAGAATGTTCAGTTAGCATCTATCCCACGGAAGAAGTAGAAGAAGAATCATGTCATAAGATGGAAGCTGAATTTTTGAAGGTTGAGAAGTCAAACACCCAAAGCAAGTTCTTAAAGAGCTCCATGACCCTGGATAAGCTCTTGGATAGTCAAAGATCACCAAATGAAAAATATGGTATTGGATACAACAAGGAAGAAATCAGTACTCCTAAGAAACCTGATACAGGTCCTTTGTCTGTGAAAAAGAAAAGCAGGTATGAGAGTGGTTGTAGCGGTTTTTTCTTGTGATTGAATATGGTCATAAAAGCCTTGGATTGTATGCATCATGGAAGAAAAATGAAATTGTAGTAATAGATATCGATGAGAATCAATGGGGATATCCAAGGGTTGTTTGAAAAGTATGAGCTACAATTACGCAGTGTGTCAGTAGGACAACAACATTTTTTTTTACAAAATGATATATATGACATCCTATAGAGATAACATGAGGAAAGACCTGGTCAAGGAAAGCTAACCTTTTAGGAACAAAGGGGGAAAATAGTCAGAAGAAGAGAGATAATAGTGAAAGGGGGAGTCATCCAGTTATGACAAGAAAAGGTTGATGAAGGAGTCCCAGTAAGAGAGGTGAGCAATATTGAGTATTCTACAGAGGATACATCGGAAGNTAGATATGAGCAAGCAAGACATTCAAGATATAGATATCTTCCACAACAACGAATGAGACACCCAAGTAAAAAACCTCCACAGATTGCAAATCACTTGATGGCTGGGAAAAGGACATTGGTTAAGCATAACAATCATTTTGACTCTTTAATCAATGAACCAAAATGTTACATCGGTCATAACTATGGGCATAAAGATGTTGATTGTCGCTTAAAGAACTATGAATCATATTTGAATTCCTCTGCTGAAAATGTCAAGGTTTGGAAGAAGAAAGAAAGTGATAAGTGTGGATTAGTGTTGTCGACTCAAAGACAAAAGAACCCCCGGAATATAGATAGTAGATGTTCCAAGCACATGACTGGAGAAAAGGATAGGCTTCTGTTTATAAGAAAAATTAAAACAGGAAATGTGATCCTTGAAAATGATGAACCAGGTAAAAACAAGGATAAAGGGATGGTGAGTTGAATTAATGGAAAAGGATATTCTCAGGATGATCTTCCTATAGATGGGATGAAACATAATTTTCTCAATACAAGTCAAAAGTGTGACAAATGCAGTGAAGAGGTGTTCATGTCCAAAGAGTGTAAGGTAAATGTAAACTCAGGACAAGTGGTGAATACAGGCATAAGGAAAATTAATGATGTTGATATTGAATCCTCCCCTGCAAGTAAAGAAGAAGACACAGATACACTAAAAGAATGTTCAGTTAGCATCTATCCCATGGAAGAAGTAGAAGAAGAATCATGTCATAAGATGGAAGCTAAATTTTTGAAGGTTGAGAAGTCAAACACCCAAAGCAAGTTCTTAAAGAGCTCCATGACCCTGGATAAGCTCTTGGATAGTCAGAGATCACCAAATGAAAAATATGGTATTGGATACAACAAGGAAGAAATCAATACTCCTAAGAAACCTGATACAGGTCCTTTGTCTGTGAAAAAGAAAAGCAGATATGAGAGTGGTTGTAGCGGTTTTTTCTTGTGATTGAATATGGTCATAAAAGCCTTGGATTGTATGCATCAGGGAATAAAAATGAAATAGTAGTAATAAAGATCGATGAGAATCAATGGGGATATCCAAGGGTTGTTTGAAAAGTATGATCTACAATTACGCAGTGTGTCAGTAGGACAACAACATATTCAACAACAACATTTTGTTTTACAAAATGATATATATGACATCCTGTAGAGATAACATGAGGAAAGACCTGGTCAAGGAAAGATAACCTTTTAGGAACAAAGGGGGGAAATAGTCAGAAGCAGAGAGATAATAGTGAAAGGGGGAGTCATCCAGTTATGACAAGAAAAGGTTGATGAAGGAGTCCCAGTAAGAGAGGTGAGCAATATTGAGTATTCTACAGAGGATACATCGGAAGCTGAAGATGAACAAGTCCAAGAATTAGAAGGAGAAGACTCTAGTTTAGATACAAATATTATGTAGGAATCAAATAAGAAAATCCATCATGTCAGGGGGAGTTTGTGTTGGTTTAATATCTGATACCTCCTAAAAATACTGCAACAACTCAAGGGGAGCATGTGTTCTTTGACATTGATGTCAAAGGGGGAGAAAAGAGTCTGGGTGCCTTTGTTTCCATCAATGCCAAAGGGGGAGATTGTTGGCATGTTTTACAAGCAACATATACTTGTCATTGATGGAAAGTACAACAACGACGATGGCTTAAGTATAGGAAGAATGTTCCAGGCGGGCACCAAAAGTATTTTGGGAAGACGCAGTAGAGCAAGCTCGATAAGATCAGAAGAGATAGTGCAGAGTATGCGTGTTTGTCATTGATGGAAAATATCACGACCAATAGCGCATGGATAATGGCATGGAAATGGAAAGTTCAACAAGTGATCGTTGGATCCCATTCAGAAGTGTAAACTCTAGGAGTCAAGGAAGCAACTCATGGAAGAAAATCGTGAAATGTGAAACCACGACTTAATTTGAGTCATCGATCAAAGAAAGATCTGGACCATTGATCTGACTCCATTTCGAAGTTTTGGATACCGAGAGTTGGAGGAGTCAAGGAATCAACTCACGGCAGGAACTCGCAATATGAAAAATCACGAAAAGATCTAGACCGTCGAATCATCAAGATTGTGGACTGTTGATCTGACTCTATTTTGGAGTTTTGGATACCGAGAGTTGGAGGAGTCAAGAGTTGAGACTCTTCATCACAGGAGTCCCGAAGTTGCGAAATGAAAACCGTCGATAATTTCAGGGTTTGTGACTTGGAGTGTCGAGATACTTCTCCACAGGAATGTCGAAATGTAGGAATGCCTAAATGCAAAATCACGAAAGCACTTTATGGATAAACGCTTGGTCACAACTGTGGGCATGGGAAGGAAGGAGATTTCAAGTTGCAAGGCTCCATTTCATGATCAAGAGTTGGAAGAGTCAGAGTGACTCACAACAAATTAGTGAAATGCGAAATTGCGAAATGCAACTTCGAATAAGGATGTGGTCACAGCCTGTGGTCACATCTGCAGAAGATGGAGGAAGGAGCTAGTGTAACCAAGCTCCATTTTGGATATCGCGACTTGGAGAGTCGAGATACCTCATCCCCAGATCCATGAAATGCGAGTCACAAAAGCACCTTCTAAACAGGTGTGTGGTCACCGCCTGAAGCCACATGTGAAAGGAAAGGTGAAAGGTGCCAAAGGCACAAGGCTCAATAGGTTCACAGTGTAACTGCTAGAAATGATTGATGGTTTCTATCAGAGGACTTGAATAGACTTCAGGGTGATCGCCAAAGAAGATGAAGAGTCTTGAGGCATCTTCCAGTAGCATGAAGATTGTTCATAGAGGCTATTGACATATGTAATATCATTGGAGCCTGGAACTTTAACAGAGGGAATGAGCTCGACTATGATAGAGAAGACGAAGAGTCTCGAATGCTGGAGAGGCTAAGGAATCTTGGCATAACACCCAGTGATGCTGGACACATGGTTTTAACCACCAGAGAAGCTGAAGAGTTGCAATGATGATCAAGCAGAGCACTCGACACGGGGAGAGCATGGAGAAGAATTATGAATAGAGGATGCAGAAGATGCATAGAGAGAATAAAAATGTAGAACACAGAAGAGATTGGGGGCTATTGAGAGTGATTCAGGTGTGTATAAGGAGGTAGAGTGCAGGAACTGAAATGAAAAGAAGAGGAATGGTGCATAGAAGGGACATGGCACACAGAGCATAAAATGTAGAAGAACATAAAGCGTAAGGAAAGTGTGCAGGAAGACACTGATGCAGGTAGAGCAGAGCAGTGTAGCAGAACAGTGATGAGATCGGTAAGCTATTGATAAATATTGTATCACTGTGATAAATTTACAGATAGAAAAATTTATATCTCAGGGTGGTAGGGAGGTGCTAGGGAGGACTGTTGTCTTCAAAGGTTCAAGTGGGTGCTTGAAGGGAGGGAGTTGTAGCTTCCATCTGGTTGCAGCTAGAGAAACCAGGGTGGCAGGGTGGTGCAAGGGAGAACTGTTGTTCTCTATTTTACAGGTTGGTGCCTGTGTGACTGGAAGTTGGTGCTTCCATCCAGTTGGTGCTGGAACACTTAGGGAGTTGTTGCTTCCTTCTAGTGGGTGCTAGAGAAACCAAGGAGTTGGTGCTTCCTTCTAGTGGGTGCTAGAGAAACCAGGGAGTTGGTGCTTTGTTCTAGTGGGTTCTAGAGAAACCAGGGAATTGGTGCTTCCTTCTAGTGGGTGCTAGAGAAACCAGGGAGTTGGTTCTTCCTTCTAGTAGTTGCTAGAGAAAACAGAGAGTTGGTTCTCTCAGCAAGTTGCAGCTTGCAAAACAGAGGTTGCAGCCTCACAATGAGTTGGAGCTCATATGTATGATAATGTACAGAATGCAAATATTACTTATCATACCAAGAAGAAGAGGTTTTTACCCTTTATGGGTTTCCTCAGGAAATATCTGTCTCTGTATATTTCATATGTGTGACTGATGTTGAATGTTCTATTTCTTACCTNGTGGTTGTAGCGGTTTTTTCTTGTGATTGAATATGGTCATAAAAGCCTTGGATTGTATGCATCATGGAAGAAAAATGAAATTGTAGTAATAGATATCGATGAGAATCAATGGGGATATCCAAGGGTTGTTTGAAAAGTATGAGCTACAATTACGCAGTGTGTCAGTAGGACAACAACATTTTTTTTTACAAAATGATATATATGACATCCTATAGAGATAACATGAGGAAAGACCTGGTCAAGGAAAGCTAACCTTTTAGGAACAAAGGGGGAAAATAGTCAGAAGAAGAGAGATAATAGTGAAAGGGGGAGTCATCCAGTTATGACAAGAAAAGGTTGATGAAGGAGTCCCAGTAAGAGAGGTGAGCAATATTGAGTATTCTACAGAGGATACATCGGAAGCTGAAGATGAACAAGTCCAAGAATTAGAAGGAGAAGACTCTAGTTTAGATACAAATATTATGTAGGAATCAAATAAGAAAATCCATCATGTCAGGGGGAGTTTGTGTTGGTTTAATATCTGATACCTCCTAAAAATACTGCAACAACTCAAGGGGAGCATGTGTTCTTTGACATTGATGTCAAAGGGGGAGAAAAGAGTCTGGGTGCCTTTGTTGCCATCAATGCCAAAGGGGGATATTGTTGGCATGTTTTACAAGCAACATATACTTGTCATTGATGGAAAGTACAACAACAACGATGGCTTAAGTATAGGAATAATGTTCCAGGTGGGCACCAGAAGTATTTTGGGAAGACGCAATAGAGCAAGCTCGATAAGATCATAAGAGATAGTGCAGAGTATGCGTGTTTGTCATTGATGGAAAAGATCACGATCAATAGCGCATGGATAATGGCATGGCAATGGAAAGTTAAACAAGTGATCGTTGGATCCCATTCAGAAGTGTAAACTCCAGGAGTCAAGGAAGCAACTCATGGAAGACAATCGTGAAATGTGAAACCACGACTTAATCTCCATTTCAGAATTTCGGATACCGGGAGTTGGAGGTGTCAAGGAAACTCACGACAAGAATGATGAAATTGTGAAATGTGAAACCACGACTTAATTTGATTCATCGATCAAAGAAAGATCTGGACCATTGATCTGACTCCATTTCTAAGTTTTGGATACCTAGAGTTGGAGGAGTCAAGGAATCAACTCACGACAGGAACTCACAATATGAAAAATCACGAAAAGATCTAGACCGTCGAATCATCAAGATTGTGGACTGTTGATCTGACTCTATTTTGGAGTTTCGGATACCGAGAGTTGGAGGAGCCAAGAGTTGAGACTCTTCATCATAGGAGTCCCGAAGTTGCGAAATGCAAACCGCTGATCATTTCAGGGTTTGTGACTTGGAGTGTCGAGATACTTCTCCCCAGGAATGTCGAAATGTAGGAATGCCTAAATGCAAAATCATGAAATCACTTTATGGATAAACGCTTGGTCACAACTGTGGGCATGGGAAGGAAGGAGATTTCAAGTTGCAAGGCTCCATTTCATGATCAAGAGTTGGAAGAGTCAGAGTGACTCACAACAAATTAGTGAAACGCGAAATTGTCAAATGCAGTTTCGAATAAGGCTGTGGTCATAGCCAGTGGTCACATCTGCAGAAGATGGAGGAAGGAGCTAGTGTAACCAAGCTCCATTTTGGAGATCGTGACTTGGAGAGTCGAGATACCTCATCCCCAGATCCATGAAACGTGAGTCACAAAAGCACCTTCTGAACAGGTGTGTGGTCACTGCCTTAGGCCACATGTGAAAGGAAAGGTGAAAGGTGCCAAAGGCACAAGGCTCAATAGGTTCACAGTGTAACTGCTAGAAACGATTGATGATTTCTATTAGAAGACTTGAATAGACTTCAGGGTGATCGCCAAAGAAGATGAAGAGTCTCGAGGCATCTTCTAGTAGCATGAAGACTGTTCATAGAGGCTATTGACATATGTAATATCATTGAAGCCTGGAACTTCAACAGAGGGAATGAGCTCGACTATGACAGAGAAGACGAAGAGTCTCGAATGTTGGAGAGGCTAAGGAATATTGGCATAACACCCAGTGATGATGGACACATGGTTTTAACTGCCAGAGAAGCTGAAGAGTTGCAATGATGATCAAGCAGAGCACTCGACACAGGGAGATCATGGAGAAGAATTATGAATAGAGGATGCAGAAGATGCATAGAGAGAATAAAAATGTAGAAGATAGAAGAGATTGGGGGCTATTGAGAGTGATTCAGGTGTGTATAAGGAGGTAGAGTGCAGGAACTGAAATGAACAGAAGAGGAATGGTGCATAGAAGGGACATGGCACACAAAGCATAAAATGTAGAAGAACATAAAGCGTAAGGAAAGTGTGCAGGAAGACACTGATGCAGGTAGAGCAGAGCAGTGTAGCAGAATAGTGATGAGACCGGTAAGCCATTGATAAATATTGTATCATTGTGATAAATTTACAGATAGAAAAATTTATATCTCAGGGTGGTAGGGAGGTGCTAGGGAGGACTGTTGTCCTCAAAGTTTCAAGTGGGTGCTTGAATAGAGGGAGTTGTAGCTTCCATCTGGTTGCATCTAGAGAAACCAGGGTGGCAGGGTGGTGCAAGGGAGAACTGTTGTTCTCTGTTTTACAGGTTGGTGCCTGTGTGACTGGAATTTGGTTCTTCCATCCAGTTGGTGCTGGAACACTTAGGGAGTTATTGCTTCCTTCTAGTGGGTGATAGATAAACCAAGGAGTTGGTGCTTCCTTCTAGTGGGTGCTAGAGAAACCAGGGAGTTGGTGCTTCGTTCTAGTGGGTTCTAGAGAAACCAGGGAGTTGGTGCTTCCTTCTAGTGGGTGCTAGAGAAACCAGTGAGTTGGTGCTTCCTTCTAGTAGTTGCTAGAGAAAACAGAGAGTTGGTTCTGTCAGCAAGTTGCAGCTTGCAAAACAGAGGTTGTAGCCTCACAATGAGTTGGAGCTCATATGTATGATAATGTACAGAATGCAAATATTACTTATCATACCAAGAAGAAGAGGTTTTTACCCTTTATGGGTTTCCTCACGAAATATCTGTCTCTGTATATTTCATATGTGTGAATGATGTTGAATGTTCTATTTCTTACCTCCCTGCATTATTGCGATTGTCATTAAGTGCTCTGCAAAGAGTTTAAAATAAGGATAATTGTTTAAGCACGGTAACAACTGATTCACCCCCCCCTCTCAATTGTCCAACATCAATGGAATTTATTGTATTAAACCACACAGTTGTGACCAGATGATCCCAAGACTCAGGCAATGAACATAGTAACGTAATTTCCTTGTCCTGATCATCAAACTTTACTTCCATAGTAGTTAACTGACAAATTAGAGTATTGAAGAAATTCAAGTGATCAACAATTTATGTACCTTCTTTCATTCACAAGTTGTACAACTGTTTATTTAAGAAGATTATGTTTGAAAAGTTCTTTGTTATATACAGACTCTCCATTTTGGTCCACAAACATGTTGTTTTCATCTCTTGAATGATGTTAAACAACACCTCATCTGCCAGACAAAAACGAATACTATTGAGGGATCTTGCATGCAGATCCTCCCAGTCCTCATCTGTCATGCTTGTCGGTTTACTTTGACTTTCCAACCAGGACCTTTTGCAATATTTGTTGCACAAGAAAATCCTTCATCTTGAATTTCCATAGTGCAAAGTTATTCTTACCACTGAATTTCTCCACCTCAAACTTGGAACTCTGCACTTTTTCCATTAGTAGAAGAAACAATCCAAAACCACTACTTGTAAAACCAAACCCTTTTAAATATGGAGGAATAATGATATAAACCCCAAAAAATTTAATAAAAAACCGGTATTTTAAAAATATATATATATATTTAATAAATATTTTACCCCTTTTAAAAAACCCTTCCACATAAAATAGAAAAGGTCACCTTTTAAAAATCCACTCCACTCACGACCATGTCTTATTTAGAATAAGACAAAAAAACCCTTCACCTTTAATTTTTTTTTTCATACCTTTCAAATACTTTCAAACCATGCAATTTTTTTTTCTTAAATATCGGTGCCCCTGGGAGTATTGAAAGGGAGCACGATTTTGAGATCAACGCTCCTTTACTATGGATGGGGGAGTGTTTATTTGTCAACGCTCTGTAGTGCACAAACTGGGTGCACTGATTTTACAAAATATGATATTTTTTAAGTGTGAGAGCATTAGCGTGCATATAACACTGCCTAGGGAGTGTTGATAACCTGCTACTCACTCAATCCCACCTTCTTGTGCTCACAGGAGACCTGCACACAATTCTCCTTGGCTCACCTGCGACACCTACTCAATTCTCCTAAGCTCTAATACCACTTGTTGGGAAGCAAAAGAAAAACATAGCATATAACAAAGCATAAAATAAGCAAGATGAAACACACATTAAACCAAGAACATCAATCATATACTTGACACAGTGATTTATGTGGAAACCCAAATCGGGAAAAAACCACGGGCAATGATTATCGATCTTCTTCGTATTCAAGGGAGAACTGCAATAGCCTTCTTAGGCATACAATCATCCTCTCCTCACACATTCGTTTCTCCTAGCTTGCATTGTGCTCTACCTCTATGAGTATGCTCGTATATATAACATCTATCACTTAGTTACATAGACTGATCATGAATAGATCACATAGTTTCATGAACAATTCATAAATAGATTGCATGCATGCACAGTGCATGTACATTTGCATGTGACCACATGAGGAAATTCGTTGACATGTTTCAAACAATTAAGACTTC
>JZKD02S2310972.1:0-12149 GCA_000966675.3 Picea glauca
TCTCTGAAACCATGAAGGATAAATTTGACACGTTCAGGGGAAAGAGGGGCTTGGATGTTAGAAACATCAATGATAAGAATGTGAGGTTTGAAACACATATATTGGCCTGCAAAATGCTATGGAAATGTCGCAAAGATGAAGTATCAGTTTCTGTCATTGCACTCACAGAGAAATGTATCACAGGATTTCAGATGATCTGGGATACCTTTTTGGTTAACAACTTTTTACAGGATTGCATGGAGGCCCAGGAGAAGGGTGTTGAATTTCATTATGCTTGGTTGATCATTCTTATTACGTTGGTCAAGTGGAAAGAACCTAGGTATTACCAACGCATGTGAAATCCAAGTAGTAACATTCTGGCTATAAGATATACCAATTTATGGCATTCACCAATTAAAAGAAGACATATTGATAGTAACATCACGTTCTTTACCTACTTGGATAAGATCACCTCTTCAATTGCACAAACACTGCACATATCTGAAGAAGAAGTAGAGACATACAAGGATATCTCCTGATTTAGAGCTAGCATGCACCATATGTACATGAAGGAGAAGAAAGATCCATCACGACAATGGTTACCCACCACTTATAGGTTGAAAATGGAAGATGTGAATTTTATAATCAATGACCGGAAGGAAGAGTGGAAGAGTCCGCCAGAAAAACAGGGTTCTCAAAGAGGAGGATTATCAAGACAAGAGTGATAAGGAGTTGAGTGTTGACTAAGGAAAATATCAGATGAATGGTGTAGGCGATCTTCCTGGAACATCAACGGTCCTCGAAGCAGGACCAAAAAGGAAGGATAAGGGGGAAGATAAAATAGGAGGGATGCGAAAGAAATCCAAGGCATAGAGGCAGACCCCATTTTACATATTATCCAATGATGACATGGAAAAATTGGCTACTAGATACATGATTATATAGAAGAGTTATGGGAAGAAGCAACAAAGAAGCAAGAAGAACAACAAAAGAAAGTTCAATACCAGTTGGGCATGCTTAAATAGATGTTGGAAGCTACAAACCTAACGAAAGAGAATAGGTCCAACAATGAACCATCAATAGGGCCAAAGAGAGAAGAAAAAAGAACCCAGACGACCTTAACACAACTGCCACTTGGGCACATAACCCTACAGATTGAGACATACACGCTAGAGTTTCTAGTGGGTTTGTTGCATGAGCAAGTAAATGCGTTGCGCCATATGAAGATAGTCATATTTAGGATGTCCATGCAAAATTTACAAGACTTGCATGCAAGACTAGTGCAAGAAATCAGAAACAGAGGAGAGGAAGAAAACAGGGAGTTAGAAATAATAAGGGATGAACAAGCCCAATTACAGGAGAAGTATGACACAACACTGCAACAAAAGAGGGAATTTTAAGGCAGAATAGAAGAGGCTCTAAAGAACAAGGACGATGATGAAGAGAGAGATGAGACAACAGTAAAGGAAAAGGACGAGGCTAAGAGCATGGCGAAGAATACCCAAGCAACAATCCAAAAGTTGTACAAAGTAATTCCATAAGTTCCCCGAGTAGTCAAAGCGACTATGGAGGAACAAGTGCAGAAGATCAGTGAATTCATTAAGGGATTCTGATCACATATAGAATATTTAAAGCTAAGGATCATGCCAGGATTGCCACTAGAGGTGTGTAAAGGAAGAAAGAGAACGACAACCACAATATTTCCCAACATCAAGAATATTGAGGGAGAATGCATGAAACTGTGTGAGGAGAATGCGCAGGTGTGGACAGAGTTGATAGAAGATCCATAGATGAAGGTCGTAGAGGCCAAGCTAAGAGAGGCACAAGAAAAAGAACGACACGCGGTAGAAAGGGTGGCTACATTACCATTGATAGCGTGCATGGAAGCCATTCTGGCTCAATGATAGGCACATGTAGAAGTGGAGAAAATGATGGATCAAAAAAATATCCTACAACAACGATTGGGACCATTGCAAGAAGAGGTAGTGTGGGTAATTGGAGAGTTGGCTACAGTGCATGGTAGAGTCAATCAAGCAGCAGTGGAAGCAGAGGAAAAACTTACAAACTTGATCGCGCAAGGAGCAGAGGAGATCACAACAATAGATGCCACAATAATAAAATAGGTAGAGGGGGAAAAGGTGGCCTCTCAAAACTTCAAAACTTCATTTCAACATGGAAGAGTAGCCAACAGGCCTGAGTGGCTCGGTACGAGCCACAAGTGAGTGTTGGGGGCCTGTTGGACAAGCTGTCTTGAAAACAGTTTTTATAGTTTGGATTAATTTTGGAGGAAAAATCCTAAGTATATGAAAATTTCTCTGAGGAAGAAGGAAAGATAGAGAGCATGCAGGTGAGGAAAATCTAGTAGGAGAGTGTGCAAAAGGAGGAAAATGTGCAAAAGGAAGACAACGCATAGCTTGAAGAATAAATCTAGAAGAATAGTGCAAGGAAATAAAGCATAACATGAGAATGACAACCCAAAATTCCATAAATAGAAGAATAAAAAATAAGCAGCATGAAGGATGAAAAGTAGAAGAAATGCGTCGAACAACCAGTTAATTGAGTCGGCCATGCATTGTAATGGGATATTTTTGGGATGAATAGATTAGGGTTTTTATCCCTATATTTTGATATAAATATGTAACAGTTTGGGAGATTAGGGGTTGGTTTATCATCCTTATTATCGTTGTTGTGGGTTAAGTTAGTTGGTTCAACTAGTTGAAGGTTGAAAAGGATGAATAAAGGAATGATAAAGATATGTTGTGAAATCTTGTGTTGACTATATTTTTGTGTTTGATTATGAATATTATTTCCATGCATCGTAGAATAACTTCATATGATAGTTAAGTATGGTGCAATGATTTATGACTGTGACGGTAACAAATCTATACATTAAGCTAGAATATGATAAGTACATGAATCTGAATCATAAGTAAGTTAAGAACTAAACATAACAAAGTTATGTTAATAAGATAATGAGGAAGAATAAACCAAATGTGTTCCTCCCATTCCCTTACTACTGCAGAAGCCTAGTTCTTACAGTCCCCATAGATACCTTGGGTGATACTTAATATGCGCAAGCAGGTGATGCCAAAAGGGTCAGTTTCTGGTGGGTTTCGTTGGTCTTAGATAACCTGAACCTTGGATCTTACAACTCATGTACAAAATAGCGCCAAC
The DNA here is from genome assembly GCA_000966675.3 of Picea glauca. Lineage (NCBI taxonomy): Eukaryota > Viridiplantae > Streptophyta > Pinopsida > Pinales > Pinaceae > Picea > Picea glauca. The sequence continues at coordinate 3,154 of JZKD02S2310972.1, forward strand.
ATAATGACTAACCCATTTTTTGTTTGTGTATGATGTTCTAATTTTTGGTTTTGTGCGGAGTCAAAAGGCAAGGTCTTAAATGACATTCTAGATCTTTTCTTTGGGGAAACAAGAATGGTTATAAATAACAATAAATTTTCAATATCTCCCTGAGCTGGAGGAGGATATTAGGTTTTCTATGTCCACTATTTTCTTCTTTCCTTCGCATGATTTGTAGGATGAAATCAAGTACCTTGGGTTCAAGCTTAAGCCTAAAAATTATGACGTTGAATATTGGGAATGGCTTCTCTCCCAGATTGACACGAGACTCAATTTATGGTGCGATAGGTGGATTTAATGGGGATTATAAAATCAATAATTGAATCCATACATGTATATTGGCATCTTCTCACACTTATTTTGAAAGGTATTCTTTCTTGTATTAGGAATTGTATTTTAATTACATATGGATGGGAAACACAAAATATTTAGACTCGAATTTGGTAAATTGAAAAGGTTTATCCAGGCCAAAGGATCAAGGGGGTTGGGGTCTCAAATATCTTTCAATCTTTGGATAGGTGATGGCTGCAAATTTATTGTGGATATTCTTGACCCAAGATAGTCTATGGTGACGTATTACGATTGATAATTATCTTACTCCTAATACCATATTGGATTGGGTTAGAAAGAGGCAGAAACCAATTCATAATATTTCCAATTAATGGAAGACACTTTATCTTGATTTTCTGATCCTTGGTCAATTATTGGCTTGGAAGGTGGGTTATGGTTCTCTTATCTAGGTTGAAATGGATGCAGTTGTGGGTTGTAGTGACCATATAGGAATTCATTCGTTGCACTCTAAATCGCATTGAATATCCTATTAACATGATAATATGGGGACAAGTGTCATTTTCGAAGGTGTCAATGAATCTTGAGGTTCATGGAATCAATTCTAGTCTCTCTTTACCTCTGAATTGAGAAGGGATCGAGTTCGTTTAGTGGTTGTTGATGACGATTGGGTTTGGGTTTATACTAATTCAGGGGGATGTTATACAACCAAGCTCATATATCAATCCATGATGCATGTGGGTGATGGTGAGAATCAGTAGTGGTACTCGAAACTCTGGAAGATCAAATGATCACCAAAGAGTGTCTTGTTTTTCTGGGTCATTCTCAAAGTTCAGGTATTGACTTGGGACATGATGCAACATATGGGTAAACAAGACTCAAGGTTATGTTATTTATGCAATTTTGTAGAGGAAATAAATTCCCACTTATTTTTTTTCATGTGAGTATACTTGCTAGGTTTGGAATGAGTTAGAGCATCATTTGGGACTGGTCCATGTTTTGTAAATAGACACAATTAGTGAATGTTTTTGTGGGTTCTTCAAAGATTTGTCCTTGAATTTGATCAAACTTCTCCCAATTGTGGTGACTTGGGGACTTTGGCTGGCCAAAAATGTGGGCATTTTCAAAGGTAAGTTTTCTCCTCCTTTTAAAGTTTCTCAACAATCAATGGCATTGTTGACAAGGTATAAAGGAGCGACATCTGTGGGGAATCCTCGAGTCTTAGGAGCTCTGGATATCAATAGGAATACTTCGTGGGGATACTTTAACATAGCATATCAATGGAAGAGACAAATTTGTATTCTGGGGTTCATACTCTTCTTATAGGATTCTCATTTTGTGATTAGCAAAGCAAATATGGGGTTGGGAAAAAATAGCCAAAGTGAGGTTAGGTCTCTTTTTTCGCTTCTCAAGTGTGCAATGATTTAGGATGTGATAGCTCTAAAATTCACGGGGACTCCAAATTAACCATTGAATATATGAATGACGTCACCTTTTTATAAAATATGAACTTTATGGTTCTGGGATAGACCTTAAAATCTATTTCTGTACTTTTTCATAATATCTGTTATAGGCATGTTTACAAGGACCATAATACTGTTGCCAAATCCTTGTCTAAGGAATCCCCTAATATGGATAGAAACCATATGATTATGGAAGAATTCATTGGTGGGGAGATGATTTCCCATAGGGAAGGAAATTATCGTGACATGTAATACTTGGAGATTTGTAGTCTATCTTGTTAATGGTTTTTTTATGTACTTTGGAGTGTAAATATTTTTTAATTATTTTCTGAGTGACAAACTCAATGTTTTTTTTTAAGGGATGGTAGCATTTGTAGATACAATTTCCATCAAGCTTTTTAGCTAATTCACTGTGAAGTGCTATAGTTCCTAAGGATTGTAAATTTTTCTCTCTGGAATAGATGTTACATTTTTTTCAAGGAAAATATATTGATTTTCATATTATTAATTAATGTGTTTGAATATAATCATTGCAATAGTGTATTATGTCATTTAAACAAATATACTAGTTGATTGCACCTCTATTCATAATTGTAATAATGTATTCAATCCATATATGTAATCGCCAACATAACATTTCACAACATCTAAGATTGTGATAGAATAAGAAACATATTTTATTATATATGAATAAGGGACCCAACATCATACAAAATAGAACAACATAAAGGTCCACCATAATAAAAATGTCAATAAAAATGTGTTACAATTATTTGTATCCTATAATCATACCAACTGCGACAAAATATTGTTTTTTTTCAAACAAACATTCCTAAATATAAAACTTGTAATATTCAATTTTTCCACGAAAAAAGTGTAATTCTATTCATCCGAAGAGAACCAAGTTACATTTTGTAGGTGCCTTAAGCATGACCCAATCAAGGGTAAAGAGTTTAGAAAATATAAACCAAAAGGGGGCCAAAAGCAGGTTGATAAGCCACAATGAAAAATACAATAATAGGAGTTGGAAAAAAAAAACCTAAAGAGGCAGGAAAAAGACCAGATTCAAGAAACCCCAACACGATAAAAATCATTGGAAAAGAAGTCCCAACAAAAAAACCTGGAGGAAAGATGTGCCAGATCATATCATTATGAAGTTATCACATCAACAGAACCAGATAACAATGACAATATTGAAAACCCCAATTGACAATAACACCAATAAAAGAGAAGACCAAAAGCTACACGCCCTCAATAGGACCTCAAATCTCTAGCCAAAACTCTTTAGTTGATATGAGGAAGAGAGAGACATCAATAACAACCAAAAGGAACCAGATCTGAGCATACATCAAACCCTTAACAAACCAACGAAACTAGAGAGAGGAACCAAAAATTCAGAAGTGAACCAGAGCGGAAGAACCAAGCAACGAACCCAAATCTGCGCACACATTGTATGAACCACTATGCAACCCCAATCACGAATGTGAGCCCAGCCACAAAAACCATGAAATCTGTGAAAAAAGAGAAAGGGAGGAGCTCTGCAACCACCTCTACCCACTGAGTGATCAACATCAAAACCCCCCACGTGCACTATAGTAAACAAATGGCATAAAGAACCTTGTAGTGGCTGACAGAGGTCGACCACACCCGCAACCCAGTGAAAAAAATTCCACTACAGGACAGCACAAAGGAACCGCATCTCGGGCTGAGGCTAGGAAAACCCTAGCCACAACCTAGTTTTCCAAAACTTGTAACATTCAATTATATTGATCATCATTCATTTCTTACATTGTTGTCATTGCTTGAGCTACTTGCATGCCTTGTTTCTTCATTGCTTGCAGGGAATATTTTACTTGGGTTATTTTCAATGTGTTATCACACAATCTATAGTTTGGGAAAATCCCAACCCAGGCCACAAATGTGAGACACAACTTGGAACACCTATCACTATCACCTTAATAGATGTTCCCCTCATTTTAGTGAAGGACAAGTCCAACACAAAGGAGGCTTCTTGGGTGAACCTAGGGGGATTGTGATGGGAGAATCAAAGAGATTGAAGAATGCACCTATAGGTCAAGGTCAAAGATGGAAATGAGGCTTCAGAAAAGGTCTTATGCTCTGGTAAATGGTTTCCAAGGTTGTGTACATGCAAAACAATGTTAGACATGCCCAAAACAAGACAATATATGACGATTAAAGCCTCAAAACCAATAGGGAATCGACAAGAAAACTTGTTGTCCCAAAGTTGCAGTTGTTTGAAAATATATATCAGTTTTAAATAAGTTATGACATCTACAAATTGAACCATCAAAATCAAGTGTATGATGTTGGAGAATAAGCTAGCAATTAGTAGACAAACTTCCAATCATTAAACCAAGACTTTGATAGCAAAAGAGGGTTGTTATTAATTGTTATCAGAATTTTTTTATAAAATCCTTATGGTCGTAGCAAACATTTGCTACAAAAGCAAGTTCTAACCACTAAAATAAACAAGCAATCCACCCAAATGATATAACCTTTAAGCAGTATATCAATTATGACAACTTGCAAGTGAATTTCATCGGTAGAAAAGTGAGAAAGAGAGTGAGTTTGTTGCAGCCCTAATGGTTGTAAATAAATGTTTATTACAATATCTTAATTACTTGGAAAAACATGATTCCCTTAGGGCAAAATATAGCTTAAATCATGTAGAATTAAATTCCAAACTTGAACAATTCAATCTTCTTGAAATCACGTTTACCAATGCAAAATATTCAATCTGCAATGCAAAAAAAAAGATTAATTCCTTATCTATTGGGTTATGGAGTCTCTTTTTTATGTGCTAGGGTTTATTAGTCCTCTAGGGGTGTAATCCTTTTTACTCCCTAAAGTAAACAAACCTTAGCAAGGTAAATCTACAAGGGTGTAAGCCTTTTTACTCCTTGTAGCAACCTTTTAAATAGCCTTTTCAATGACAATAAAAGAGAGATACTTGATGGAGGGTGTATGCCTTTATACTCCTCCAAGGGCTTGACAAAATAACCTTGAAATAAAGAAGAAACACATACAATTGCATAAATTCCTTACCTAATCCGACATATAGCATGAAAAACCCTTACTTATCAATATGTTCCACGATAATTTCCAATAAGAAGCATGGAAGAGAAATCACTAGACTTATTCCACCAATAGACAACTAAAAGCATCCATTTTGCACCAAAGACCAGAAAGAAAGAATTGCCTATGTAGGGAGAAAATTTCAGCCAAGAGTTTATGTAATTCTCAAGTAAGTTGTGTCTAAAATGAAAGTGAGATGACCTTTATTTATATGAGGTCATCTACAACCAACTTGTCCACATAAGAAAGTCAACAAAAAATTAAAAGAGGGCCAACCCCCTTTATTTTCTTTTACAATTTGCAAAAATTAAAATTAGATAAAGTAAATCCCTTAGAAGGGTGACGTTATGCCCTAAAAGGGTGACACTAGGCCCAAAAATTGAGAAATTGGGCCTCTAGATGAAAGTCGTTGGGACTCCAAACACCATGTGTCCATCTCTCATGCTATGGAGTGTCATGTTATGCATCTTCCTTCTTCAAACGACATCACCTCTCTTCCAAGACCATCTATCACATCAAAACCCTAGCCTCCAAGTGACGTCAAGGGCTTATGGAGTGACGTCCTAGGCCTCCAAAGGCCAATGTTCAAGTGCAAGGGTCTATGATGTCATCATCTAATGTTGTACAAGTGCCTCTAAAGGAAACATCTATCATCTCAAGTGTATAATGGCTCTGGGGTCCTCTGCCCATCCCGTGGGGCATGGTGTCCATCCTTAGGGTTTTAAACCCCCCATGAAGGTCAAAATGGCACAGTTCCTCCATGGAATAGCTTACACTTGGCAAGGTCCCGCAAATACAAACAAGTACACCCTCCAAGGGTCCACAAGTCACATGTATCATTCCAAGTAAGCCACATTTAACAAAAGAACCACCCAAACATGTGCATTAAATCCCCCCTTTTTAAACTAAACAAATGCTCAAAGACCTTATACAATTTGCCAAATTTAGGTATGGGAGGGTTGTCATGGTGCCCTACTGGGTAGGTCAATCACCCAAGTCAAAGAGTGTTTCCTAAGAAGGCCCTCTCTATGTCATGTAGTGAATATGATGTGGATGGGGGTGCGACTTTTGGACATGGGGTTCTTGACATATCAAGGGCTCATATTGTCTCATTTATGGGTATCTTTGTAGAGGGTGTGTTGCATCCTCGTTTGCAAGGCAAATTTTTTCCAAACCTTTTTATTTTTCATTAATTTATTATGGTCCAAAACATTGAGTGCTATGTGTAATGGAAAGTAAGGAGCATCATAATGCCACTTGGAGCTAAGAATTTGCCAGCTACAACACCTCTATTCCTTCAACCCCTTCTTTCCATGAAATGAGGTACAAGCCCTTCTTAGGGTCAATAATCATGAAAAGACAAAAGACGATGAAATGGAGGGGAAGAAGTGTGGAATGTTGTAAATATGGATGAGAATAGTATGATGAAACTTTAAGGAGACCCCCTGGTAGCAACCCTTTTCCCAAGGGTGACCCACTTACTAGAAAATCATCTCAACCACCAAGGTGAAATGAAGCAAAAGGTCTAATTTCCAAGCAAACGTTTTCATAATCAAGAAATGACTCTTTGCAACATGCTCAAATGCTTCAATTATTAAAATGACACTTACCATGATACCAGATTTGTTACCTCATGAAGCAATACATGTTGTCCTCTATGGGACAAGTTGGTGTGTTGGATGTTGTTGTTATCGATCAATGGTGATGTGTGGTGAGAGGAGGGGCCCTTCCTACTCATCTGGCTCTCAACACTCCATGTTTTTAACCTGCAGGCCTCAAGACATCAATATCTCCTTAGTTACCCCTAGCCTCGGGGGGTAACACAATGTTCTGTTGATTAGTTTGATTTTGTTCTACCTCTTCATGTTCCATCTACAAACATAGAAATAAAGTGTAATTCCACCACATACTTCGTTTCCTATAAGTTTTGTATGTTAAGGAAAAGTATGTACATAATTAAAGGTTTCTTTTTGTTCCATTAATTATAAAATAAGGCAAGTAAAACAACATAGATACTTACAAAGTGTTTAATTGACCCTTGATACTCCAATGTCAATCAAATGTTCATATGGATCTTCTTTGTACATACAATTTGGTACAAAACATCCATGGACAATTGTAAATTAATTAAAATATAGACATCTCAACAAATATGAAATGTTAAGCAAAAGGCAAGTGCTCACAAAACTTGGAATCAACCCTTTTTCACCTTGTCTTTCCATCTTATGAGATGAATGGGTTGCATGTTGTTTTCATTTCTGCAACTAACAAAAGAACTAAAAATTAGTGTTTCGTACAAAAAAACTCTATGATTGCACATCATAAAAATAAAATAAAACAAAGATTACTTACATTTAATGGATGTTGTTGTTGGGATAACTCCTCCTCCACTTCAATTATTCTTATTTCTTTGACTATATCCTTGTATACGTTTTTGGACATCCTTACCGACATGATTCAAATATCATTTCATTTGTCATTTGTAACATTCATAATCTTCCTTAAAAACAAAAAGCACCATAAAAACAAATCAATATTTCCGTGAAGTTAATATAGAAGAAATATTGTTTTTGTATTTTTTAGACTAGTAAGTACATAATATAGAAAAACAAGTTTAGAAATACTACTTTATAAATGATTCTTTTTGGTTATTATATGGTTTTTCTATTGCAAGTTTCACAAATATTATTGTCCATTGCTATAAAAACACTTGTTGTGGTTTAAATATATCCTTATTCTTAGATTCATTAGAATATTTGTTGTATTGTAGGTGAAAAGAACGTCTATACATCCTTTCCACTATATCCCTCATAGTTTTAAAAAAGTTCCCCTTTCCTCTCTTCCCCCATCATTTACTTCTAGCACCACTCTAGATGAACTAAGGACCAATTCATCATCATTTACATTTTTTGTAGTTTTTTTCTTATTAGGAGGTCCTTTTGTTGCTTGTTGTTGTTTTTGCACACCATTCAACATATGGAAAAATTGAATGGTTGATACTTGTTATCTATTATTTATTTTTTTTCACAAAGACTAGGGAATTTTTATTCATAAAAAGGGCACAACCAAGACCATAAACACATCCTCTTGCAAGTCCATACCCTGCTAACTGTCATTCATCCCATTTTCCATGACACTCTGCAAACCTTGTGCTATCTTCGGCCTAACTATCAGACAACGATGACCCGTGGCCAGAAGTTTGAAGCCTACACCAATGATAGACCCTCTAACATGCCCTTCACTCCCAGAATGAAACAAATACATAACCCAAAATCCCAAGAAGTAATTGAGAAAATGTTGATAAAATTTCAATCACTCTTTCTCGGTAATAATCCAAGTGTTACTGCGCTTGTCATCACCTCAGTGCCAAATTTAACATCAGACCACCTAAACCACAACAGAGTGATACACAAATCAGTTACCTCAAAATCGATATCCAAGCATGCATACAATGAATTTTCATCCGAGTTCGCAAGTCAACTAACGAAATCTACCTCCCGGAGCTGTACTGTATCCCAATATCTACTCTGTGTAATAATGGAAACCTTCCAATCCACTATCATTTCCATCGAGCGTGGAACTAAACAATCCTGGCCCCGTACCATCTACTTTATTTCATCCAACCCCCATGAGTCTGTCTGCAATTCCAACCCATCACTAGTGTCTTTGACCTCTCACTTACCATGAATTCATTGTCCAAGCATGCACCCATTGAAATACCAAATGATCTCGCAAACCGACTTATGAAATCCCCCACCCGGAGCTGTACTATATCCTTGCTTCCAGTCTGTGTAATAATGGAAACCTTAGAATCCAGTGTAATTTCCATCTTGAATGGATTTAAACATTCCATGCCACGTACCGTGGATTTCCTCTAGCACCCACGCGTCTGTCTACAACTCCAACCCATCACAATTAACTTCATCCTCTCCCCATAATACAAGATTTTACATGCACAAATATATCCACGAAGCCTATCATTGGATACATGCATGAGACTATGTAAGCCATGCTTACCCCACAATCCCCACCCCATCTCAAATGGATACCCATTAGGGAGGGGGGCACTATAATTTCAACCCTACTGATCCACAAGGAACCAGGTGTTGG
>JZKD02S2310972.1:17468-33220 GCA_000966675.3 Picea glauca
AATTCCAATCCGATCGTGCTCTCTAGGGGACCTTACTAAAAAACAATTCACCAAGTGAAATCATTTTGAATTTGATTTTCCTCCTTGCCAAAGAAATTTGTGAACAACATGTGCTAATGAATTTTTAATACCAACAAAAGCTAATAATGAGGAGAATTGGAAGATAGGAAGAGAAGAAAGAACATATTTGACCAAAACCAACATGTCTTCCGAATTCAGCCAAATGGCTCCCCATATATTTCAAACTTCTATTTAATTGTCTAAAGAATGATTTTCCAAGATCCCCAAGAAGTGATTTCAGATAGATCGACATTCCCAAATATTTGAGAGATTTTGAGTTCGTTTTGAATGAGAATTGAAATACATTGGCTATACCCATTAAGGAATGAGCACTAATGTTCCAGACATACAACTGGATTTTGTTCTTATTGATTATCCCACCGAATACTTGAGTTAACTGATCCAAAATGGATTTGAATCTGCAAGCTATAACTCTTTATGCACCTCCAAAAAGCAACGCGTCATCAACAAATTGTGAATGATTAATTCTTTTTACTCCTCTGACAATCTGGAGACCAGGAATTGCACTTGAGTTTTTTTCCCATTCTAATCTTCTATTTAGTGCTTCAACCATTAGTACATAGAGTGGAGGGGAGAGATGAAAACATTGGCATGGGCCTCGAGAAGCTTTAAATAAATTTTTTGGATGACAATTAATTAGGGGGGATATCCATGAATTGTTGATACAAGAGCCTATCCAGGTTATGAAATTCTGATCGGATCCAAATTTCTTCAAAACTATGTTAATAAAGCTATGCTTGGCCATACCAAAAGCATTAGCCATCTATATTTTAACAATCATACCTTTTTCCCTCAAATGTTGCTCGAATGAATGGACTCCTATACTAGAATAATATTATCTCATGTTTTTCTTTTTTCCACAAAGCTACCTTGATTTGAGAGAATGAGTCGACTTAAAAGAGGTTTAATCATGTTGGCAAGCATTTTTTCCATGATCTTGTAAGATACATTACATATAGCTCCTTGAAGGGTATACCCATGATTATGTGTGGGAGCTTGCACCAAGGCATAAGTCCGTTAAGCAGGTTGTCAACGAAACTTTTCCACCCGCTCTATCTCAGCCCTTTCTTACATTGTTCCCTCGACGTTGGATTTCATCACCAACTAGTGCATTCATTATAAGAAGGTTTTGTTTTCTTGTTTTCTTCCTATATTTTTAGCGTGTGTTGTTTGTTTTCCCTAGCAGACTCTAGGTTGGATCTGTGTTTAATGGCATTAGTTCCTGGAATGACCAATGAAGGAACCCCTTTTCTAGGGGAACCTTTTGTTTTTCCTTCTTACAGAAACGTTGGTCCTCCTTACATCGCTAATTTGAGCCTTCCATGTCTCACAATTGGATTACCGGTATGGTTATTTTCCACTTAGGTAATCTCGAATGCATCTAGTGCTTCGGTTGTAAGCACTTCCCCCCAAGAACATCAACCTCTGCAAGGTCTTATTCCGTTACATCTTCTTTGTCGAGTGAAATCTCTAAAGCTAGTAACCTGGTGGATACAAAGAAGAAGAAAAGGAAGATTAAGAATATTAAAAATGAGAAAGGGTCCAAACTTCCAACCACTGTCAGACATGTTGGAAACCAACTAGTTATTGATGATCATTCTAGGAGTGTTGATCCCAAGACAACCCAAACACGTAAGCCCAAGTACCCTTGCAGGCTTTGTAAGGGTATCCATCTTCTTAAGGATTTCACTGGTCTATCCAAGGTTATAGAAGCATGGTCTACAGACCCCCACCAACCCGTGTTGTCAGCCTCTGAACAATATGCTGATAACCTCTCGTCAACTAGTCAGGATACCGTTGGGAAGAAGAAAAGTCGAGTCAAGTTCCCATGTATGTTATGCATAGGGATTCATCAAACTCACCTTTTCCCTCGTATGGACGAAGCCTCAAAATTACTAGAAGACATGACTATTTCCCAACCTCAACTTCCAGCTGCTTATCGCAAGCTTACTCTCAACCCACCTGTAATTGATGGAATGATCAATCCGATCCCTTCATCTATCAGTCCGGTCGATCAGGTAGTCAATCTAGTCATGTCCTTAGTTGAACCAGTTGAAAAATTGGTCAATCCGATCCCATCCTTGGTTGATCCCATTCTCCCATTGGAGAGTGCAACCCAAGCGGTCGATCCCTTTCCACTCGTTGACCCCATTCTCCCCTTGGAGAATGAAACCCAAGTGGTCGATCTAATCTCGTCATTGGTTGATCCTACTCTCCCACTAGAGAGTAAACCCGATGTTGGTCAAGTTTTTCTTATTGATACAGACACTATCGTGCTGGAGGGCATTTTGCCTTCTTTCGTGGAACCCCCTCCAAGTAATGAGTTCATCCTTTTTGATTGGGGTGTGCTAACTGGCCCTCGTCTTTCCTCTCACATTCCTTTCAAGATTACAGTACAAGTTTGTGGTCAAGAGGTTCCTCATATGTTGATAGTTGAATGTGCATCCGTTAGTATTTTTTCCTCTATTGCTTGGCAAGCTTTGGGTTATCCTCAACTTATGTCGGTTACACAAAATCTGTTAGCTTTTAACAGAAGAACCAATCACCCTTTAAGGATTGTTCCTCAGTTTCTTGTAACTTTGGGAGGGAAAAATGTCTTTATTGATGTCATGGTAGTCTAAGAACCCTTGGATTTCAATTTACTCCTTGGGCGATATTATGTCTATGCCATGAAATCTATTGTTTCCACTCTTTTTCATGTGATACCTTTCTCTCATGATGGAAGAATTGTGACTATTGATCAACTTTCATTCGTTGGTCCTGAACTGACCATCAACTTAATGACCTCCCTAAACGGTTCTTATATGCACATGGTTTCACCCCCACAACAGGTCAATTATGTGGCATTGTCTCCCATGCCTTCAGCTGCTGATGAAGATGAGCCTCTCATTGTCAGCTCAATCTCTTATGACTTGGATCCGGTAGTGGACATGGTTATCTCTTCGATAGGGTCTTTAGAGCTTGATCTCCTTACCCCTGTTGCATCCCTCGACATGGTTTCCTTCTCGAGAATTGTTATTCTATCTAGTGAAGATATCTTGGAAGCCATGTCTGAATTTTGTCCCTTGATATGGTTTCCTTCTAGAGTGTTGTCTTGTCGGAAGCCATGATCAAGAAGAGTGTTGAGCATGGTTTTCTGATTTCAAGCTCGCTAAAAAATGAAACCAGTTGTGAGTATAGTTTTCACCTCTTTGTAGCCACATCATTAAAAAATGAAACATAGGTCTAGGATTGAACCTTGATTCACGAGCATAGTTCTTGTTCATGTGTCAAGCTCGTTAAAAAATGAAATATATTTTCCCCCTCTTCGATTGAGTCAAGAACTTCGTTATGTATAGTATTGGAAGCGTCTTTTCATCCTCCTATGTTGTTGGATGAACCAAAGCTTAGGGGGCAATGCTTACAACCTCTAGACTTCATGTTGAAGTTAAGCCTCTAGATTCTTAAGCTGGGGGCTAAGTACCAACCAGCCCTGGATTCTGCGTTGGGAATTCACAAGCATAGTTTTCTCTGGTTCAAGCTTGTGTAAAAATGAAACCACCTACCTCAAGCATAGTTTCCTCTGGTTCAAGCTTGTGTTAAAATGAAACCAGGTCCAAGTATAGTTTTGTTTAGTTTTAAGCTTGTGAAAAAATAAAATCTATCCTAAGCATAGTTTTTTTTTGTTTTAAGCTTGCGTAAAAATGAAAACAATCCCGAGCTTAGTCTTTGTTCTTTCTCATGCTCGTAAATCAATGAGAATGTAAATGAGTATACTTTTATCACTTTTTTGGACTCGTAAAGGTTATACGAAAAAGGAACCCCCTGGAGTTCCCTTTAAGCTCTTTTCAGACTCTCTAAACATGAAAAGATTGTTGAGCAATCTTGTTCTTTTCACACTCCTTAAAGTATTTGAAGGAAACGTCTGTTGAGCGGTAGTTTATCTCTTTTTCGGTCTTGTCAGAATATTTTACGAAAAAGGACATTTTGGAGTTTTCTTTAAGTATTTTTCAGACACTCTAAAAATGAAAAACCCCTGAGTTTTATTTCTTTGGACTCATTAAACAAACATCAAAAGGCCCATATGGGACTGAACCACTCCTTCCTAGGGTTTGTTAAACATACTCCGAGGGACTCATTCGAAGGATGAGCTTATAGTTCAAGCATATGTTATCCTCCTCAAGCTTGTGTAAAAATAAAGAGGTACTTGCCAGAAATGGTGGAGGGAAATTGGGAAACAAATGTATCTAAAACTGTATTCTATGGAAGAGTCACTTTTTAAACATGACACCCTTTCACTGGCTTTGTGTCTAGGCTGGAAAATTCGCTTGTCTCTTGATCATACTCCTTTATAAGATTACTTTTTGGTCCATGATCCCTGTTGTTGAGTCAGTGTTGCCAAGACAATTGTCGTGTCATCAATATTTTCAAAGAGAAGTTCAACCTGGAAAGCCTTCTATTGTGTCGACCATTTCTACAGTCCTTAAGCCTTCTATTGCATTAGCTATCCCTAAGTCAGTCCTGAGTCACTGGTTACTTTGATCTACTTTAAATCTTGTTACCCATTTCGTGTCATTGATGGAGGATACATTAAGGCCCTCATATGACGAGTCTTTTCCTGTCGACTTCAACTCATCATACAAGAATTAGACTTTGAAACTAATTGGTACCTTGGAACTTGCATGCCTCAATGGTAGGTTTCCTCGCTTTTGACAGTGGGTTTTCATTGTTGACCCCTGATCGGGAGATTCCACCGAGTGTTTGACTTCATCTCATTAATTCGCATTCGTTGGATTGTACTAGAGTACCTTAGGAGTCATTGACATTAATGGTGATTTCCCTCACACTTGTTAACGATATTCATTAATGATGAAGTGGTTTCTACCATGTTCAACTTCAGCACATGTATTCACATGGTTAGATTCGTACTATAGAGTGGTGGAGATGAAGACCCTAAATCTTTTTTGACAGATTCAGGTTGTGTTGGAGTATATTCAGATTGTACCGTTGCATATATCCACAGTGTATGTCTCATGGCTATGTTCAAATTTGAGTCTTTAATGCATAGATCCACAATGTATTTTTGGTGTCTATGTTCAGATTTGAGTCATAATGGCATGGATCCATAGTGTATGTTTGGTGTCCATGATCTATATTACTTGACATAGATATTTTCATGTCGGCATTTATGCTTTGAGTCATTTGTATTCTGATTATAGGAATGCCTACCTCAGTGATGATACATTATTATACTATATTTCCTTGTTTGTTGGCAGGTTGTTCCTTGTTCCCTACACACACTTGACAAAGTATTTCAGCTATCACTCTGTTCTAACTTCATACTTTGGGGGGCTCTCCATTACACATTATTTTTGTCACACCTATGACTGTTAATGATGTAAACCTATCCTTTTTCTTGAGAAGGATCAATGGCATGAATCCTTGAAGAAGAATGAAGATACTTTTTCCCAGAAAGATGGAATTATACTTTTCCTTTGTCAAAAACCTTAGAAAAAGGAACCGTCACACCTTGCTTAGTGTTAAGGGTGTGATGATCTAGGATTGTCGCAGTTTGAACCACAATGTCCTGCGACGTCATCACAGTTTTCTCAGTTTTAAGGGTGCGATGATTTTCGTACGAAGGAAAAAGAGGAATTTCTTGAAATTTCTAGAATAGAAGCTTCGATGGTGAGTTGGCCTCCGATCAGTTTGGATCTGAGTCGCATCCCTGATCTCATGGGATCATCCTAACCTCCTCACCTTGTCCTCTTCAGCTTATAAAGGGAGAAGAGTTCTCATGGGAAAAGTTAGCTTGGGAAAGTTGGTTAGAGCTTGATTAGCTGGAAAGTTCTTGAGTTTTGGAGCTTGTATGTTGGCTTTGATCTTTGCTTTGTCAAGATAGATTGTTGATCTCAGAATCCGTGTAGCAGAAGTGTGTGGGAAGCAAGGAACTGTTGGAAGGGACCTTACAACATCAAGGCATTGATTGTATTCTCCTTTTCATATCTTTAATACAATGATATATTTATTTACCATAAAATTGGTCTTATTTTACTGTATGACTCCTTGATCACATACATACATTTTGTTGAGTATACATTGTTACTTTCACTCCGATGGCTTGTGTATTTTTACAGGTTCAACATCCCATAATCCTTGAAACGGAGAGAGGTTAACACTAGCGAGGAGAAACGACGTTTAAAAGGTAGGTCATTTATCTCTGGTTAGTTAGTATGCTTGATAATTAAAACTTAGGGAAAGTTTTATATTATGTCTTGTTTTGTTCTAGTTTCTAGGTGAAACTAGGGAGATCTGTTTGTGTCCGCACTTACTGATTAATCCGATAACAATATGGGGTTGTTGAGATCAATTCCCACTTCCGAATTTTTCCTCCCCTTTTCTATTTTCCCAACTTCTTTTGTCCATTTCTTTTCCCTCTTCTGTACTTACCCAAATTCCCCTTTTCTTTTCTCCCTTCTATTCTCCCTTTCTAGTCACTATACTTAGTCGTGTTTTTTAAAAATGGTGGGTTCACAGGTTGGAGGACTAGCTGGTTCTCACTTCCTATTCCCATATCATGAGTCTGACCGACCGCTGTATAATTCTATACTTAACTATTTCTGTAGTCATGGGTTCCCGGTTTGGCGGGTTCAAGCTTTCATATCCCATGTTTTGTGATATACATTTTGCACCCAAAAGATCCACAATCTACATTTTGAAAACTGGACTCCCCGATCTCCTAAGTATCTCTTCTCTCCTATATTGAGTCTGATTGACCGTTTTACAACACTTATCCATTTTTTGACCTTTCGTAACAATGGGTTCTCAGGTTCAAAAAAATCCCAAATCCCAATTGCTCTCGTTCGTCCCCGCCACCTTTGCGCTTTTCCCAATATGCATTTAGTATGGCTTAATGCTAATAAATCATCATGTAGGTTCCATAAAGATCATCATTAATAAGTGAAGCGCTCGAGGATATTTCTTATTAAACCACATCAAAGCGCGATTTGCAGAAGAATATATTATATCTCTGAAGTGCTCATTTCAAATATTATCTGGATTAAAAGAACATTCTTGTCAACTTATGGTAGCAACAACTCGACAACAATTCCACAGAGACACTTTGAACATTTTTGGACATGCGGACCAAAAATTTTAGTGGTCTAGAGCATATTCTTCCTATTCATCCCCTTCTGCTCAGAAGGAAGTAATTTCGACATTCATAATTGCTCGTGTAGGCTGTGTTCCTAAGGTTTTTGATTGCAAGGAACTAGTTTTCTGGTGTGCTGAGAAATATATACCAATTCAGTGGATTATTCAACTTCAATACCATTCTCCCATCTCTCTTTAACCTCAAGTGTTTCGTAAAATTCTAAAACTCCCAGAGCCAACACTCACTTTCAAAGGTGAATATTGCAGGGACTTCTTGAAAAAGCATGACAACGGCCTGGACCTCTTGCCTGAATTCTTGGAGAATATCACGACCATCCCTAAAGATATTACCAGGTTGCAAGTCAACTCGTTCAAAAACCCCTTTCGGTAAATTTCTTGGTTATTAACCAGAGTGACCGGCCAAGAAAATACTGCCAGTATTTCCCGTATGATTCTTTATATCTTATATTTTACTTTCAAGGACCAAGCCATCTCCGATTGGGGAAACATGATTTCCATTGAAATATCTTCCCAATTGTCACAATAAAAAAAACATAAGAAATTCTTTATGGCCTCTTATTTGGTATTTGTCATAGCACATTGTTGTCAATTTCATAAATTGACTATCTGCAAGAAGGTGAATTGTGAATTTGACCCATTGACCTTTTGGTACCAAGCGTTGTGGAGGATAAAA
Organism: Picea glauca; assembly: GCA_000966675.3. NCBI lineage: Eukaryota > Viridiplantae > Streptophyta > Pinopsida > Pinales > Pinaceae > Picea > Picea glauca. The sequence goes on from JZKD02S2310972.1 coordinate 25,375, forward strand.
ACCTCCTTGCATTTTTATGAAGTTTTCAATGACTTTGTCTCGGTTCTTAAAGGATTATTGTTTGGAAAAGATACCTCCAGAATATCTGCCCAAGAAAGGAAATTCTTGGATAAAAAGGGGACGTTGGAGCAAATGGAAGATTACAATGTTATCAGACTTTTCGGTGCTAAGGAAAATCCTTCCTTCCTTCCATGACATATATCCGACATAATGTTTATTACAGAGGTGGCAAGGAGATATAATTTATGGCTACACTTTTTTCATGAGAAACGAAAAAATCAATTCATACCCTTTCCTTGGAAAATTGGGGACTTTGTATTCAGATATATGAACAAAATCGATGAATTTGTGAACCACTTCCACAATCTCAATCTCAAGTATGTTGAAAGGATAAAAGGGTTTGACCCTAATGAGATTTTTGTGGAACATAAGTTAGAAGTGGGATTTAACAATTCATTTATCCATATTCTTCTAGGAGAAGAAGAAGATAATAACTTGGTTGCTCCTACTCTCAATGATTGCGACTTAGAGACAATACTCAGTACAAATAAATTTTACAAACAGAAAGGAAAAGGTCCCAACGAGAAGAGTGCTCAGTCCCCAACTGTTACTCTTAATACTACAACATCTCGGAGTAGTGCTCTAGTGGCCCACCCTTCTAGGAAAGTTATCAATAGTAGTTCAGGCAGAGGAGGAGACAAGAACCCCCTCAGGGAAAAATTGAAAGCTCGCATAAACTTCCTCCGAGGAAGAAGAGGAAAAATATTGTACAAGAGGAAGAAGAACATCGTGCCGAAAGTGAAATCAACAACTTATCCCTTGAATATATGGAGCTCAAGGCTAACATCGAGAAAATGTTTCCTAACATTGATCACCTAGGAGGCACATCCCACCAGAATCCGTCATTGGAAATTATTGAGAATGAGACCTTTGATGAGGCAGAGTCATTTGTGTTTCAGAGCATTGTCCTTGACAATGAATCTAAGAAATTAATTATTGAGAAGAGTGATGTGAAGAATAAAAAGGGAAAATATCGTTCATAGGTTAACCTAAGAAATATGCGGCCTTCCTAGATTTCGAGAATCCATAGAGAAACCAACGATGCATTAGACGACTCCATTGGTGGTATCAAAGCGGAAAATATAAAGTTAAAGGAGAGGATTAAGGAACTGGAAGAGACCTTAATGCCTCTTCCACTCCTTTCCAACCCTTTGGAAATTGTTGGATCCACGACGCTTGCTGCTAAATTAAAAGGATCCTTAAGCTTACTTACATAAACCAGGAGTTATGTGGAGAACAACATCAAGAAAAGAATGGCATTGATCACAGAATCTTGGGAAATTTTAAAGAACATGATTTATTTTCGATCGAGGGCGCACACCTTTCATGAGTATTTGTAGGCCGACCTAAAAAATGAAGAAGGTTTTTACCTTGATGTTGTGGTACCCTTCAGTGTTAAAGTTTCAAACATGACAGAGCTAAGGAGAAGAGAGGAGGATATTCCTTCTCCAAGCCGGATTAAACAGTTGAACATGTGTTGGAAAGAAAAGATAAAAAAACTAGAATGATATTGTTAAAAAATGCAACCAAGACATATCAAGGAGAGAAGAATTATTCAAAATAATCACGGAGGTAGACTTAACTGTAAGCACTAATGAATTCCAAGATCCCAAGTTGATCCTCAACTTGTTGTTCCTAACAAAACAACAATTTGATGAGCAAGTTGAGATCTTTAGAGGGTTGTCAATTGAAAATTTCTATGGTATACTTGAATATAATGAGGACGACATAGACAATTGGCTACTAGACTACTCCATGAAAAATTAGGATATTGAAGAAGCATTACATGGTGTTTCCTTGATCTAAGAGACTTGGAGGGAGAGTTATTCAACATCAAAATCTAGCATGAAATCAACATGGCACCAATGAAAAGTTACATCGAACAATGGTTCAAGAAAGCTATTGATAAACTGACCAATGAAGGACAAGAAGCAGTTGAGACAATTCCTATAACCGTTGATGAAAATGATAAAAGGACATCAAAAGGAAAGTAAAAGAGGAGAGACCATCATAGTAAGTTTATGTTGATCATATCCTTCTTTTTATTTATCAGGTCCTTCATCAAGTTATTCCACCTCTTTCACTAGAAAGGTTTAATTGAAGATTGATAACTCGTTTTTCTTTCTTTTTACCAGGTCTTGTTGATTCTTCTACCGCCCACCGTCTTCCTTCTAAAATCTTATTTCTTGTATTTATTTGTTTTATGGTTTGCGAGAGCCCCAATCCCAGTCTTTAAGACAAACACATTTACAATTTCAAAGAATATGTAACAAACTATATATTTTTTAGAAATTTCAAGAGAACTACTTTGGGAACAATCTCAATTGTGCTTTGTAACCATGTTTTCAGAATATAAAGTATTTGAGGTTGATCTATCATTATCTTTATTTGAGCTGCCCATGTGTCCACTTTGTTAAAGTTCTCTTTTGCATGTGGATCATATTCTTTTTATTTTATGTGATCAGAAATCTTTATCTCAAACTTTGATGGATGTGAGGAAATTTTGTTTATTTGCTTTAAATGTGTGAAATGTGTGATTCCTGGTCCTTTCTCATGAACTTTATTTAAAAGAAGAAGAAAAATTCCTTTTATTTTTCTCACAACATATATGCTTCTTTAATTACTATGACATACTTCTATCAAGTCCCACATTTTGAATATGTAGAAATCGCAAGAAAATCTAAAGAGGTGTAACACCTCTATAAAAACACAGGGGGATTTACATCCTTGTGAGGTTGTCGTTTTGGTCCTAACGGATTCAAGCGTCAACATTTTTGGTGACCATATTGGGGAATGAACTGAAATTTGGAACCTGGTTTAGCATTTTTGAAAAATATATGACTTTTCCCCGGGTTGATCTGCCCCACTTAGAAATTGGATTGAATAATCAACGAAGCATATTACATTAGTTATACAATCTGGTAATAACAACAGTCGAGACTCGAGAAGAGTTATAAAGGTCATTGCAGATCTTAGTCCAGGAATAATAAAGAGAAATCCTTCGAAGGCAGAGGAGAGAGGAACGACAAGACCGAAGAAGTCAAAGGCTAGCTAGAGTAGCACAAGAACAAGGTCGGGATTGAAGTTGGATGAATACAAGGGACCCATTACCAGAAGTAAAAGTAAGCAACTCTTTATTCTTAGAAGTGAAAAGCTTATCCCTGGAATCTCTCTAAATATGGTAGAAATAAACAAACAACCTTGAGACGATTATCATGAGGAGAGATAAGGAGGTAGAAGATATGCTACAAGAAATCAAGGAAACCCAGGATTTGAAAATTGAAGGAGGGTGAGAGATTCCCCTCTAAATATTATAGATGAGCAACATGAACTCCATGTTCTCCCTAAGGGAACCCTAAAGGAATTTTCTGGAGATGGAGCAATCGATGCAAAGAGGCATCTACACTTATTTCTTGATTTTTGTGATTTTCATCGTGTTGAGCATGATGATGTCATGGTAAGATTTTTCCTGCAAACCTTATCAGGAAGATCATATGAATGGTATACAACATTTCCTAGTAGATCAATTCGCTCATTTAATGACCTCGAAGCTATGTTCCTGACTATGTTTTCCCCTCCAATTGCTTATCATACCCTTCTCATTGATTTCACCCAGATTGGTTTGAGAAAGAATGAAAGGATAAGATATTTTAATCTCAGGTTCAATAAAACCTTGAGTAGGATTACAGAAGATAAAAGACCAAATGACCTAGTCATTCTCAGTTGTTATAAGAATGCAATTCCCCAAAATGTGAAATATGCTATCAGAACATCCCAAATGGATACCTTGGAAGAGGAAATGACTAAATCCACTGAGATGAAAGAAATTATGATTGAAACGGGTGTTGATCTGACATTATCCTGGGAAAGTACAAAGCCAGCTAGGAGGATTAAATATTGATAGTCAAGGAGCTTCTGGTTCAAGAAAGAATGAAGAATTCAAACCTCGATCTGCTCAAAACCAAAAAATGGGAGGATAATTTTTCAAGGGAACCATACCTGATGTAAAGGTTGACCTTGTGGTGGCACATGAAACTAAGCAAATAATCAAAATTACACAGATGAATAGAACTATCAAGCAAATGCAGAATGAGATAATCAGACTAAGAAGGGGAGATAATTACATGGAAAATCCAAGAATTCCAATCCTAGAGCAAAGAAGGAACCCTCGCCAAGAAAACAGAGTGAGGTTTGAGAAAACGGATAATCCACAAAGACCAAGGGTTCCCAGACAACCTACTCCCAATGTAGTTGTTCTAGATGATGTGTATGACAAGCAATTGATTGAGCAAGAGAATTATTACTTACCTGATGAAAGCTTCAAAACTGTGCAGATGGACGGATGTGAGATGTCCATGTATATATTTGGAGAGGGAAACAACGATCCCAACTCACAAGAAAACATCACCCAGACAAGAGGATTTGTAAATAGATAATAAAATAAAGGCGATTCTGATAAAGAGAACCAAAAAGAAAAAGAAAAAGAAAAAATAAATGAGAAAAGAGCAAATGAGAAAGTGACGGATAGTGTTGGAAGTAAAAGGCAACACATCACATCAAACTCCACTCAAATGACATATAATGTCATAGAGGATTTGAGTAAATTAAGGATAACCTTTCCCTTTACGGAAGTGGTGAAGATTCCCTAGCAAAGAGAAAACATTTTGAAATTTTTGGACGATCCATCTGAAAGAGAAGAATTTGTTGTTACCAGTCCAAAACAAATCCATAGCCAGTCAACTGCCAAGCTAAGAGGTAAAATTCCTCCTTTTTACATTTCCATTGAAAATCATGATGTTGTATTACATAATTGTTTATTTGACACTGGCGCGACAAATAATATCATGCCACTAGCGATCATGGAGGCATTGGGCATGAGTTGCACCAAGTATTATGAAACCGATGAAAGTATATATGCAATTGATTCTAGAAAAGTGCCATATTAAGGATAAATCAAGGACTTTTATGCTTGTATCACGATAGCCCCCCATATCATTATAGTTTTCAATATTATTGTGGTAGACCTTCCTCCAACATATGGAGTTGTGTTGGGAAGAGATTGGACATCTATGATCGAGGGATATATAATGAATGATGGAAGTTGTATGATGTTTCCAGGCAAGGAAGGAGCAATGATTAAAGTCCCTCATGAACCCATAAAACCTTTCTCTTTCAAGAAGAAGGACAATGAATTAATGAAATATTTTATAGATGTCGGGATTGGAAACTATGATATCCTAGACATGGAACATAGTGAAATCCTAGAGCAAGTGCAAGACATGGAGAATCAAGAATGTATGTTTGAAGGATATTGGAGGATGTCATTTGATGGAGCTTTTTCAAGATCTAGGAATGGAGTTGGAATTTTTCTTTTGAGTCCAAGTAATATTATGCACCACATGCTATTAGACTGGAGTTTTCATGCACTAATAACGAGGTAGAGTATGAAGCTTTGATTTAGGGGATGATCCTTGCACAAGAAATGAAAATAGAACATATAATTGTAACTAATGACTCAAAGTTAGTGATCAATCAGGTTACCTAGAGGTATAAAATCATAAAGGAAAGACTCAAGTTATATTTCAAAAGAGTTAATGAATTGATGGAATCTTTCAGTTCCTTCAACATTTCTTTTGTTCCAAGGGACAAGAATCACAAGGAAAATTCATTGGCCTTGGCAGCCTCATTGTCAAACCCAAATGATATCACAAGAAAAATTTATTTCCAAGTAGAAAGAGCTTTCCGACCGTCCATGTCCGATAACATTGAATATTAGCAAGTATTCGAGAATGATGAACAACTGGAAATTTCTCTGTTGAATGATGATGATGATGAAGATGATAACTCGCCTGTTGTCCCCAAATATTGTATACAATCTGAATCTCTTTTTACGAAAGATGAATGTGCTAAGAATCTCCTTGAAGAAGTTTTGGTTCGAAAAGTGCAAGAGAAAAGAAATCTCAATATTGGAACTGATAATTCCCTAAAATATGTCAACTTGGGAGTTGATTGCACCACTGAGTAAGTTGATCAACATGTTGCCTTGTTCAAATAATACATTGATGTGTTCACTTGGACCTATGATGATTTGAAAACTTACGATAAAACTATATTCTAGCATATCATTCCTTTGAGGGAAGAAGAAAAGCTAGTAAAGCAAAAAATAAGGATGATGAATTCCAAACTGAAACCTCTGGTAAAGATTGAATTGGAAAAATTAAAGAAGGCAGGAATAATTTATCCCATTAGATACTCAGACTGACTTTCAAATCCTGTGATTGCAATAAAAAAGACTGAGGAAATCTGGATGTGTGTTGACTTCAGAGACCTTAACAGAGAAAGCATAAAGGATAACTTTCCTTTACCTAATATGGAATTCCTTTTCCAACAAGTCACTAGATCATCCTGCATGTTCATGTTGGATGGTTTTTCTAGATATAACCAAGTCTCGGTGGTTGAAGAAGATAGGGAAAAGACAATAGTTATCACACCTTGGGAGACATATGCATATGCTCAGATGCCCTTTGGTTTGAAGAATGTTGGAGCCACATTCCAGAGGGCCATGGATCATGCATTTAGCGGTTTGATAAGAAAATTTATGGTAGACTATCAATATGCCTTGACAGTGCATTTGAAAATAAGGGTTGATCATATCCATCATTTGAGAAAAGTTTTTGAAAGATGTAGAATATATGGTGTCTCTATAAATCCAAAGAAATGCTTGTTCGCTGTAACTCAAGGCAAACTGTTGGGCCACATTGTGTGCAAGGAAGGGATTTACATAGATCTGAAAATAGTTAAAGCAATAAATGAGCTCAACCCCCGAACATCCATGAAGGGAATCCAATCATTTTTCGATAAGATCAATTTTTTGCGAAGATTTGTTCCTGACTATGCAAGTATCGTAAAGCCTATCAATTTGTTGTTGAAAAAGGAGCAGAGGTTCGAATGGAAAATAGATAATCAAGAGGCTTTCAATAATATCAAAGGAGAAATCACCACAACTCCAGTCCTCATTAGTCCAGAATTTCAAATGGGTTTCATCATCTATTCATTTTCTACAGAGACAGTTGTTGCATTTATTCTTACTTAGAAGAATACCAAAGGAGAAGAACTCCCAATAAGTTTCATGAGAAAAACCCTACATGACTATGAGTTGAGGTATTCAGAACTGGAAAAGCAAGCCTTGGCTCTTGTAAAAGAAGTAGCACATTTTTAGACGTACATATTGAACTCCCATGTTATTGCCTATATTCCTGCATCGCCAGTGAAGATGCTTCTGAATCAACAATTGAGAGAAGGAAAATGGGCTAACTAGCTGGAAAAGATACAAGAATATGATATCAATATTAAATCTTTAAAAGCTATCAAAGGACAAGGTTTATGAAAGCTCATCGCAAATGGTGATTTTGTGGATGGAATGATTTCAATTTCAGTAGGAGAACCATTAGCTGATTCATATTGGTATAGAGATATTATATTCTACTTAAGGTCCGGGCAATTTCCTATCACCATGAAATCCAAGGAGTGAAGAACATTGAAGATGAAGACAAATCAATATGTGTTGATTGCTGATATACTGTTCAACAGAAATTATGATGGTATACTATTGAGATGCATTGATGAAAACCAAGCCTAAGAACCGATGAGAGAATTCCATGAAGGAATATGCGGTGGACACTTTGCACCTACTGCCATCGCCCACAAGATAATAAGGGCTAGATTATACTAGCCATCAATATTCAGAGACTCGTATGCCACAATAAGGAAGTGTCTATCGTGTCAA
>JZKD02S2310994.1:8466-33218 GCA_000966675.3 Picea glauca
CTCGTACATTAAGGGAAATCTGTTAATACCATAATTTTGTCTGCATGTGACAAACTTCGTTAACTTCAAAATGCATTAGCATTTGGTCTATTTTGTAGTGAATAAAGTTTAAATGTAACTCAAAAATTTGGATAAGATGGAAATTTCCTTGCTTAAGATGACCCACGTTGTTTTTCCTTAGAAATTCAAAGAACTGCACTAAAAATGGGTCAAAACACATGTGGCCCTGATAAATTAAATTTGTGATCATAAGAAGCACACCATCTTTGATACCATCAACTTTGACTAGAGGGGACACATCCAAAGCATGACTATTTTTATTTTTCTCTAGAAGTGGACCTTTTCTTCACCTAAAAGCCATAGAAGCATCCTATTAATCCACAAAAGTGCATCTTCTACATATTGTTGAGAATCTTTGGAATAAAGTTACAACAATGTATTTTTTATACAAATATTTGGATTGAATTGTAGTGATACCAACATAGATCCATCTTAACTCTAGATGTGTTAAGCACATAGATCCTCAGCTCATCTTCCTCCAATAGTTGATATGATTTATTTTTAATAGTATTATTTTTATGTATATACAAATCTCTGAATGAATATTAATTATTCCACATTAGAATACATATTATTTAGTTAATTGGGTCTGGCCTGAGTGGTTTTGGCATGGAGTGTTATCCTCCTTACCCAACTTCTATTTCTATAAGTGACATGTTGAGCTCATAATGAGTATATTCTTGTAACAACTTTGAGCCCTACTATTGATTTGGCCTTATGCCCTAAAGAATATAGGGTTTACCTTGGGTACCATCCTTAGAATGAGGGGAAGTTCCTATGGGTTTTCCCTAGGATATGTTGTTGTCGATCTCTTTTCCTATCAGGGACAAGAGACAACCTCACAAGGTATCTTTATGGGAATTTAAGGATACCCTATGTGTTTTTAAAGAGGTGGTGCTCCTCCATTTCTCACTTAGATAATGATTGTGTCTAAATTTATAAACAATGGTTTTATAATTCATCACACTAATGCCTTATAGTGGAATAGGAAAATAACTTTTTGAAAAAGAAATAATATTTAAATACAAAGAAGAAAAGTAGTTTGTAAGATTGCATCAAATCTATTTCCACATCACGGAAAGACACAACAATATATCTAAAGCAAAACAAACAAACAAATGGAAGTGATGATGGTCCATTAGGAGAAATTTAAATGATTCGACCACATACATATCATAGGTATGCACATGAAACTCATTATCAAGATTTCATTCTTAAAATAGAAGTTTGAAATCACAAAATTCATGATCCCCCGAGATAGCTCTTTGTGGGATTTCAAAAATAAATACAAATTGAGTGTTTGAACATCAAATAAAATGCGTGTCAACTTGATACTACACAATATTTATGATATTTAAATGAGAAAATAGAAAATGTGTTCACCAAAATGGGTTTGGATGGGGCTCTCGTGGACCACATATCAATTAGAGACAACCTAGAAGATAGAGGAAGACAATTAGAAATTGGTCTTGCAAACAGTAACACTAGAATGACAAGAACTGAATGATTTTCAAACTGGGATAGGAAAGCAGTAAGGTAAATCTTTCAGACAAAGTGTATACTCACAAAAGTGGAAGCAGAGAGATCATTATTTCTTCATTTTCATTCTTAATATAAGAATAATAGGTCTAGATGAACCATTGTAGCCATTTATTTGATATCCAAGACTAGGGCAGATTGACGATTGCTTTTAACGCACTATTGAGCCAATTCTTGAATATATTCACGTAACGATGCCACAGTTATGTCTTGTTTTACCTTGATTCTAAATAACTTATTTTCAATTCTCTTCAACATGTCTCGTTGTTGATGCACTGTGGATGATTGGCCTCCATTATCATTCATGAAACCAACCAACCACCGTTGTAGTTCTTCTTCTAGGAATTTTTCCAGGTTATCAAATTCTACTCCCCATGCAACCCTTAATGCACCAATTTCTATTTCCACTTGGTCCTTATTCAACAACATTGAATCCTTTATGAATACGAGACCTTCCAGCTCCTTTATAACATCAAGAACTTTAAAGAACAATGAACTTTTATTTTATATCAGAGAATCACACGCGATGCTCATTTGTCAGAGAATATTTATTCTCGCTAGCTAGCTTGCTTCTATTTTCTTCAGCCTGCTTTTGGAAGGCATGCCCTGATTTCATCTCACCAAGTCTTCCATAATGGATATTCTCACCATGAAGTGCTCGCAACATTCTTATAGAAATGCTCATCATTTCGCAAATCCTCTTGTAGATATTTATTGAGAGTCTAGATCCTTTTGGCTATGACACCAACTTCAACAACTATTTCCCAAGCCTCGGGCATAATGCCAAGCTTCAATATTTTAGCTATATATCTCCTGACACCAATGAGTAGTTTCAAAAACTTGGTGACCTTGGAGGTCGATTAGACCATTTCCTCAAGGAACTCCTCTAGGACCATCACAACTAATGGTTTTGCAAATAGCGGCTTCAAGGTAAGGGCCTCTTCTAGTTCCCTTACTATCTTCTTCAATGTCTCATTATCTATTTCCTGTGAGCCAGAGCTTCCCTCATAGCTTGATGGAATTTGAGGACTCCTGAAGGTTTCAAGTCTTTTATTTCAACTTTAGAGCTCCATTTCTTTGTCACATTTTCATCCTTCATGTTGACTCTCTCGATGTGGAGATTCTTGGACTGCTTGTCATACCTAACATGGTGAAGCATGACAGACTATTATTAAAAAATGGTTGGCCATTTTTGAGCTAAATCCTATGCTATCAATTTGCTTTCATCTAATTGTATTGTGACCCATGCAGGCATGCCATTAGCTTCATGAATTTGCATGTTACTCACATTCAATTCCAAACCACGAGGATCTATAAGAGCACCTCCCTCCAAGTCCCTTTTTCTTTTGGTCATAGGGGGAACGATATGAGTGGCCTCCAATTAGTACCAAGAGGAGTCTCAACCATGTTCATCCCTTGTGCATCCCTCCTTATTTTTCTTACCGCCTGCATTACTCTCTTGACCCTTCTGACCTGAAGAGGGATTGTTGTGGGGGTGATGAATTGCACCACCCTCGTCGTTGGCTACTGAATTACCCCTATGTTTGTGATGTACTTGATTGTCTCCTTCCAAAGGAGGGATTTATAACATACCCACATTTGAACTCACCCCAGTATGTGAATCTTCTTGAACTGGTTGTTTCTTTTGGGTGATTTTTTTCTCAGGATGGTTGCCACTTTGCCTTTGAGAGGGGGTCTCCATTGTCATCACCCCTTTCCAAAATTTCTTGCACCCTATTAAATAATACGGGGTAACCAATGGCTACCATGTGGGCCACAAAAATTCCTTCAGGGTAAGAGTTGTTAATGGCCTCGACTTCTTTCATATTGAAGGATTCAAAGAATCCAACCATTTCGGCGAGACTCTATGAGCTCTTAACAGTAATACCAACAATTTTGAATGGCATGGGGATAAATTTCCACTTTCTTTTTGTGTCAAAGAATAGAAACCATGTCCTGTATTGTATGCATAACTCACATGACAAAAATAGAATGAATCGGGGAAGAATTAGTGGTTTCCCCTCTAAACCAAAGAGCCTTATGTATGTAAATTTCTCTTCAAATATGCAGACCCCTTTCCCTTTAATGAATTCCATGGCTACCCATGTGACCCGGGTAGGTTTGATTCATGTAAGCATACTTTTCCATTCCCTAATGAAGGATACTTGGATTTGGAAAAAACAAAAAGGGGCCTTGTGCTTCAAAAGCATGGGATACTAGAGTTGAATCTGGTCTTCCTCAAAATTGACATTGCCCCTTGGGAGCATTCCCTCAAAAGTGTTACAGTAGGAAAGAGCCAAAACCAAATAAAAGGTCATGTATAACCTCTTGGATTGAATAAAATTAGACAATTGATAGGAAATTTCGTTCGATATGACTTCGGCCCAATAAAAAAGGGCACCCACCTTCACAGAGTAATAGAGGACATATAAGACATATATATGGATGAATGTTGTCAAATATTGACCCACAAGTCATGCAAAAATCCATACAAATTCCTTGAACGGTTTCTCCAACAAACATGTGTTGATTTCATGGAGGTTTGAGGCTATAGTAGTAGGCTAGATCAAAACTTCCTTGAGTAGGGTCATCCCACCACCTTGGGAATCCAAAAAGGAGTCTGCCTCTGGAATTTTCAGGACTATGTTTGGCATCGATAGGCACAACATCCTTCTAAAAGTGTTCTAAGTTTGAATGATAGGATTTATTCTACTTTCCTTGACTTGAATGAGTCGATGCTTGGGATTGAACCTCTTAGTGCGCCATGTGACTAGTTCTCTGAAATCAAATGCCTCCAACACGCACCTAGCTTTTATTATTTTTGATGTCCAAGATTTATTCTTGAGCTTTTCTTCCTGAGAAAGCTCGGAATACCACTTATACAATGTGGACCATTAAAAATCCCTAGCCAATGAATTCATATTGTCTCTGTAGAAACGTTCTTTCTTTCTCTTGTTCACAATTTTTCCCTCTTTCAATGCACTTGGGTAAGTGTGAACATTACGCATATAAAATTTGATTTTATACCCGAAAGAAAGAAAGAAAGTATTTTTAACGTCCACGAGGCTAAAAATAGCCTATGAGACAGATTGTTTTTCCATCTGGCTTTTGTATTTGGCCCTATGGTTACCCCTTAATCACCATTTAAGTGCCCATTCATTGTTCAAACTTGTCCCTTAGTACTCTTGGTGCATGTCGCTTATTAAATAGTAAATCTTATTCGTGTACATGATGATTAGATGGAATGTCTGAGAATTATTTCCCATCAATTAGTTGTAGCCTCTCATTACATGGTAGGGCATGCAATGATTACCTAGGGAAAACCAATCAACTATTATGTGGTGGATGAGTGTATGATTATTTGAACAGCAGGTGGGGCGTCAAGAGTGTGATGTGGCACATGATGCGAGAGTGCATGCCTACGGGAATATGGGCATGCGGGTATGTGGATTCGTAGAGGTGCACGAGTGTGGGGCCGCATGAATGTATTTTTAAGGGTTGTGGGTATGCAGGGATGCATAAATTCCATTTTGCAGGTCAATAAAATACGGGGATATGAGAATGCGAGTATGCAAGGTTGCGAGTATGTGAGGATGTGGGTATGCAGGAATTTGGGTATGCGGGGTTGTGGATATGCAAGATGTGGGTATGTGAGAATGCAGGTATGCGGGGTTGTGGGTTCACGGGGTAGGGGAGTGCGAGTATGTGAGGATGTCATTTTGTAGGTTGCAGGTTGAGGGTAGATCATTTTGAGGACCACAGAAATGTGGGTTGTGGGCATGCGGGTGAATTTTGTCAGGTTTTGGCCTCCTGCCCTGCATGGTAGACTTAGGAATGATTCGAGTGCCGATGTGGGGGGATTTTGACAAGGGTGTTACCATCCCGCATTCACACTCCTAAAATGTTCAAAAGTGGGAACCTTCATGTAAACAAAACATTCATGGGTAGTAGGAAAAATATATCAACATTTACATGGAAAAACACACACACTCACACATGTATATGGTATCATGTATCTCGCCATTGATATCGTGGGTTGATAAAAAATAGTTAAGAATGGTGCCAAACAAAATTGCCTCAATTCTTCTTCTTCCAATACTTGATATAATTCACACACATACACACATGCTTGGCATAACGTATCTTACCTTGATACTATGAGTTGATAAAAAATAGTTATGATTAGTGCCAAACAGAGATGCCTCAATTCCTCTTCTTTGAATAGTTAATATGGTTTAGTTTTTTAGTATTATTTTTATGTATATCCAAATATGTGAATGAATATTAATTAATGCACATTAGATTTATCATTATTATATATTTAGGAATGTACAATATTTTATATTGGACTGACATATGTTGACGACGGTGTTATAAACCTGGGATGGAAGTTACAATTTATTCAATACTGAATTATAGAGTGCACCTCATTTCTCTCGGTACAATGATGTTGGAATTCTTCTCATACTTATGTTGGCCACTTTGGACTTGCACTTCTACATCATTTGTTGTTTATATGAAGATTGAGAAAAGTGGTTTTGAAGATATTGGAATAACTTTTGAACTAACAGAAACTTAAAAGAAAATCATAATAAAGGATTTGGAGCCACTTCATCACCTGTAAGGTAAGTCATTGTAATTTTTTCTTCTTTATAATGAGAATCTCATTTCCTTCCCTGAATGGTCTTGATAATTCAATTTATTTACTTTTGTTTAGTTATTGGATCCTAAGTATATTAGTGTTTCTATATTTTGAGTAAGATATATCTAGGGTGTATCATGTGTAGGATAGAGTAGGGTTTTCTAAATTGATTATGTGTAGGTTCATGTGGAGCTTAAGGTCCTACTCCTCCTACACAATCATCAAGATTGCATTCAAGGAGTCCCATGCATTTATATTTATTTCTCTTTCCTTTTAAGCCCTAGTTTCATTTAATAGTTTGTTTGTTTGCTTGGTAGAGTGAAACATCTTTGATTTTGATTTCCTTAGGAAACCAACCAAATTTTATGGGAGAGTTTGTTCCCATTGCACACAAGTCTCCCATCAGCACACAAAAGGTTAACCTGAACATAAAAAAATTTATTAAGTTGAGGGTGAAAAATCTTATTAAGACCATGGTAGATGAATTTCCCTGAGGGATTGTTGTGTCAGGCAGTACAACACTCCATTTTCCTTGTAATCCATTTGTAACTTTATTTGAATAAAATGGATCCCCTTACATTTTTTACTTTGATAAGCTCCTTCAATAGTTTCTTTACTTAGATATCAAGCTCATCCTTCAAATTTCACTTCCCTCAATTTACATTTCTCAACAAGAACACACTTTAAAAATTCTTTCAAAACAAGTATTTAAATTTCGGCAAAGTTAATCGAAACTTCTTCAATGTACATCGGAGGAGTTACCTTCAACTCCTTCGATACATTGAAGGAGTTCCTCCAAACTCTATCGATAAGATTTAATGATTCCTTACGCTCCCCTCCGACAAGCTTTCCCATATCCTAAGTTACTTGTAACTCCTCAGATGCAATCAGAGGAGTTAGCGTCAACTCTTCTGATTTCATTGTAGGAGTTGTCTCCATCCACTCCTATAGACTTCGTAACACTTCGTGTTGATTTATCTAATGAACACTAGAGGACTTCCCGCGAAATCCTCCAATATGCATCGGAAGACTTAGTCTCAACTTCGTTGATTTTTAAATCACACATACCCACATTTAATGCACAAAATCACCCAAAATTTTATAAAGAGGGATCGTGTTTGGCCCTTTGTCATTTCATTCACTGCCAAGATGACAAGAAAAGTGCCAAGTGGAAGACAATCAACCTATATACTATTCAACACCCTCCATGTGTCATCTAGTAGATAAGTAAGTCCTCGATCTTCGCTTTTCTTTTTTTCTTCCAAGTTAAGGTTAGGGTTATGATTGTTTTATCTATTCATTTTCTTTGCCCTAGAATTCCTTACTCTCCCCACAACTATTGTGATTATCCTCTTTACATCTCTCTCCCACCATAACCCTAGGTTGTCCTCTTGTCAAGTTTGTTCAGTTATCACGAAACCATCCCCAAGACAAATCATTTGCTTATACCTTGCCACAGTCTAGACCTGCTATTGCCACCGACAATAATTTAATTTGCTATAAGCCCTAAAAAAATCCCTCGATTCTGGAACATTGATGTGAAACAACAATGACCTCAACCTTACTCTACAAGCCATCTGCAATCTCAAACCATTCAATCCAAGTTTTTTTTTATGGGTCTGGTTTAACTCATACAATGGAACTCAGTGTCAAGCACCATGCAAATCCTCATCTTAACATTGTTATCCCCTAGCCTAGGGATAACTAAGGATATTATGTCTCGAGGCCCACAGGTCCTAGACATGGAGTACTGAGAGCCATATTGACTTGAGCCTGGCCCTGGAGGGCCCATCCTTCTTCTTCTTCAGCGCCTCCACCTTGTCAGCAACAACAACATCCATCCCATCGGCCTGGTCCTTCAACAACGGTGGGTCTTTCTCCATGAGGTAATGAGTTTGGGTATCATGGTATGTGTCACTCTGATTCTCAAAACATTTGAATATGTGCATTTTATTCTTTTTACTTCTAATTTGTGCTTGGACCTTATGCCTTTACACTTGTCCACACCTGGGGGGAATGACGGGATGCCCTAGAAAGTTTGCTCCCATTAGGGTTTGAGTTGCCACTGGGTGGGTTCATGAAAGGTCATCGTTCATTCCCACCATACTTACCACTTTTTGTCTTTTTCCCTCTCAACCATCCCATACATTGGTTCGGGCATTGGGTTTGCCAAGCCAACAAAGGGTTGTACCTTACCTTGTGGTAAGAAGGGGCTAAAGGCCCAGAGGGTAAAAGTAGTTGGAAAAAGATAAAAGCCAAAAGAACAAAACCTTCATATGCTTCGCCCAGGGATCCCCAAGAAATCAATAAAAGGCTTCTCAGCAAGAAACGAAGGGACACATAAAATAATAAAATCAATACCTAGTTGAAGGATAGGGGGTCTCATCAAAATCCAGCCTATTAGGTCCATGGGAATGTAGCGGTATGACACTAGCATTCAACTGGTCACCATGCCATGGTAGTGGCTCTTGGTGGCATAGCCAAAAGAAAGGGGGTCTCATCATGAGCCATCCTTCTCATCTCTGTGAAATGCTTGTGGGTAACATTGTCACCACTGGTCACCACGCCAGGGAAGTGTCCCATAACTAGTCTCTTGAAAGAAATATAAATAAGTTAAAAGATATAAGGCATTGAATGGGCTTGGAAATATTTGCATCCATGACAAGGTGCAGATCACCCTCTTTAGAGGCACCCACATGTAATCCATACATTCCCCTGTCATCATTGCACCCATTGCTCAGACATCCCTTACCACCTCATCCATTTACATGGCCTGGATTTGTCATCATCTGGAAACATCCCATGTCCAATGAGAATTAGCCCAATAGGACATCCTAATGTCCACTCCAAACTTGGCTTGTAGAATAGCATAATGTCTTTGAGCACTTATCTGGGAAAAGGGGGTTTTATGCACATGTTTAAATAACTTGATTATTAGATGTGATTGACATTTCTATGATCCATGTGACTTATGATCCCATGGAGGGTGTAATTATTTTTGTTCTATGGCCACACCCGATGGACAGGACACATGGGGAGATGATTAGTTTGGACCTCCATAGGGATAAAATCCCACTAGATGGATGTTGAGACCCTAGCCAGGGGCAGAGACAAATCAGATGTTTGCACCAGAGAGAGAGGAGGAGGTTCCACCAGAGACAACCTAACAGGCCTGGACCCATGGGGTTTTTCCTTTCTCATTATGATGTAGGCCTTGGAAGGCCCATGATGTCACCTTTGTGACCCTGACGTCACCCAACATTTTGGACACTTTGGAGGTAGTTGTGTTGCAAGTGCCATGTGTGGTTTGATCCAGAGGCCTTGGGAGGCCTAAAGTTTTGCTCTTGGAGGCCAACATTGCACTAAAAAGGCCTAACGTCACCCTAAAAGGGAATGACGTCACCTTTTATGCTTGATTTAGGGTTTTAATTTGTCATTTAATGTAAAAACTGGATATTACATGTAAACTGGCCATGTAGGCCTTTTTGACCTAATTATGGTCATTGTAACTATATAAAGAAGGGGAAAATCCCTTGTATTTTTTTATCATATTTCACTCACACAAGTGTGAGGTCTAAAATTTGCACCCTATTTGGGGTTACATAACTGAAATTTAGTGCGCACTTCTTGAAGGAGGCTTGTTTTGGACTATCTTGGCAATTTTCTTGGTGTAAGTGTTCAACTAGAGTATTTGCTAGATGATTCTTGGTGAATGTAAGTAAAATTTCTGCAATTCTTCTTCATTGAATGGTTATAGTTATGTTTGTCTTGCATTTACACTAAGATTATGAAATTGCTAGCTTAAAACCCTAGGAGGCTTAGCACATGTTATTGTCCTTGCCTTAATAGCTTTCGCCTACTATATTTTGCTAGAAAGCCGATTTTATTGAAGCTTTTGCTAAGGGCCTTGCCGTTGCAACACCCTAGCACATGTTTCTTCATCTAAGTCGACATCTTTTCATCTTTGAGCTAAAGGAGGAGGAAAACTACTAGGGCCTAGGGTTACCTACTTCCTAGTACCCATTTCCCCCCTAGGGTTTGGTAATTGAAGCCTTGGGCTACCAACACTTCAATTATTAACCCTCTTGTCTTTAGTTATCTTACTATCATTTGTTCCTTCGAGATTTTATGCTACCTAAAAATCTCCATTTTCCCTAAAGGCACTAATCTAAGATTTGCTATTGACTGATTGATAAAAAACCACTATCAAAACCTATACCTCAAGCTCTCTACTAACCACTCCTAACCTTAGAATAGCCTAATATACTAACTGAGTTGTTTTTGTTACTAAAGTAAGCTACAACCATCTATTGTAGCACTAAAATCACCTAAAAGCAATTGAAAAAGTCGATAAATACATTGCCTTAATTTCTTTTGACAAATGCTAGTATTTTGGTATTGATTGGTGATTATTCTTGGTCATTTTGAAGCCATTTTAAGGCACTTATTGCGAAGCTATTTTCTTATAAATATTTCTGCTACAAATTTATGTTTGCTTCACCATATATCAGCCATTTCTTTTATTGATAAAGTCTGTGGTTTTATGAAGTACTAACAACAAGTTGTACTTGCAAAAGATATATTTTCTCGTTGCTTTGTTCTGGGCAAGTACATCTTAATACTTCATTACTTCATTGGTTAAAACCCGAGACTTTCTTATCAGTGTGACTTGTGAGAGGGGATATTTTCATAGACACCTTAACCTTTGCCTTCTCAAACCCGCAGGTCACCGGGGACCTCTCCCCTGGGCCATCAACCCTAAATAGAAAGAGGCATCATATTGAGGTGACAGTGATAGGATAACCTTCGTTACACCAATTTGCCTTTCATAAACCTTATCCTTTGAATCAAAGTACAAATTGTGTGATAACAAACATTATCGATGACTGTCGAAATAGTTAGTGTAAACTTCCTCAACTAACCGTGGAGGACTTAGACACAACTTACCCGAATTTACATAAGTCGTCGAGACTTATGACGTCAACTCCTCTGATCAGATCGAAGGAGTTCATATTAACTCCTCCGATGCGATCAGAGGAGTTCCCCAAAACTTCATCGATGACATATCAGAGGCTTTCAAGTTAACCATGGTGATGTACATTGGAACCTTTCAAGTCAACCTGGTCGATCGATATCAAAGTTGTTCATACTAACTGGGTTAATTGATATCAGAGCACTTGCTAACAACTCCTCTGATTTATATCAGAGCAATTAATCTCAACTTCATCAATTTGCTTTAGTAACTTAATCCTTAGATCTAAAAAGTTCTCAACAACTCCCTTGATAATCATCAGAGAACTTGTCATCAACTTCTTCGATTTTCATCAAAGAAGTTAATATTAACTTGCCCAATTTTGAATTTAAAACATCCTTTGAAGTCACTTCTCCTTTGATTTTCACCAGACAATCTAGTGTGCTTGTCATTATCTTATCATCTTCATATGACGACCTTCCACCCAACATCAGCTTGAGTGAATCCTCTAGTACTTAAGTAGAATAGATAAGTTCTAATGTCATTATGATCTTTCATTTATATTGATCCTATGTTGTCTTGAGAGCCTCAGGCGAGTCTCCTAAGAAAAGGGCAATGAGTAAAGCGCCAAACACCAAGGCCTCTGTCAACAGCCAAAAAGTTGAATATGAACAATAAGTGGTTGGAGCTATGTATGATGACACCTATGGACTTCTAGAGAAGGAAGTAGAAATACTTAGATGTGGAAATTTATACCAAATGTTCAAAAATCAAAACTTATCCATCGATGTCGAGGATCAAAATGAATTAAAAATCTTCAAGAACATCAGAAAATTCAAATTATTCAGGGTAGCAACTCGCGCAGTTGTATTTCCTTATGCAGATGCCATCACCTGAATCCTAAAAAATATAGATTTCAAAGACTAATACATTTGTAACGTCGGGAAAGAACCCATAGCATTGTTTTGACCGAAATACCTAGCAAGATGTTATCATGTTGAGAAGGGAATTAAAAATTTGGATAACAAACTCCTCGATGAGTTTGAATACGCACCCAAAGACCTGTTCTCTAGATTGCACAAGGCAAACAACCAGTTCAATCATAGACCCAAGGGATGGTACCCCACGAGCGCTTTAAGGAAGCCTTATCAATATATGGTGTCCATGTTGTGTAGGTTATATGGCGAACCAAATGCTTCTCAGTTCCCCTTGTCTTACATGCCGCTAATTTATTACTGTGTAGATGAAGGATTGTCATTCAATTGGGATGATGTCATCCAACCTGATGGTCGTCATAACTGCAGTGGTAGAAGCTCAGTCGAGAACTTTTCCAAGTTTCCACATGTCTTCCTATCTCTTGGATATATGTGCATCACCCACTAACGCTCGAACATGGAATGGAAATGACAACCCTCGGATGAACCCATTCATGTTTACTGCAAATTTATCTAGGAGCACAAATACAAAACATAATATCAAAATATTTGTGAATATTTTATGGCCCATGTGTATGAACTTATATTCTGCATGACAACCCCATGTATGACTGACAAAGCAATCACATTCATAAAGATGATTTGGGATGAGCACCTTATGTAGCATGGTACCTATATCAAAGTGTACGGTGCCACTAAACCCCCCCCCCCCATCTTCTCCCCCGATTTGTACCAGATAAATTAGTACTCTAGGAAGTAGCATACAGACAATAATATCTGGGGTAGGAGGAATGCTCTACCGGGGAAAGAAAGCAATATGGCCACGACTTCTACTATACATTGGGCTCTACTCATTCTCCAACACATGGCAAGCACAGGATGAAGTAAATATCTTTCTCTCATATCATTTTGGAGAGGAAATATTTAGAAGACACAACCCTAAAGGAGTCGTAAAATACCATTTCAATAAAGTAGCCTTGCCTTAGGAATACACGAAAAAGATCTAGGATGAAGAAGAAGTGCATGGATGTGCATAAACCTATTATGATTTTATCTTCTTAATATAAGTTTAGCTTATAGGGAGGATTATAGACAAATAAAGAGCAAAAGAAGAAGCCTGGAAAAAAGACACAGAAGGAGCATCAGGAAGATAATCCCCCACCTCTGCCTCTGTACACTCAGGATCGACAGAAGGAGAAGAAGAAACACCAATAGATAAGAAAAGAAGAGGAAAAGAAAAGGTTCACAAGAAAAATAATGATGTTTCCAAGAAAAAGTGAAAGCTTGAAGTAGAGAAAGTTAAGGCTAAGGCAGAAGAAAAAGCAAAAACACAAAAGGAGATCGAACAAAAAGATGCAGCAGAAAAGGTAGTGACAGAAGAAAGAGAAGCAACAGAAAAGGAATCCAAAGAGGCAATTGATAAGATAGGTTAAGAAGAAAGGCAGAGGAAATAAGTTGAGATAATAAATTATGACACTCGACCAATGGATATCGATATCCTAAAAGTGTCAATAGCATACACCAACAAAGAGGCACCATTCAACAGTCTAGTGGGCTCCATTTCATCCAAGTGATTTCCCAAACTTGAGAAGCTTCACTTATGACAGCGAGACTAGGAAGATGATGTAGGAACAAATAAAGAAAGTGCTAACAACTTAAGGGATGTCAATATCAATCCTTACACAAGTTCCCATAACAGGGTATGTTAGGTAAAATCCCATAGCTACCACTACAACTGGCACTACATTCATGAGCACCAATGAAGAAAATATTAGAAGGTTGTGCCAACAAAATCAGTAGAAAAAAGAAAGAATCAAGGAATTGGAAGAAAGACTCCAGCAAGTAAAGGTTGATGAAAGCAATATGCATAATTTCAAAGCCAGTGCTAAGAAAGTTAGGAAAGAATCAGAAGAGGCCAGTATAATAGGTATGCTCACTTACACCTCTTCGAACAAGCAGTTGTGACAATCATAGAGAAAAATAGTCAAATACAAGAAAAACTCACTCTATTCAACACGATCTGAGAAGGCATCAATGATATTGACACATGCATTGCAGAGAATCTTGATGCACCAGCTGAGTTATATCGACCATCAACCTTAGAGAGGAAGACAGATCTATATTCACTAGATCGCTACCAACAAGTTGGGCAAAGAGCGGATAAAGAGGTAACCAAATCAATGGTAGTATGCTTGAAAATACACAAGGTTTCACATGAGTCAATTAAAGGAAACCGACTACCTCATTTAGACGAGCTTGGTAAAAATCTGGTCATGGAAGAACTAGTAGACAAGGTGCAAGATAGTACAAATCATACAATATCAATTGTTGAAATAACCACCAAAATTAGTATTGATATGATATAGCAACATCTCCTACAACCTATCAAATTGCATACCATGATACAAGCTTTCATGGCAACACTATTAAAATATATGAGCAACCTCGAAGATACCATAGATATGTAGAATGCAACAGTGGAAGAACTAGCTTATCGTAGAATCAGATCTCTGTATGATCAGCTAAAGGTATGGACAACATACCTCAGGGATAAGATTTATTGAATAAAGAAAAAATAGCAATCAAAATTTGTATTACCTATCTCTTATTTTGTCTTTTTCTCAACCAACTTCAATTTTGTCTTTATTGTACACTTGTCACTAAGCAAAAGGAAGTTGAACAGTCTTGTAACAACTTCTTTGAGAGGAATACAAAGGGTCACTCATCAGTTCCAAATTATTGTATAAAAGAGGGAATATTCCCATTTTTTAGGGACTCTTCAAGCACTAGATAGACTCAATAACTAATTCAAGGACTTATACTCTGTTAATGAATATTGAGAAGCCCTCAAGGCCAATTTTTACAAGAAAGAAGAATTTAAGCGAGAAGTTGTCTTATTGTGAACTATTTCAAGTGGGATGTATGTTATTCACATGGAATGTAAGAATGCTTGGTTACTTTGTATTGATCTTATGTATTCGATGTTATTCTACAGTTTTGATTACTCTTTCAAATATCTTTAAGTCCTGAGATTGTTGAGATGTTAACGTATGCAAGAATATAATTTATACTATTCTAGTTATATGTATGTATGCACATGTTTCTAACCTTGCACCTTTATTGCAACTACCTGAGTGGGGGTTTTATGCAGGGTTTGGTTTCATTGACAACTCACATGTTACCTTAGTATGCTCCTAGCTAGGATAGGGTAGCATAGATTAAAATTAGATTAGTTTGCTTTCAATACATAGTCTTCATCTACATCTTTGCATTGCATACCCATTCATCATCCATCTTCATCGATAGACCGGACCGCAACTAGTAAAACCCCAAAAATAGCAATGGTAGCTGAGCCAAATTCTAGATGGGTCTCCTAAACCAAATGATGCATAGTCTAGTTGAGACTGTGTACCATGGAGTACCCCTTACTGTTATCGAGTGAATTCTACCTCGTCAACAGAATTGACGCTAGAAGGAGGGCCATTTATATGGCTTACATAAACGATTTGCACAACCAAAATCAGTCTTCATAAAATAACCCTAATCCCACTATGTTCCCTTGCATTGATTTTGAACAAGAAAATGCCTACGAAGACTTGAATCCCAATTTTAGAAGTGCCTCGGGTAGTCCTTAAACATATTCAGAAACTTGCTACCGTGTACCAAAAGAAGAGTTCTCTGAAACTCATCATATTATGCGTGCTTATGCAAAGCTACCTGATAATTTTCCAACAACCTATGAGCTTTCGAGAAGGAAAAAAACTTATGTGCAAATACCTAATACACATCCTGATAGTTATGTTGACTTTGTAGATGATCTTATTGAAACTGCTTTACAAGAAGACCCAATACCCTTGAGCCGAGTCACACATACCCTTGTCGAACCCAAGGATAACCTTGAAAGTGAAAACCCAAAAATCAATTTAGAAAATATCATGGGTGAACATAGAGATAAAATTATAGTAATCTTGCAGTGGAAGTCCCAAAGTGCCTTAAATTTAGCTTGGCCATTACATGAATTTCCTAGGAAATTAGACAATTTCCTTCCCAAATTTAGTCCAGACAAATCTGGGTCGCTAGAAGACCATTTAAACAATTTCTTCTTAGCTAGTCACATGTTGAATGTCCATCATGAAGACGTGGTCTATAGACTATTTCATTACACCTTCTCGGGTAGGGAATCTACATGGTATTTCAGTCTACCACCCGGTTCTATAACTAGTTGGGATGATTTTAAGAGGGTTTTTATTATAAAATTTGGGGAAAGGAAAACAACTGCATCTTTGTATAATAAGTTAGGATCCATTAAGATGGATAAAAGAGAAAAGGTAAAATATTTCAACCAAATATTTCTCAATGTCTTAAATAAGTTCACTGATGATACAACCCCTGCTCAGTCCCTGTCCATTGAATATTATACAATAGCCCTTATCCATTATCTAGGTATGTTTGTCAAACAGAATATAAGAACACTTTGGCCCTTAATTTCGATGAAGCCGAAATGGTAGAAAGGGAAATATCCTCTTATGATCATCACTTGCATCCTGAGGAAATCAAATCAGTTGGGAAGAAACCTTTGCAACTAGCAAAGCCACCCGAAAAGGATCCAAAATATATTGACAATGTGGTGAAATTAGTTAAAAAGTTATCAAATGAAGTTGTATATCTCAAGAAGAGTGTTGGCGAAGGATCGTCAAAGACTCAAACCTTTCACCCATTCTTTAAGAGATAAGACAATCCACCAAGACCACCCGAACCCTCTCAGATGGCCTTAAACTTAGACAACTTCAACAATGATAATTTATGCTCTTATCACCAACAAAACCACCTGGAATGAATTGGCCCTTAGTGAGTTAACTCTATGACCCTAGTGATCAATCATTTTTTAGATCAACAGAGTTTAAACGAAAAACCCCCTCTAGAAGCTCAAACTAATACTACTGAAGAGGTTCCCGGAAGTCTGCTATGCCTTTTTGAGACTAGTGTCCAGACTCGAATGATGAGCAAATAGAAGACATCTTCATGGAAGATACACCAGCAACCAAGGTTATTTCTCAAAGGAATTACAATTTATGTAGCAAAGGTCCAACTCCTAACATCCCTTCTTCCAAAGATGACAAGATCCCTCTCATGAAAATTACTCCTCCCCCTTCTACCCCAAAACCAAATGACCCAACCTAGGTGAAAACCAGTGACAAATCAGAAAAAATTGTCCCATCCAACACAAACAAACTGAGTACATCTAACCCAGTTGGGAACAACATCAAACTTAACATAACGGTAAACAATAGCACAACATGTGAGCCGAAATCAATCCAAACAATGAGCAACCCAAACATGCATGCCCTAGACTACAATGTAATAGAAGACATGAAAAAGATGAAAGCCAACATCTCCATGTTTGATATATGCTCAATACCACAACAACGTGACCTACTATATGCTGCTTTCAACCCCGACAATGCTCAAAAATAGATCGTTGCTACT
This sequence comes from Picea glauca, assembly GCA_000966675.3. Taxonomy (NCBI): domain Eukaryota; kingdom Viridiplantae; phylum Streptophyta; class Pinopsida; order Pinales; family Pinaceae; genus Picea; species Picea glauca. The sequence goes on from JZKD02S2310994.1 coordinate 26,102, forward strand.
ACTGACAACATCCTTCTGAATGACGAGTTATAGAAATTACATAAGTTAGAAATTGTGGCAACCATAAACGCAACAAGCATAGGCACATACTCGAAGTCACAGGTCCCACCTTTTCTGCTTATTTATGAAATTCTCAATTTCAGTGTGCATAATTTTCTAGCAGATTCATGTGCATCCTCTAATATTATAACTTTTTCAATCTGCCAAAAAACAAATGTTGTCCCACAAATGACTAAAGCAAGGATCATACAGTTGGATAGAACATATGTTAAAGTAAAGGGAGAACTCAAAGATGTCTTAATTAGGCTTTCATCTAATTCTAGAGTGCATCAAACTATATATATCATTGTTGTTGACATACTAAAAAGTTATGGTTTGTTGTTGAGTAGGGATTGGTCAACCAAACTTCAAGGTTACATTTCCACTGATTGGTCCCACCTATGGCTTCTGTATAAGGGTAAAGAAAATCAAATTCGGGTAAACAACGAAGCTCACTAAAAACACACGATAACATAATTGGAAGGTAAGAACAAACCTATCAGTTTTGCCCATTTCATTTTGGGTAATTATTTCTTTGATACTGACCATGGTTGTTATGAAGAGAAAACATGTGAAGTACAACCAGATTTACAATCTGAACTCCTTCCCAGAACACACAATAATGCTTGTAACATATTAACTAACTTAGGTTTTAGCTCAATTAACAAAACGAAAATTTTTGACATGTGGTCCATGTTCTTTGATGGCTCTAAGACACAAGAAGGAGTTGGAGCAGGATGTGTCCTAATCAACCCTACTATAGTGGGAAAACCCCCCTACGGACTACACTAGGGTTCTAAAGTTCAGGTAGAGGTAGCCGTCTAAAGTCTCCTACTTTTAACAACTATCCCGACAATACCCCACATTCATATATAAAGTACAAAGTATAGGGATCTGGTAGTCTTACCTTAAACTCTACGTCCGGTGTCGATCCCAATACGTTCAGTCGCTTCTCGACTGCAAATATCCTCCCAAGGCTGACTTGCATTCACCAAAAGACAAACAAGAAACTACGAACATGCATTCTATATATGAACTATTGGGTTAGATGTCATAACAAAATGTAAATCAAACATAAAGATAAAACACATCATATGGTGGGAAGGCAAAAAGTACTTCTTTATATTAATCTCATAAATTCACTTACAAAATGAGATCGGCGACTGCTCCTCAAATCCAGTCCTGGGATCCTCTTCACCAAGCTCCAACTGCTTCCATGTATCCTTCTTCTCTCACACTTCTCTCTAGAGAATAGGCATAGGCTTATGGATGAGGAAAAAGGGCAAGAATGGGGAATTCTAGCTCAAACTCACAATTGGGCTGCAAATTCTTGGGGCAAGGGCGGATTAGTAAATGGGCAGAGTTTCACTGCTTTCATGCTTCTCCTTGGAATGGGACCCCAACACCTTATTTTATATGCCAAAAAGATAGTTATTCGGTTGGGCGACGGGCTATGGGCGGTCAATTGGTTAGGAAACTACCCAAAAGCCCATATTCCCTTGAAACTTTTTATTTTTTGCAACTTTTGTTGGTATACGTGGGCTGGAATGGTGCAGCTAGCATATGTATGTGGGTATTAGTGATGCATATAATGTACATACGTGGGAAGTAGTGGTGCAGGGCGCGTACATCTTCAAAAAATTGGTTTTTAAGAAGAGTTATTCAGTATTGGCTTGGAAGAAATAGTAAGTAAGATGGCCTACTGCTAGGTATGCATGTCTGGTGAATATTAGGGTTATAACAGATGCCCCCTAATGTGTGAGGTCAGAAGAGCATCTGATGGACGAAAGACATTACGAATCTTTACCAACGTACGAAGCGAGTGAGCCTGGGACCAGTGTTTGGGAGGTGCCATCTGCAAAATAACAATAATTTTAACCGAGGCGGGCATACCCATGCACGGGATGAAATAAATCATGTCTTCCAATCAAATACATTGCAGATCCATGTTGTATAACTATATAAAGTGTAGTCGCGAGCAATACATAGCGGATCTACATCTCAAAATCAAAGATATACATGAATAGTATCCATCTTCAAGAAGCCAACAACGCCTGATGGTTGGAGATGAGGTCTTTAGAGCTCAAGCAACAAATTCAAGATCTTCAAAAATCAGGTAGGAGTGCAATATGAGTGTACAACTTCACTACCCAGAGGTCTTCGATGGCTCGTCGGGGAACAGATAAGAGGATCTCAATGATCAGGTAGAGAACTTCATTGATTTCGAACAAAGACTTTGATTGGAATTTCGGGATGGTTGGGCATGAGGACAAGAGACAAACTGTAGAAGGGTCGACTCAAGTTGGGTAAAACTTCCCTTGGACAATAGAACGATGTATGATGAGACTCAGGTAGCATGTTACTAACATAAGTTCACGATGCAGGAGGCAATGCCAACTATCCATATGTTTGGAAGAATAACCAAACGGAGGAGGACACAACTCTATGTTACGAGCACAACTTCCTAAGGTCGTATTAAATCCCAGAGCTTGACGAACAAACAGAAGGATGTGCTTTGTCCAAGGGTGACTCGTTGTGCTGCCATAAAAAGAAAATACTTTTCTCATCCTCTTTTTGGGGTATATTTGTTTTTTTGTCTTTTTCAATATTTTGAAAGCTTGAGAAATAATAAAAGAATGCTATGTTAGAAAGGAGGAACGAGTGTCGCAAACATACTAGTTCTGAGCGCAAGGAACATACTGATGCTCAGAGAAGGGAAAAATGTGCACGAAAAGAACACTCGGGAAAATTCCTCCATGGGTCAAGGTGTTATGACGTAGAGGCAAAGTGCTACAAGGCTTCCACATAAGGCATGCTTCAAAGGTTCATTTGAGAGCAACATGGAGCCGACATTAGGCTAAAGGCACAGGAATGCAAATGTGATTAACAGGACACAATGATAACGCCCTTCAATGTAATTTTAAACGAGCCCAGAGAAGGTAAGCTCAATGGTTTTTCATTTTTAGAGAGTCTGAAAAAACGCAAAAGAAGACTCCACTGGGGTACCTTTTTCGAATATAGTCTAGTTGGTTCAAAAAAGGGATAAATTAACACTGAAAAGACGTCTATTCAAAACCATTTTAACGAGTGTGATAAAGACAAGATCACTCGGCAATCTTTTCAATTTCAAGGAGTTTGAAAAGAGCTTAACTATGGACTCGCTACCTTTTTCTAGATTTAGTCTCCTTAGCCCAAAAAAGGTGAAATTTACTGAGGAGAACTCTCCTGGAAAGACGAATCTCCCGAGGTGTACCTTTTTCCTCCTTAATCTATAGGCCGAAAAAAAGGGTAAACTCATGCCAATAGATGTTTTTCTGAACCAATTAATGAGTCTGAAAGAACAAGGTCACTGGGCGATCTTTTAAATTTTAAGGAGTCTAAAAAGAGCTTAACTATGGACTCTGTAATGGATGTTCTTCTGGACTGGTTTAACGAGTGTGAAGAAACAAGCTCACTCGACAATCTTTTCACTATTAGGGAGTTTGAAAAGAGCTTAACTATGGACTCTGTGGGGGTTCCTTATTTGTAAATTTAGTCCCTCAGACCCGAAAAACAGTTAAACTTATACCTGAGAATAGTCTTCTAGAGAACCAAATTTCATAGAGTATACCTTTGTTCGTACAATTGACCATCCGGACCAAAAAATGGGTAAACTACCGTCGAACAGACATGCCTTCAAATTTTAGTTTGGCGAGCGTGAAGGGCAACAAGATCGCTCAACAATCTTTTCATGTTTAGAGGGTCTGAAAAGGGCTTAAAAGAAGACCCGTTTGTTTTTTTGGAGTCCCGAGGGTGAGGCCAAGAGTGACGATATATCAGACATGTGAAGGCTCAAACTCATAATCAAGACAAGGCTAAAATGACTCCCAAGCCTATAGTCATTAGCGACGGCATGGACACCAAAATGCAACTAGGATCTACCTAGGGCATCCATGTGAGGGTAGGCTCTACCACTAAATTATGACACTTCTAGAGTAGCAATGATGGTTTCGTGTCGCAATTCGGTGGGGTTGATCCTGTGGTAAAGCGAAAAAGACAATGAGGTTCAATAAGTGGAGGTGGAATCCTAACTCAAATGCACAAAGTTGGAAAAATGACTTTTCACCAAAGGACCTTAAAAGTGCCCCAACTCCCAAAAAGTTCACCGAACCAAAAGTAAAGTGTATCATAGCATTCAATGAGAAACTCAAGAACCACGTTACATGATTTTCAAGCTAGAAAAAAAAACAATGGGGGACAAAAAGGGCCAAAAAAGTCTATAAATAGAAGTTGGCAGTTCATTATCACCATTGCAAATTGAGAATTGACCAAACAACCAAAAACACCCCTTTGTGAAAGAATTTGATTCTGGGATCTTCAGTGGACGAAACAAACTTCCGCTTGGACCAAGTAAGTATAACCTAGTCCCTCATGCATTCCCAATCTTTCTTTTTTCATTTCTTTTTATTTTTTGGAGGGGCGCATACCTTTAAAAAGGTCGGCCCTGCATGTACGCGGGCTGTCTAAGCACAACTCATGTATGCACGTGGGCAGAGAAAATTTGCCCACGTACATATGTGATTGTCCCTAATAGAACCCGCGTACATCCTCAAACATATGAAATTTTTTAAAAAGCATCATTTGACTCTCCTTTAAACTTGTCCTTTTGCAGGATGTATGTCCATTGGAGAGAGAGAGAGAATTAGGACATTGATTCGATGGTCGAGGAAGACCCCATTGTTGTTGCCACATTAAAACAATGCAGGTTGTGGAAATTCTTTTGGTGTCCACTCATGCAGGCACAACCCAAGCTGTTGAATGCCTTGGTGGGTTACTTGCACCCAGATGCAGACGCTTTTATGCTCGAGGGACAGTCTTTGACTCCAACAACTGAAGATATTTATTTTCTGATTGGCCTCTTGAGGAGAGGGGAACCAGTCAAACTTTTGCTTTTCCCTCTGGGCCTCAGAACATTTCCGAGTTGATCGAACAACACTGTGAAGCCGGAATAGATAAAGTGGGTTCCCAGGTACCGATCCACAAAATCACCAACCTATCACTGAAAATGATAGTTTTACTTATTGGGCGGATCATTGGATCTGCGGCTTTACATCAGGCCTCCCTGGCGCATATGCATTGCGCAGTACAGTGCTTAAATGCATGAGTGTTCGATTGGAGTACAACCATGCTAGAGTGCATGAAGAAACAAATCACAGAGTGTCATGGGCGGAATTGTAGCACACCTTTTCTACTACTTTGTTTAATCGCTCTTAAAGAAGACTATAACACCACTTTGCACATAACTGATACAGGTATTATATATCTCATGCATTTAAACAAATAAACACATTTAACTCAGAGTAAAACATATCATTACTATTGTAATTAAACAATCCATAGCATTCCATATTAATTCATATACACAGTGGAAAACATGATAACATTTACAGTAGAGACATGATAAAATGTGATAGAACATAGTTAGACACTTATCTTCAACCGTGGTAGAATCCACCAACCAAATGCAAGCCTTCCTCGAACCTCCCAGCCTTAGACCGCACTGCTCATCAATTCAGCAGTGGGTCACCCCCGAGCTGGGACTAAGCTCCACCCCAAGGAAAGGAATCTAGGCTTAGGTTGAGGTTACAGGGAAAACAATCACACACAACCACAAGGACAGAATGCTCTCCCAAGAATCTCCCACGCTCATTGCCCACGGACCCTCATTCCCCACATGCCTATTCCACCCCAAGAGAATACACCTTCTTTGTCACCTGGACAATCCTTCGGCTGCTAATCTCCCTTGCCTTGGGTTACAGGAACAGACCGGACCGGAAGTCTCCAGGCTCTGTGGTAGCTACAAGGTTCCTTCCAGGAGTTCTCTCCTTCCCCTGCGCACTCTCTCACCTACAGGGAGTCGCTCACAGGCCGACAAGCCTCACGCAGTACAGTACTGCGTAGTCTCAACAATCCCACGGGAAAACAGACACAGGCTTTCCAAAAACTAGATTCGGCAATTACAGGATGGCTTCACAGTCACGGCTTTGGAACAGGGAATTCTCGCATAGGCTCGCTCAGCTTTCCCGAACAAGCAAAGACTCTTCCCCAAAATCAACATGGGCTTCTCGTAGGTTGGTGTTACACGCACGGGATTTCTCAGAATCAAACACAGACATTCGAGTCACAGGGTCTCACGGAGGTTCTCTACAAGAGTCAGGTTAGTCATACTGCTCAGAGCTCCGTACGCATTCCGACATCCGGTGGAATGGGAATCCAATCTTCTCACGGCTCACCCTGGCCGTTTTTATTCGCATGCACCAGGGTTGACACTTGTCACCCATGGAACTGCATGCGTTCCACCAGCACGCGTTCCGCCCACCACTTGGGAAATCATGCATCCTTCCAAAAGGACTTAAGATAAAAACATATGATGCACATATCTTTTGGAATAATATTAAAATATTATTCTCAGGCTTAAGCCCCCTAGGCTTAGCCCCCAGGCTCAACACTTAGCCCCTTTACCACCTTCCAGCCTCTAATTCCTTGCCCACTCTGTGGATGCTCAGTCCCCCTTCACTCAGTCATCGTGGTCGGTCTGCACCTGGCGGTGTTTATATTTTATTAAATGTTCTACATACATACAAGTACAATAGTGGCTCCTGGCCTTCAACTCTTATGCTCCCTGGCCTAACAAACACATAAGTCTCCAACTTATAAGAACTTGGATCACCAGCCTATAAAACATAATGACAATTCCTTTCAGAACTTGGTTTACAACGGGGCTCGACCTTGGGGACACTACAATCCCCCTCCCCTTATTTTTGCAATATCCTCAGTGCAACTTACACTGTCTCTGCAAGCCTTTCAAAATCTTCAAAAAGGTGCGGGTACTCTGCCCGTATAACATCTGCATGCTCCCATGTCACGTCCTCAGGACCATACCAGGTCCACTAGACCTTTACAAGCTCTATAGCTAGATTCCGAAGCTATTTGTTTTTCCTGTCCAATATGCGCACAGGATGCACTTGCAGGACACCTTCTGGTTCCACCTGAATCACATTCCAATCGATAACATGATTAGCATCAGGTACATATTTCT
>JZKD02S2311016.1:0-31599 GCA_000966675.3 Picea glauca
ATACATGCTTGCATTACCTGCATCTATGACTGTACATAATGTGTTTCATGTTTCACTGCTTAAGAAATATGTACCTGATGCTAATCATGTTATCAATTGGACTATGATTCAGGTGTAACCAGAAGGTGTCCTGCAAGTGCATCCTATGCGCATATTGGACAGGAAAAACAAGCAGCTCTGGAATCGAGCTATAGGGCTTGTAAAGGTCCAGTGGAACTGATACGGTCCTGAGGACGCGACATGGGAGCATGAAGAAGTAATGCGGGCAGAGTACCCGCATCTTTTTGAAATTTTTGAAGGACACATAGAGACAGTGTAAGTTGCACTAAGGACAGTGCAAAAATAAGGGGAGGGGGATTGTAGTGTCCCCAAGGCCGAGCCCCGTTACAGATCATGTTTTATGCAAAGAATTGTAAATATCTTCTATAGGCTGGTGAGACAATTTTTGTATAATATGTAGGCTTATGTGTTTTGTTAGGCCAGGGAGCCTAAGTGTTGAAGGCCAGGAGCCTATTGATGTACTTGTATGTATGCAAATCAATTAATAAAATATAAACATCGCCAGTGCAGACCGACCACGAGGAATGAGTGATGGCGGACTGAGCGTCCATAGAGTGGGCAAGGAACTAGGGGCTAGAAGGTGGGAAAGGGGCTGAGTGATGAGCCTAGGGGCTAAGCCTAGGGGGCTTAGGCCTGGAATAATATTTTAATATTATTTTCTAAAAAGCCATGTGCACATTATTTTATCCTAAGTCCTTTTGGAAGGACCCGTGATTTCCCAAGTGGGGGAGGAAGGCGTACGGATGGAACGCATGCAGTTCCCAGGGTGACAAGTGTCAACCCTGGTGCATGCAAATAAAACAGAGGCAGTAAGCCGTGAGGGGGGGTTCTCGGCCATTCGATCCATCTGCCCTGAGTGAGAGCCGAGGGGGAAATCCAGTCTGCAAGAGACCTTTGTGTAATCCTGATACATAAAAGAAACCATGTGTTGAACTCGAGTGGAAGAATCCTTATTGTTGGGGAAAAGATGAGCTAGCCTGTGCGTGGAGCCTGTTCCGAAATCATGTCGTGAGATCATCCAGTGATTGCTGAACCGTTTTGGGAAGCCTTTGTCTGTGTTTCCCGTGGGTTGTTGTGACTGCGCAGTATTGGACTGCATGAGGCTTGTTGGCCTGTGAGCGACTCCTCTAGGTGAGAGAGTGCGCAGAGGGAGAAGAGAACTCCTGGAAGGAATCCCTGTAGCTGCCATAGAGCCCGAAGACTTCAGGTCCAGTCTGTTCCTGTAACCCAAGGTAAGGGAGACTGGCAGCCGAAGGACTGTCTAGGTGACAGAGAAGGTGCACTCTCCTGGGGTGGAACAGGCATGTGGGGAATGAGGGTCNACTGTGATTCAGGTGGAACCAGAAGGTGTCCTGCAAGTGCATCCTGTGCGCATATTGGACAGGAAAAACAAGTAGCTTCGGAATCGAGCTATAGGGCTTGTAAAGGTCCAGTGGATTTGGTACGGTCCTGAGGACCCGACATGGGAGCATGAAGAAGTAATGCGGGCAGAGTACCCGCATCTTTTTGAAAATTTTGAAGGACACACAGAGACAGTGTAAGTTGCACTGAGGACAGTGCAAAAATAAGGGGAGGGGGATTGTAGTGTCCCCAAGGCCGAGCCCYGTTACAGATCATGTTTTATGCAAAGAATTGTAAATATGTTCTATAGGCTGGTGAGCCAAGTCTTGTATAAGCTGTAGGCTTATGTGTTTTGTTAGGCCAGGGAGCCTAAGTGTTGAAGGCCAGGAGCCTGTTGATGTACTTGTATGTATGAAGATCAATTAATAAAATATAAACACCGCCAGTGCATACCGACCACGAGGAATGAGTGATGGGGGACTGAGCGTCCACAGAGTTGGCAAGGAACTAGGGGCTGGAAGGTGGGAAAGGGGATGAGTGATGAGCCTAGGGGACTTAGGCCTGAAATAATATTTTAATATTATTTCCTAAAAATTCATGTGCACATTATTTTATCCTAAGTCCTTTTGGAAGGACCCGTGATTTCCCAAGTGGGGGAGGAAGGCATACGGATGGAACACATGCAGTTCCCAGGGTGACAAGTGTCAACCCTAGTGCATGCATATAAAACAGAGGCAGTAAGCCGTGAGGGGGGGTTCTCGGCCATTCGATCCATCTGCCCTGAGCGAGAGCTGAGGGGGAAAGCCAGTCTGCAAGAGACCTTTGTGTAATCTTGATACATAAAAGAAACCCTTTGTTGAACTCGAGTGGAAGAATCCTTGTTGTTGGGGAAAAGACGAGCTAGCCTGTGGATGGAGCCTGTTTCGAAATCATGTCATGAGATCATCCAGTGATTGCTGAACCGTTTTGGGAAGCCTTTGTCTGTGTTTCCCGTGTGTTGTTGTGACTGCGCAATATTGGACTGCGTGAGGCTTGTTGGCCTGTGAGTGACTCCTCTAGGTGAGAGAGTGCGTAGAGGGAGAAGAGAACTCCTGGAAGAAATCCCTGTAGCTGCCATAGAGCCCGGAGACTTCCGGTCTAGTCTGTTCTTGTAACCCAAGGTAAGGGAGACTGGCAACCGAAGGACTGTCTAGGTGACAGAGAAGGTGCACTCTCCTGGGGTGGAACAAGCATGTGCAGAATGAGGGTCTGTGGGCAGTGAGCGTGGGAGATTCCTGGGAGATGTTTCTTCCTGGTGGTTGTGTATGTGCTATCTTCCCTGTAACCTCAGCCTAATTCTAGATTCCTTGCCTTGGGGTGGAGCTCGGTCCCAGCTCAGGGGTGACCCACTGTTGAGCTGATGAACAGTGTGGTCTAAGGCTAGGAGGTTCGTGGAAGTCCTGCACTTGGTTGGTGATTTCTACAGCTGTTAAAAGATAAGTATTTGAATTATGCTTTAATCATGTTGCTATTTATGTATCATGTTTTCCGCTGTGTAAATGAAGTGTTGCTGAATACTATGGAATGTTTAATTATAGCAGTAACAAGATATTCTTTACTCTGTAATTTACGTGTGTTTAATGATTAAATGCATGTACTTATAATGTCTATACGAATTATGTAAAATTCCATATATAGAATGGTAACTGAGAGGTTTGAAAACCTCGGTGGTGAAAAGGTACACTACAAATTGGTATCAGAGCGTGAGTAAGCTCTGAGCTGCTAAAAGTGACACTACACCTCTTTAGGGACAGGTCCACTACTTTCTCACATGATGGATCAAACTGATCCTCCACCAAATCTCCCTATGCCATACTTGGCATCACTCAACATTCCCAATTTAACCAAACTCACGAATGATCCCATTTTGCATGATCTCAGTTGGTCCAATATGCCTACCAAACTACCTTCAGATATTCCAAAGTTTGAAGGAAAATTAGGGGATGATCCCACCAACCATGTTATAACCTTCCACTTATGGTGCTCTTCAAACAACATCATGGATGATTCCATCTGCCTAAGGTTGTTTCAATGCACTCTCACTGGTTCCTCTGCCAAATGGTATGTGGACGAAAAATCAGGGTCCCATGCGACCTTTGAATCATTGGCCAAGGCCTGTTTTTCCTTTTTCCAACTACCAGTTTGTCATGATACTGGATTAGAACTTCTCTCATAGTTCAAACAAATTACTGCAATCCATATATCTGATCACATCCATGAATGACGTCGGTGCCATAGTTTTTGTAAAGCGGAAACCACCAAAGAACAACATCTTGATTGGTTTCTAAAATCACTTGTCTTTGTTATTGCCAAGGATGTAGCATCCACCTTCCATCAGACAGAGGAGGAGGCCATCAACAGGGTTCAACATTTTGAACTCATTTATGCTCAATCAGGTTACTTATACATAGTGCTTCCTGATGCACCTAGACCCATACCATTTGGCTAGGACAAACATGGGATGTCCCATGCTATGGATGGGTTGATTGGTTCCATGACACACCAAAAAACTTATAACCAACCACCACCTATTTATGGTGCACCTCAATATACACAACCATATGGAGGGCCATCTTATTACCCTCCACCCACTTACCAAAAACCATATCCTGTTGCTCCCTGTTGGAAGCAGGCCGAAGTGAAAAGAAGGATGATTGTGGGGAAAGAAATCATGCCGAGAGCGAAGCAATAGATGGAGGGGAACACATCATGTGTGCATGCAAGAAAGCGTGCACAAGGAAAGACACAGTTGGAAGGAAGAACAACACATGCATGAGAGGAATACCTAACATCATTAGGGTTAGGGTTTTGGTAATGTATTGTAATGGATGAAGAGACAAACATGTATAAATACCGATACATAGGTATTATAAATAGTTGTTGTTGTTCATGGATTTAGGATTTGTTCCAAATTAGTTAGTAATTGTGTTTGCATTTTTTTGTATGAACTGTTTTGTAAGATGTCGAGCTAGGGGAGACGAGAGAAGGTAGATCTTGAGGATTAGATCACAGGCTGAGGAGCCTAGTAGGATCTAGTTCGCCTCATATATATATTACCCATCTGAAGAGTGTTGTAAGTGCACAACGTGCAGATGAAAAATTATCATAGTAAAAGAGCCAAGAGCCAAATCTGTGTGGACATAGCCTAGGAGGGGGTGAACCACAGTAATATCTATGTAATGTGATGAATGCATGTATATCTTTATCCTCTTTTCAGTAGTTATTTGGTGAGCATAATGAATGAATGAGTTATTATATTTCTTGTTTAAATACTATCACGATACTAAGGGAACAAGCTGCTGAAATTACTGCATAGCTGTGAATAATAGTATGTTACACTTACCAGTTCTAATAATGGTTCAATGGTCGAGTTATCATATCTCATACTCAATTCTAGGCTGTAAACACATGAGTCTTGTAGCCACCCATTAAAGCTATCTTGGGTGAGACTGCGCAGTGCATTCTGTGTGATGTGTTGCCTTCTGGTTTAAAAGGAGGGCCTATAGTTTTAGAGGCTTTGTTGGAAACCTAAAAGATATGAACCCTGGGTCAATAACTCAGAAGATATAGAATAAGATATAACCAACAAACAATTCTGTTTCCATTGGTAGGAACAAGAGAGGATTGAGTAGATAAGATAAGTCGAACATTTGTCGGAGGCAGATTAAGAAAAGGTTAGGGCAGAGACCAATGAGCCACTAGAAGGGAATGTTGAGACTGTGGAATCCCAAAAAAGCATAGATCGAAAGCTGGTTGAGAACAAAAGAGCTAGAGTTTTCACAGAAAGACAATAGAAACACCAGAATAACACCTCAAAAATATCTTGAGAAATACGTGTTTATTGATTTACCTGAAGTCTTTTTCTATGCTTTTCCGCATCTACTGTAGGAGTGGATACTAAGGTTGAAGGCTAACCACATTACAAACCAGTTTTGAAAGTTAGATTGGACCTTAGTACAACTTGAGCAGTTACAATAGGTGAACAACAAGTTCACCCATGCAGTAGACTTTTGGCTTGACATTATTGTGGTAGGGTTTATAACAGAGTTTGCAGTTGACACAGTGAAGTCATACAATGCAACGGAACAATAATTTCTATGTAGACCTCTAGGAAGGTACATTCGATCACTGTATACTTCTATTAAGATAATTTTGTATAACAAAGGTGTAATGACAATGGAATCAGACAACTAAACTTACCTGCGTGCATGGGGGAAGGGGGGAAGAACTGACAAAAAGATGTGAAATGGAAGGAAGAAAGGATAAGGGAAAGAAGGAGGAACCCTTGGACCCAATCATGATGGATGACAACCAGATCAAGTGGATCTTAGCATCAATGGGAAAGACGTGTAGCAGATTACCCTACCAATACAAGGTGAATACCAAGAAGAGAACCATAGCCATGAGGGAAGGCTTTGCGAGTGATGAGGAAGAGGTAGAGGATCTCTGGGCTGTAGATCAGATTGAGGAAATATTGCGTGCAAAATATGAGAGGAAGACGAGAGGTCCAAGAGCGAGAGGAGAAGGCAACCATCCTATCCATATTAATGTCAGTGTGGAACCCTGTTGGCATAGGGACAGACCCAAGGTTCAATGCTACAAAAACACACAAACAAAACCCTAACTACTGACCCTTTCGACAAAAACTATGAAGAAGATGAAGTCTCACCCGAGGTAGAGGTAGTATTCAATGCAGATCAACATAGTATTCACACATATCCAATATAATCAAGCACTAAGCACATAAACATAAACATAGGTTAGGTCTAACATTCATTCATGTTATTCAACACTAATATATCATATTAGATTCATCTAACATATATCAATGCACTAATCATTTAACCACATAAACAAGAGAACAAACATAAAGAACATAGCGACCACAACACAGGATATACATGGTTCACCCCCACCCTGGGGCTACGTCCACCAACTCTTCTTCTTTATTTCTTTCTATCAATCTTCTACATGCATAGAGCCATGATATATTACTCTGCAGAGGACAATATATATTTGCACCTCGCTAGATCCTCCTTCCCTGTATTATAGCACAAAGCCTTCCATAGTCTCTTACAATCACTTGCACTTAGCTCTGCAAGTCTCACATAGTATGCACAAAGCAATTACAATTACCACTTGCACTTAGAAATTAACACTTGGCACTTATCACACTAGCGACCTCTTCTTACATCACCTAGATATCTATTTATACATTACAAAATGGGCCTAAACATGGGTAAACCCATGGGTCGACATCCCATACCCGTTACATAATCTCAAAACCCAAAAAAATCCCTAAAAAGGGGTCGAGATCCCACGATCTCTGCTTTGACTTGCTCTCCATCTTCGACAGCCTATCAAAGTCCCAAAGTAGGTCAAACATGACCAAGTATCCTCAAAACTTGGTCAAGGGACAACGAACCCATAAACCCATGTGCGACTAATACACCAAAGAGAACACCACTGTTTAGACAACCAAAGTTAAGAAGCAGTCAGACAACAGGAAGTACATCTACAGAGGGAACAGAAACGGGAGGAGCCAGTTTAGGTAGAACTAGCCAAGTATCTACACTACATGGATGTAGTAGCTCAACATTTAGGATGATAGGACACAATCCCACCATCAGATTACCAGAATTCCGAGGAGAAACAACATAATACCTGAGAAACATTTGTTCATTTGTGCAAAGATCTGGGAGGCAAAACAAATCACTGATGAAGATACTAAACTTGCGCAGCTAGCTATTACGCTAAGAGATCACACACTATACTGGTACATGATTCTAGACACAAATAGTGCCCCTAGGACAACAATGACACTGGCATACATTAAGAAGTTACTAATAAATGAGTTCCAGAAGCCAAGCTCAGAGGAGAAATACATGAATGAGATGATCGAAATAAGATAGAAACCAAGAGAGTCTGTATGGGATATTGATCAAAGATTCAATAAATTGAAGGGAAATCTAAAATATCTCATGACCGAAATGCAACATCGACACTTGTTTGTCAATTCACTACTCCCACACTTAAAATACCCTTTACGACAACAAAAATTTTGGACGCAGGCATAGGATCTGTAGGTAGCCTTGCAACTGGAAGAAAACCAGTACCAGTAGACAAACCCAACTATTGAAGAAATGAAAGAGGATTTGAAGAATCTAATGTTCTAGCTGAACCATAATAAGAACAAGGAAAAACGAGAAGCCATTTGGTGTACCACATATAGGACAAAAGGACACCAGAAGAACAAATGTCCAACGTTTGCATAGTATATGGAAACAAGAATGCCAAATCCGTTACCACCAGGAGGACTATAGTGTGAAATCTGCAAGAAGCCAGGTCACGACCCTTATCACTGCACGATGATGCAGAAATACCAAATAGTCCCAAAGAGCTCATATTGCACCTTATGCAAGTCAGTGGGCCATGAAAACACATATTGTAGAACTATGGATTTGATGCGAGAAAGGACATCAGATGCATATAAAGTACATGTAGAAATGATGACTGGGCAAGAAACACCACATTTTAATCAAGTCCCATCTCCCTACAACACTGCGCAACAATAGTATAATACTGTGCAACAACCATACAATACGACACAACCTCAGTACAATACCACGCAGTATAATCAAGTACCTTAGTATAATGCACCACAAGGAGATCGAGCAAGATACAGAGGAGGACGATGATCCATAGGAGGTTTCAGATGAGGTAGAGGACCAGTCACATGCCACAATTATAAACAACCAGGAAATTATGCAAGGGAATGTATGCTTCCACTAATGACTTGTATGTATTGACGTGCATCATATCATGACATAGAAGAATGTCCAACACTACTAGTAAAGATCCAGGAAAAGAGGAACCAGAACAACCAAAACGTTCAGTGGATCTTAGCCAAAGCAAGGGATGAAGGATGAAACATCAATATCGTTACTCGCGGAGGAGCTAAAACAGTAAATGACGCAGTTCGACAAGAACCACTGCATAATCAATGGGTAAAGAAGAACACTGAACCAAGGAAGCAGTTCAACGCACAGAAGGAAAAGGAGATATTTAAAGAAGCCATACAAGAATTTCAGAAGGAGCACATAGCGTCGACTTCAACTGTGCAACATAACAAGGAAGAACTAGAATACGAGATGCCACCATCATTGGATCATGCCAATGGGATGCAACCCACGGGACAAGTAAGTACAATCAAAGACTTTCTGCAATCATGTGTAAAAGTATTAAGTGATCCATCATCTGTGAAAATATTGCAAAACATACTAGAAAAATGTAGCATTGAGATAAAAGGAAAGCTAGAATCAAAGACAATCAATCACCTGCACATGAGAAGAAGAAAAAGTAGGGATTTTAGACTGAATTCTAATATTGGGGATTTCAACATGGGATACATTATACTAGATCTAGGATCTGAAGTTAATGTATTACCAAAGAAGACATGGCAGTGCATGGGAGATCCCACATTAGGATATTCACCTGTCTAATTAAAATTAGAAAACCAACACAGAGTCTTACCAATAGGTAGACTGAAAGGAGTGATATTCGACCTAGATGGAGTGCGCACTAAAGAAGATTTCAAAGTCATTGAAATAGTAGACGATACAATACCTTACCCAATGTTGCTTGGTATGGATTGGGCGTTTGACAACTAGACCATAATCAATTTGAAGACCAGAAAAAGGACATTTGATTCAGGAGAATACAGGGTCATCACACCATTAGACCCATCCAAAGGGGAGAGGTTTGTAGAACCTACTTTCCTAGACCTAGAGGAAATCATCCAATTATATAGAACAACTGCGTGCGATGAGGATTACGCAAACCCAACTGCAGAAGGGGTACCAAGTTGGAGGAACATTACTTCATGTGAAACAGACCCAGACATCGGTTTAGAAAATTGGCAGCAAAGGCTACACGAAGTATCCATGAGAATATGTGCAAGAATAGATCGTGCAGTAAGATGTGTAGGCACCGAAATCAGAGAACCAACCAGTTTTCACAGACTAAACGATTTGGAAACATTATTGACACAATATGAAGATGTAGTTTTAGAGAACCAGAGACTATTAGCACTTGATTTAGCACTCAAGGCCACACCTTCAATATGGTGGGGTGAACACAAGGATACCATCATAGATTGGTACCAATGTAAGAGATTATTGCGCATAAGGTTTGGTGTAGAACAGAAAAACAAAAAACAACAAAAGTATGATGGACATAGGGAACCAACAAAACATGTAGAGATGTGTAGAATGCTATGGAAAATGACACCCCCAAAGGAGTGGACTCATCACTTCATACACACTCTAGAGGGCATACTAGTGAACTGGTATACAAACCAGGAGTTGTGCAAAGGAACTACGACATGGACAACATTGTAACAGAATTTAACCGTCACATTTTCATTAAAACATGAAAACCTCAGCATAGATGCAACTCTAAAACATATAAGAGGAGTAATATTTACCACAGAACTAGATATATAAGTTATCACAGAAGAGCAACAACGAAACAAACAAACAATTAAGGAACTATTGTCATGCTATCATGTACAAGAGGAAGCACCAGATGAAGACGATACATGCGAAATTTAGATTGAAGAAGTAGAAGGCGAAAGAGATGTGGAAGGCCCACCCATAGAATCAAAAGGCATTTCTGTGCCGATCAAAGTAAATAAATTTAACATTGGGACAACCGAGCATCCTAAAATGGCCAGCATTGGAGACTACTAGGATGATCAAACAATAGAAAGCATCACAGAGTTGCTGCACAAATACAATGACTTGTTTCCCACAACCTTCACAGAGATGAAGGGTATAGTAGGAGAATTAGGAGAGATGAAGATACGACTTAGACTTGAAGCGAGACCTATTAGGCAACGACCCTACAGAATGAACCTAATATATAAACATAAAGTCAAAGATGAGATCGACATAATGCTTGAAGCTGACATCATAGAACTGGTTGAGGAGTCAAAATGGATAAGTCCGATGGTAGTTCAGGACAATAAGCAAGGAGGGATAAGGATATCCGTTGACTTAAGGAATTTGAACGATGCATGCCTACACTACCCATTCCATACACCTTTCATGGACGAAGTGTTAGAGAACGTAGGAGGACATGAAGCTTACTCATTCACCGATGGATTCTCAAGCTACCATCAGATTAAGATAGCACAGTAGGACATATACAAGACCACATTTGTGACAAAATGGGGATCTTACCAATACACAATCATGCCGTTTGGACTGAAGAATGCACCAACAATCTTTTCCAGAGTAGTCATTGCCGCGTTTAAGGAATTCATCCACCACTTTCTCGAAGTATACCTAGATGATTAGACAGTCTATAGTTTATTGAAAAACCATGTGGAAGTTTTACGACTAATGCTAGAAATATGTAGATAGTGTCAGATATCACTAAACATAATGAAATGTATATTTGGAACACCATTTGGGATACTACTAGGTCATATAGTATGCAAACAAGGTTTGATAGTAGATCCTACAAAGATCACAGTCATTGTTAACTTACCACCACCAAAAATAGTCCGTCAGCTAAGAGCAACGTTGGGACACATAGGTTATTACAGAAAATTTATCAAAGGATATGCACAAGTCACTACACCAATGGAAAATATGTTAATAAATGATACAAAGTTTTAGTGGAGCAACGAGTGTCAACATGGTCTGGATACCCTGAAGGAAAACATGGTTACCGTGCCGATACTAGTATTTCCAGACAGAGAGAAGACATTCCACGTCCATGTAGATGCATCAATGATAGCACTTGGAGCTATCTTAGTTCAACCAGGAGTAGGAGACTTGGATCACCTGATAGCATTCGCGAGAAGAAAGTTATCAGACTCCGAACAAAACTATAACACGACTGAAAGAGAAGTCCTAGCTATGATCTATGCACTTCATCTGTTCCAGAATTACTTATTGGGAAAACACTTTAAGATGTTCACAGATCACTTAGCCCTGATATACCTAGTCAACAAGCCAGTGTTGGTGGGGTGGGGGGGGAGAATCTATCGATGATTACTACTATTCCAAGAATTTGACTTTGAAGTCATATTCAAACCAGAAAAATTGAACGTAGGACCTGATCACCTATCAAGGGTCACAAATGGAGAAGAACCTACAAACTTAGAAGATAACTTTCCAGATACACATTTATTCTCAGTACAGATTGCTGATGAATACTTCACAGATGTCATTCAGTACTTGATTATAGGTACTTCACCATAGGAATATAGCACCGCACAGAAGAAAAACCTGGTAGTCTGCGCTGCTGACTATCAACTAATTGTAGGACACCTATAGAAAATGGGCGCAGATAGCATCTTACGAAGATACGTGTTAGAGCATGAAAGACCACGAGTTTTAGCGGAAGCCCATGAGGGAATAGCAGGATGGATTTATGCAAGTAAATATACCATGTAAAAGGTATTGTGCTCAGGAATTTGGTGGACAATAATTCATAGATACTCAAAGGAGTACTGTCAAACATGCGATGTTTTTCAAAGTGTGGGCAAACCCAATAGAAGGGACGAGATGCCATTACAACCACAAGTAACATTACATGAATTTGACAAGTGGGAAATAGAATTTGTGGGACCAATCAACCCACCAGCAAAAAGAACAGGGGATCGATACATTATCATTGCGAAGGAATAATTAACAAGATGGGAAGAAGCCGCATGAGTGAAGGATTGTAGTGCAAAAACAACAACACATTTTCTATTTGAACAAGTAATCACTAGATTTGGGTGCCCGAGAATGTTGATGAGTGACTAAGGCACATACTTCATAAATAGTACCATCATCTCTATGAATAAAGAATTTGAAGTCCATCACTAGAAGAGCACACCGTATCATCCATAGGGAAATGGCACAATGGAGGCCTTCAAAACAATTCTGGAGAATGTGTTGACAAAAATTTGTAACATCAACAGGGACAACTGGGACCTCAAAGTACCAACAATATTATGGGCATACAAGACTACATGCAAAAAGTTGACAGGGCAAACACCATTTAAACTGGTGTATGGCCAAGAAGAAGTGGCGCCATTAGAGTTTTTAGTACCAAGCTTGCTCATAGCAACAATCACATAAATGATAGAACGAGGTGTAGTACAAGAGAGAATGAATCGGTTACTAACCATGGAGGAAGATTGAATCTTGGTAGGATTCCACCAACAAGTTCAGAAAGCAAGAGACAAATCTTGGCACGATAGACACATCAAGAAGAAAACGTTCAAGGAAGGATATCTAATGCTGATGTATGACAAAAAATCGTTTCAACATTCCGGAAAGCTCAAAATGCATTGGTTAGGACCATACAAAGTAAAATCTATCACAGATGGAGGATCTATACAATTAAGGGATTTATCAGGCGTAGAACTCAGAGGGATGATCAATGGGAGCCGACTGAAGCTATACAAGGATAGTTGACCGTCCACTGCGCAGTAAAAAAAAAAAAAAAAAGGAAACAAAACCAAAGAGGGTGCAGGGTGCCAGAGGAAGAAAGGCCACACAAAATAGAAACACAACCCCGACGTGATGAAAGAAAACGGTCACATGAAAAGGGAAAAAAGTGGGAAAAAGAAGGACGAAAAGACAACACTAGGAAGAATTAAAGGATGACAAGGATCGATGGGACACCACATTAATCACACCAACAGAACATGACACAACAAGAGTAAGGGAAAGTACAAAACCACCAAAGATGCATTGAACCATTAATCAAGGTGCATTAAACCCATAATCAAGGAAGTGTCCCTGTCAAGCTTCATGGGAAATCCATACAACACACAGGCGAGGGAGCCAATAGTCTATTCACGAAAAGAGAACAGACAGAGAGAAACATAGGCTAAAGATAAGAGTGTACATTAACAGAGACCATAGATACCTCTTGAATCCAGTAGACACTTAACATTCACCACTAGGGAATCATTTAATAAAGTAGAAGCAAGCCAGATCACCAGGAAAACTAGATTTCAAACTAGGTCACGAGGACAGGCCAAAGAAGGTGAACAACAATTGCCAGAGATCGTCAATGTCGACGAAATCCCATCCCCAGAGATGATACTAGTACAATCCATGCCGATACTGGAGGAAATTCAAAAACCAACATCAGAGGCCATGGATGTAGATACACCAACAATAATGAATGATCTATAGAACCAGGAAGAAGAAACCCTAAAGGAGATGCAACCAGAGCATATAGAGGAAAATCCAAAATTCACTGGCACAACACTGAATATGACAATAGTAGTTGAGCCAGATGAGTCTCAAACGACCATCTTAGAACACCCAACAGGGGAGATGGGTGAATATGTCTTATCTTGGCCGGAATGGTATAAATAGGAACAACCAGAAGTCATTGGAACTTCAAACCATCTACCACCAACAAAGAAAGACAAGATATAGATACCCAGGTCACCTCGTAAGAAACCTGCAACACAAATCATTATACCACGCATACCATAAGGGGTACAACTAGGACTAGAGCTACTGGGTCATATTGGGAAACTCAAATACTTTGACCATGATATAGCAGACGAAGCCAAGTTTCTGGAACTTGCGAAGAGGGTCTTTATCCAGACTATAGGCACAAATAGGGTTGGTGAATCGATCGAGCAACCACTCCAATGGGAAGATGGGCTACAAAAAATGAGAATTTTAGGTCTGTTGGACTTACCACATTTTGGTAGAGGTCAGCACACAACCGCATGTTTCAAACAACTTCTAGCAGTCACACATGGAGGGGATATATGTCTGGACAAGATCGTCCCCATAGCTGTTGAACTTATTGCAAACATAACAGGGTTACCAATTCGGGGAATGGATCTCGCGCTATTTCTGGATGAGAAAACAAAGGAGAAAATGCTAGGAAAAGAGATGAAGAAGAAGTACAACACCGAAAGGGGGAAAAGAGGGATCATCATCAAGAGGATCAACAACGCAACCACACAATTGGGCACGAAAGTATTAGCCTGCAAACTGCAAATGGATTTAGGAGTTGTTTCGACTTAGTTAGTAATTGGGTTTGCATTTTGCTGTATGAACTGTTTTGTAAGGTGTCGAGCTAGGCGAGACGAGAGAAGGTATATATTGAGGATTATATCACAAGTTGAAGAGCTTGATGTATTCTAGTTAACCTCATATAGATATTACCCATCTGAAGAGAGTTGTAAGCGCATGATGTGTAGATGCAGAACTATTATAATAAAAGAGCCAAGAGCCAAATCTATGTGGAAGTAGCCCAGGAGGGGTTGAACCACGGTAATATCTATGTAATGTGATGAATGCATGTATATAATTATCCTCTTTTTAGTAGTTATTTGGTGAGAGTAATGAATGAATGAGTTATTATATTGCTTGTTTAAATACTGCCGCGATACTAAGGGAACAAGTTGCTGAAATTACTGCATAGTTGTGAATAATAGTATGTTACATTTACCAGTTCTAATAATGATTCAATGGTCAAGTTCTCATATCTCATACTCAATCCTAGGCTATAAACACCTGAGTCTTGCAGCCACCCATTAAATCTATCTTGGGTGAGACTGCACAGTGAATTCTGTGTGTTGTGTTGCCTTTTGATTTACCAGGAGGGCCGATAGTTTTAGAGGATTTATTGGAAACCCGAATGATATGAACCCTGGGTCAATAACTCAGACGATATAGAAGAAGATATAACCAACACTCCTCCCCCACCAATGGGTGGACCCTCACTGGTACCCATGATGCGTCTGACCTCTCAACCAAGTTCGGGTTCACCTTCTACCTCAACATATAACTTGGGAACTAGTGAAAGCACTTCACCTTCCTATGAGCCCTATGGATCATTTCCACAAAATAATCAGTACTTTCCATTTCTTGGTCCTCTGCAACCAGTTTCTCCTCCATAAGGATACCCACATGCCTACATTAATTTTTTTCATCCCTCTCCCATTCAACAAATTCAGGATTTTGAATAGTTGAATGTGGAAAATCCATCCCATCAGCCGAATAATTCCAAGAAGAAAGGGAAAAACCAAAAGAATAATAACTTGGGACCAGGAGCAAATAACCCCCCAAAAAACCATCCCGCTGGGGGAAACTAGAATCAAGGAAACCAGAACCCCCAAGGGGACAATAACAATAAACACCAAGGGAAGAACAACAAGAAAAATCTCATGACAAACTTCCCTTGTTCTCTTTGTGGAAAGTATGGAAATTATACTCACCATTTCCCCCAAATTTATGACTTCAAATTGATGAAAGAATCCATGAACACACCACGTCCTTGAGTGCCTCCTACCCCTCAAGAGGCCCTACAACAATACTTGCAACAACCACCCTCGACCGTTTTGCAAAACCCTATTCCACACCAAGGTGTGATGAATACCCAATAGGAGGTACACCTTGCCCCACCCGAAATGGGGTAGTATCAAAACCTAGGGCCTATCCACCCTAGAAATACGACTGATCGCAATATCCTCCTCACCAGTGAGGAGGATATTCTCCTACAAATGCGCAATTGTCAATATGAAATGCCTCCTGAATCTACTCCAACCACCTCAGAAGCTGCTCCAGCTACAGTTGGACAACCCTTGATGATTCCACGCCCTAACACTAAACCAAACATTCACATTCCTTGCGTTCCATTGTGACAAAATGTTAATAACCCTCATGCTAGGGTAGCGCATAATTACAGTCTGGTCGATGAATTAGCTCAATCTCCTGGAACCATGTCTATATTGGAGGTCCTCCAAACCTATCCAACTCAACGGAAATCCTTGCTTTCCACCTTGGGGGAAGTCAACCCAGCTGATACTAGACTCACCACCTTCGATCTAGATAGCGGAGAGCCACACCTCCTTGCCCTGGTATATTTTTAGATACCGGTTAAGATTCATAACATCACATTTCATTGATGAAGGTGCATCCACATGCATCATGTTCAAAGTAGTCTGGTAGAAACTCGACTCCCCTGAGATAGTACCATCTTCCATCACCTTGAGAGCTGATGATGGTCGACCATCCTCCCCTGAAGGGCTCTTCCAAAATGTCCCCGTCAAACTTGGGGGAAAAACCATCCTCATCAACATTGAAGTTATCGACGCTTTGCTTGATTACAATATTTTGTTTGGACGTAACTACATGTACACTATGAAGGTAGTAGCCTCTTCTGTGTTTCGAATTATGATGTTCCCCCACAATGGGAAAATCGTCACCATCGACCAAATTACATATTATGAGCCTAACCATTCCACCAACATTGATAACATTATTCCCCTTGTCTAAACTATCTCAGATGCTTATTCACTCATCGACATGGGTCCTGGAATTTTCAAGGACCCATCCTTTCTAGGGGCATATGATGGAGCACCACCTTTCCTACACCCTTCAACACAAGTGTGTGTAGTATCTTCTAATGGAACTTATGTCAGAGACACTATTCCTCCCACTGAGGCCTCTCCACACCTTGAAGTTCCACCAATTAAAGAACTATTACCTCAAGAATTCCTTGAGAACCCTACTGAACCACCCATCCCTTATTCCCCCCCCTCCATGGGAAAATATTGGTTTGGGAGACAATCCCTCAAGCCATTACTCAAATTCCCTTCTTCTACCCCCCATCTAGAGTCCAAGCATTCCAGGTAGCTTCGACCCTTACCCTTCCAAATATGGTGCTTTCCATCCCTATATAGTATCTTCATCCACCCACGATGGTTCCTCAGCCATCTCTCCCTCCTCGGACAGAGGGAATCTTGATGCAAATTTCATCACAGGATCTTAGCGCACCACCCTCACCACCAACTGTTGGCACCACTGCCACCGCTGGGGGAAGCTGAAAGAAGAAAGAGCCCACAACTCCACTTCCTCCCTGAGTTCAACCTCCTTGTGCACTATGTGATAGAGAAGGACACCCCACCAATAGATATCCTACTCTTACCGAGTTATGCAATCTGATCCAACTCCCTTGAGCAACCACATTTCTCACCGCTTCACCAAGTACGTCTAGTGCTACTACAAATTCCTCCACTACATGCAGTAAAGGGTTGTGAACCAAATTTTATTGCGCCATCTGTTAAGAATATGGCCATTACACTCATCATTGCCCATCTCTACCTCAGTTTCACCAAATGATAGCCGTAGTACACCAAACATCTCAGCTAGAGCCCTATC
Source organism: Picea glauca (assembly GCA_000966675.3). Classification (NCBI taxonomy): domain Eukaryota; kingdom Viridiplantae; phylum Streptophyta; class Pinopsida; order Pinales; family Pinaceae; genus Picea; species Picea glauca. The sequence goes on from JZKD02S2311016.1 coordinate 17,643, forward strand.
CACTACCCCTTATAAGTACTTAGGTCACTGACATTCATTATTTCTCTTCATTAGTCCTTGAGTGGATGAGATGTCCTTGTGCTCTCTGTGACTCACTCTCTCACTTCACATACTGATGTACTTTGATTGGTGCATACCTAGGTCATCATTCAACCCCTATTCAAGCTCATTTGATCACCTCACCACTCATAATGCATTCTCTAGATACTATCAATATCCCCTCCCCTGAACTTGAGTCACTTCCCATCCCTCCATGGTTCAAATTTTGATTTTCTGTGGATATTCCCTCGAATCCTCCCAATTCTTCGGTAACTTTCCCATAGGATATCTTACCCCCCACCAAATTTTTTCATCCACAATATCTTGAAATTTGGTTTATGTCAAGCGAGCCATCTCACTTGGGCTGCGATATCACCTCTACATCCTCACCACTTGAGGAAAATCACACTTTGACAATTCCCCCTGTCACCTCCCCAGATCCACTATATTCTTTCATTTTCCACCGTGATGAAGACACCTTGGAGGAAATCACTACCCCCGATTTCCTGTGGAATGTGCTCCACCATTGAATACTCTTTATTTCACTAGAGGCCTTTCATCCTCCTACCCAAACCTCCATATGCACAATTGAAACCAAAGATTTTATTCCTTCCGGGCATATAGACTGGTTTGACAACCCTATCCCTGCCCCAGATTATTTTGAAGAAGGAAACATGGCCAACATCTCCCCTACCATCAAGATCGACATTTCCATCAAATCGAGAATCATAGAAGAAATCACCATTGGCGCCACATACTCCCCTAAAGAACTCACTACTTACAAAGTTCTCTTTCAGGAATACCAAGATATTTTTTCCTGGTCATATACAGAGATGCCCGAACTCTATACTTCTATAGTCGAACATCGCATCGACACATGGCCAGATGTAACCCCAGTTCATCAAAAGAAATGCCCCCTTCACCCATCCAAATCTGTAGCTATCAAATCCACAATTGACAAGTTATGCGCTGCTGGGTTCATTTACCCCATTGTGTATACCTCATGGGTCTCTAACCCCGTCCCCGTTAACAAAATATAGGGCACTATTCGCGTCTTCAGTGAATTTTGAGATCTCAACCATGCTTGTCCCAAAGATAACTTCCCAACCCCTTTCATCGACCAAATTATCGATGACTATGCCGACCACGAGGCATTTTCCATTATGGATGGGTTCTCTGGCTACAATCAAATCCAAATGCATCCAACAGATCAGTATAAAACTGCTTTTACTACCCCTTGGGGTAATTTTTCTTATCACGTCATGTATTTTGGACTCAAGAACGTAGGTGCTATGTTTCAATGGGCCATGACCTATTTTTTCCATGATCTTGCTCACATCATCCTTGCTTATTTGGACGACCTCACTGCTCGCTCCAAAAAGTGAACTCAACATTTAGACAACTTATGCATCATTTTCCAATGATGTTGCCAATACAATATCTGCTTGAACCCCCTCAAGTGCGTATTTTGTGTCACTCCTAGATGCCTCCTTGGGTTCATTGTCTCCCAACACGACATCACGATGGACTCCCTCAAGGTCCAAGCTATCACGAAAATTCCACCACCTAGGAATTTATGCCAACTGCAGAGCTTACAAGGCAAAGAAAACTTTCTACATCACTTTGTCCCATATTACATCCTCTACTTGTTAGCCTCAACCATCTTAGAAGTAAGAGTCCTTGTCTAGTTAGGGGATGATGAGCATGAGCATGTAATTTACTACATCAGTAAAAATCTTTCAAGGCCACCCTTGAAACATAATCATGATGAGAAACTCACCCTCGCAGTCCAAACATTGCGTCACTATATCCTACTTCAAACTACCAAGGTCGTAGCAGATTCCAACCCCATGCAATACTTGCTTAGTCGACGAAAAATTAATGGAAAATTTTCCCGATGGATCTTTATCCTCCATGAATATGACCTAGATTTATCAACTCCCAAAAGAAAGAAAGTGTTTGTCCTCGTCGAACTAATTACAAATTTTTGTTCGGACGCTAAAGCTTCCCCTGTCAAAACATATTTTCTCGACAAATGCCTCTTCTTCATCCCTTATGATGAGCCCTAGTATGGTGACCTTCTCGTCTACCTTTGAAGATTGAATTTTGGGTCTCATGTCTCTTGAGACGATTATCAATGCATTCACCATTAGACCCCTCGATACCTCCTCATCGGATACATCCTATATTGACATGGGGTCGACACCATTCTTCGTTGATGCTTGAGCATTGATGAAGATAACAAATTATTGAACGATTTCCATAGCAGTGGTTGCGGTGGTCACCTCTCAGGCATGTCCACCGCCCAAAAAGTCATTTGAGCAGGGTCCTTCTAGCCCACATTGTTTCATGACATGCGCGCAGGCATTTCTCCTTCTCCCGTGCACTGGTGGGACCCTACCCAAAACTACCCTTGTACGACCATCCGTACACCCCCTAACCAAATTCTACCAATTTCACATTATGCGAGATGATGGGACCACTAACTTGGATCTCGCAACTCTTGGATCAATCGACTTGTGGTCCCGTCATCTCCAAATCTCCTTAGGATGCTCTCGCCTCCAAATTTCCAAATTTCCACATTTCCAAATTTCCAAATTACCACACTTAGTTACAAGATCCCAGAGCCTTCGTTTTTTGATCCATTCTTAGCCACGAGATCCTGGTCCCGCCACCTACACATTCAAATTCCCTAACCATCATTCAAACTTATCCCTGTAGGATCATTTTTCTCCCATCACGTTCAGGTACGGATGCTCATGTTCAAATTTTATCAAATAACTGTCATACGTTCTTTATCATCATATATTTTTCACTTTGGGTATTTTTTTTACATGTATGTAGGTATCTATTCATCAAAGCGACGTTGCCCTTTCAGGTATATGTTCGACACTGGGATGCAATTATTCCCTCTGTACATCAATTGCATCTCCCAGTCACACCCTCTAACATTTACCTTTAGGGTCCTTACATCAGGCTCTGCAGTACCTTAACCTCTGTTGCATTTTTGTACTGTCACCCGATAGGACTCTCCCCCACATGATTTTCCCCATTTACATTTCCCCTAGCCACTTGACACTCATTATGATTTCACTCCCTAGGGATGAGAGTCCCAATAGTCTTATGCACTTCCGAGAATGAACCCCATACTTCTTTTCATCATTTTTCTAGCTTTCCCAATGGACTCCCAGGTCATATCATCTCGGTTCTAGTGATTGAACCTCCGTAGTATCATTATCCCTCCCTCTTATCCACCATCTGTTTTCCCATCTGCAGATTGTCCTCCATCCATTTACCTAATACAAAAACCCACCCATGGGGCCCCCACCCTCCACGTTCTCTTTCAAAAAATTCAACCCTCATAGGCCAAGCCATCTTCCACTGGGGAACCCATTTCTGTATCTTCATACTCAACCTATTGGCGACAGAAGTCACTCCTAGATTGCTTGCAGGAGCAGAGCCCGATGCCCATCAGTTTATGTCATGATTTGTGTATGAAAGGGGTGATCGAATGGAAGTAAACTCGGACGATATTGTTTCAACTCCAAAACTAGGCCAGACATGCATGGGCAAGTGAGGTCTTGGACATACTTCAGAAAATGAGTCGTAGTAAGGGTGAGTAGGATGAAGAATTGTATCAGAGAGATGCAGAGGTCTGTTATCAACATCAGGTTTCTAGCAGACTGTAGGAGAATGCATTTAAATGCGAGATCTTCTTACATTCAAATGCAGAAAATCAGAGAATACAATAGTGCCACAATAAAACCTTTACCATAACACAACTACAATAATTCATGTGAATCATTCAATCATGAACTCCCTCAGTATGAGATGAAAAATAGATGAAATAGGGAAACTGTCTTTCATAAAACAAGAAATCTTACATACAAATGCATAACCAGAGAACTAGAGCATCTGTTAAAACATTACAATCAGGAGCTTTTCTCTACCATCGATGGATTGCAAAATGCAAATACTGAGTCTATATACTCAGGAAAATTCACCTCATAGAGGCGTGCCCAGTCACCCCAGGCTTGGTGTCTCTTCAGTCAAACTTGTACTGATATTTTTCTTCAAGCGCCACCTTAATTACGGATGGCTCCTGCAAGGAGGGTAGCTGAGCCATTAAGTGTTGGGCTAGCGTGCGCAGACCTCCTCTGGCTAATCGAGGACTGGGCATGGCCTCTTTGGAAAAAATGGTACACAGGCCCCCCTCGAGCAGACCGTTGTCCAGGCTCTCCATATCTTGCACTTAATTCATGAAGAGAGGTTTCAACCATTCTTTCTTACCTTTATTTACTTTAAGCGAAAACCATGCTTGAGGTTAGATCAAATGGCACCCAGAGAATGCGATGAACCTTTCGACGACTGGACCTGACGTCTTTGGCCCCCTTTGCGCAACTCTTTTACTTCCTAGGTGACCACGGGCTGTGACCCTATGTTTACTCTCAAAGGAGCTTTCGACGTTCGTGGATAGGAAGGGGCTGATCCCTGTCCCTTGAAATCACGATGAGCGAAACACCGAGATGGCTTGAGTTGGCGACGTACGTCCCCCTAGATCTGACGACTCTAAACTCACCCAATGATGCTGTGGGCCCCAAGTCCCTGACGCTCTTGTTGCTTCGCGCATCGGGGATATGAGGGGGCTGCTTCTTGCGCTTCGAAATCGCGATGGGTGAAAAGGCAGGGAGCCTAATCGTGCGTCAGGTGTTCATTTTAGATGGACGACTGAGACTGCCCCTCGATACTGTGGGCCTGACATTGGGCGCTTTTGGCACTTTCAGGGTTTTGATATGTAGAACAACATAAAAACCTCACCCCTTGAACTCCCGAATGCCGAATCACCGACGCGACTGGATCTCGTGCCACGTGTCTTTGGATGGACGGCTGCTATCTTTCCTGTATGTATATAGACGCTACCTATCGCACAACTCTGCTAACCATGATTTCCCACCGACCATCGATATGATTTTATAGATGAATCTGGGCTATTGACAACGTAATTTCACCCGCTTTCTCGATTGGAAGCCTTAGAACAAGATTTTTCCATGCTGCGCTCGGGCGCTTCTCGTGCAACTTGTAGAACCGAATACTCTTGTGCCTAGGAAAATAAATGTCGCTAACATTAGGCTCCATGGGGGATAGAGTCGTCCCTATGATGCTCTAAGAAATCATTCCGCAGCTTCAGTGCTTTGCTGTTGGGCTATGGAGTCATGCTCAAAACATCCCGCTATTGAAAATACAGGCCAAAAAATAAAAGTAAAAAAATAAAGCTACATGCTCAAAGGAGCTTATTTATATACAGTCCTAATGCTAATAAAATATTTTACATGGGCTAGGTGAAATAAAACTTTCACCATACCATTCAAGCAACTTCTTGGATAAAATCTCCTTCCTTCTGTTGATGATCACCAACAGATAGTGTAACCGTGACATCAGAACAACTACACTCTTCAACTTCTCCTCACAGAGTGAAGTTGAGATGAAATAGGGTGGATCCAAGGCATAGGGGAAATGCCACTCCATGTACTCGCTGATAGGATCATAGAATGAGTGGAAAATTTCGGAAAATTGGTGACAGGAAGCCTCCTCTGCTACGCAACTATTCTCATGTGGATGAATATATCTAACAAGAACAAGTGAGTGGACAACTGTCATAGGGTCACTGATCTCGGGCGGTGGCTACTCGTTGACTAGCTCTGGATAGGAAAAGAAATGTGTGCTTAGCTGTTCTTCTGGTTCCTTTTCCTCTTCTTCTTGGCTCTCCCCCGGGTCAGATTCGTATTCATTATAAACATCCTCCCCGGGTAAATTCTTCTCTTCCTCGTACTGCTCAGCGTCTCCTGAAAGACTGAGATGGTTGATTTCCTTGTGATGATTTTCCTTAGTGAGTAGAGGACAAGGTTCTGCGACCTGCTCTTGGAAATCCAACATATCGATCTCAGACTCTGATTCATGACTGTCATAAGTGGGCTGGTTGCACTGATTAGAAAAAGGTGATGTGGGGTTCCGCTACTCCTCTTCCAGATAATCATCAAATTCGGGGGGGAATAGAGCTTCTCCAACTTCCAGAAGTGGAACTATCCCCTGATCCTCCATTTCGACCCCGAATGTAAACACATCATGGGATATCTCGTGAAGGAAAAGAGAACAATACTCTTCCATAAATACCTCTTCATCGTTTTTATCTTAAACAACAAGCTCCTCGGGGGCAGATGTTAATGCGTTTATGAAATCTTCAATCATCTCCTTGAAAGAGCCATCTATAACATTTGCCTTAGAGACTGGAAAATCCTCCCCATTGTCCTCAGATTCCAACCTTGCATGTTGGGCAGTGAGAGATTTCGCCTGCTCTATCAGTTCACTTAGAGCATCTTCTTCCCCCAGTCTTCTATCCTTACAACCCTCATCATCACAACCTTTATTATACATAATCATATCTGGGAGGATTTCTTCTTCTTGGCTCTCCCATGGGTCAGATTCATAATGACCATAAATAGGACCCGTGGGAAAGCTTTATTCATAATCGCCTTCAGTAGAGCTGCTAAGGGCCTCTACTTCAAAGGATGGGAAATCCTCAGCACATTGTTCAGCTTCCCACCTGTCAAGTCTGGCAATGATAGATTTTACCAGCTCCATAACTTCACCCGAAGCATCTTCTTCCTCCCCGGGATCTTCATAATCATCCATTGTAGAGATACCAAAATCCTATGTACATCGCTCAGCTTCCCACCTGTCAAGTCTGGCAGTGATAGATTTTACTAGCTCCATAACTTCACCCGAAGCAGACGAATGGGGAGGAGAAATGACTGATTTCTGATCCAGGTCATCAGGATCATCCTCATAGCCTACATAAGAGACAAATCTATCGTGTATACATTTGTTGTAGTATCCCTCACAACAACTATGAAAAATCAACTCAGAGGGATAAAGCTCCTGAAAATAGGTAGTGAAGGCTACATGGAATTCACTGAGTGAAGAAATGCTAGCAGGGGGTAAAGAATGATACCATTTATGCGCATTCCCTGCTAACGAGAACATGAACATATTTAGTAATACATCCTCATGATGTATCTACCACTGACGCACGAGTTCATGAAACTCACTGAGTTGCTGAGCAGGGTTGTCCCCTTCACATTTTCCAAATCTAGGCAAATAATCGCCCCATTCATTCGGAGAGGGGACAACATTAGGAAAACCGGGAATAGCAGAAAAATCAAAAGGAGCAAACCTGCGAGCCAAGATCTTCTCCATCCAAACCAGTGGAGTCGCCAATCGATCCTTGAATCATGGAGTCGCCAGGTGAAATATGTGCAGCTTCGAATGTGTCTGGTCCTTGTTCACCATCAAATGCTAGATTCTAACGTTGTTGTTACCCCAAGAAGCTTCTCAAGCTGAGAGAGCAGCTATTGAAACCTTCTCGAGAAAGCTCCTTAGGGTCAGCTTTTAGGTGTGCTAATAGTAGCCACAATTGAAACAGTGATGTGGAAACCCTGGAGTCCCCACAGTGGAGTCTCCATGTGCACAATAGCAATCTTTAAGGGCTCTGATGTCTGATGCACCTTTAGAATTAGAGGCTCAATGTCGTTCTGCCCAGGGAAAATCTTCAACTTTGTCCCCGGCAACGACGCTAGAAATGTTGGCGACGAAAGTCACTCCTGGATTGCTTGCAGGAGCAGAGCCTGAGCCCCATCAGTTTATGTCATGATTTGTGTATGAAAGGGGTGATCGAATGGAAGTAAACTCAGACGATATTGTTTCAACTCCAAAACTAGGCCAGGCATGCATGGGCAAGTGAGGTCTTGGACATACTTCAGATAGTGAGTCGTAGTAAGGGTGAGTAGGAGGAAGACTTGTATCAGAGAGATGTAGAGGTCTGTTATCAACATCAGGTTTCTAGCAGACTGTAGGAGAATGCATTCAAACGCGAGATCTTCTTACATTCAAATGCAGAAAACCAAAGAATACAATAGTGCCACAATAAAACCTTTATCATAACACAACTGCAATAATTCATGTGAATCAGTAAATCATGAACTCCCTCAGTATGAGATGAAAACTACATGAAATAGGGAAACTGTCTTTCATAAAACAAGAAATCTTACATACAGATGCATAACTAGAGAACTAGAGAACTAGAGCGTCTGTTAAAACATTACAATCGGGAGCTTTTCTCTACCATCGATGGATTACAAAATGCAAAGACTGAGTCTATATAATCAGGAAAATTCACCTCACAGAGGCGTGCCCAGTTACCCCAGGCTTGGTGTCTCTTCAGTCAAACTTGTACTGATATTTTTCTTCAAGTGCCACCTTAATTATGCATGGCTCCTGCAAGGTGGGTAGCTGAGCCATTAAGTGCTGGGCTAGCGTGCGCAGACCTCCTCTGGATAATCAAGGACTGGGCATGGCCTCTTTGGAAAAAATGGTATGTAGCCCCCCCTCGAGCAGACCGCTGGCTAGGCTCTCCATATCTTGCAGTTAATGCATGAAGAGAGGTTTCAACCACTCTTTCTTACCTTTATTTACTTTAAGAGAAAACCAGGCTTGAGTTCGGATCAAATGGTGCCCGGAGAACGCGATGAACCTTTCGGCGACTGGACCTAACGTCTTTGGCCCCCTTTGTGCAGCTCTTTTACTTCCTAGGTGACCACAGGCTGTGACCCTATGTTTACTCTCAAAGGAGCTTTCGACGTTCGTGGATAGGAAGGGGCTGATCCCTGTCCCTTGAAATCGCGATGAGCGAAACGTCGAGATGGCTTGAGTTGGCGACGTGAATCCCCCTAGATCTGACGACTCTAAACTTACCCGATGATGCTGTGGGCCCCAAGTCCCTGATGGTCTTGTTGCTTTGTGCATCGGGGATATGAAGGGGATGCTTCTTGCACTTCGAAATCGCGATGGGCGAAAAGGCAGGGAGCCTAATTGTGTGCCAGGTGTTCATTTTAGATGGATGACTGAGACTTCCCCTCGATACTATGGGCCCAACTTTGGGTGCTTTCGACGCTTTAGGGGTTCGGGGTTTCGAGATGTAGAACAACATAAAACCCTCACCCCTTGAACTCCCGAATGCCGAATCACCGACGCGACTGGATCTCGCGCCACACGTCTTTGGATGGATGGCTGCTATCTTTTATGTATGTATATAGACTCTACCTATTGCGCAACTCCACTAACTGCGATTTCCCTCCGACCGTTGATATGATTTTATAGATGAATCCGGGCCATTGACAACGTAATTTCACCCACTTTCTCGATTAGAAGCCTTAGAACGATATTTTTCCATGCTGCGCTCGGGCACTTCTCGTGCAACTTGCAGACCCGAATACTCTTGTGCCTAGAACAAGAAATGTCACTAACACAACCCAAATTATTCTTTATTTATTTGGTAATTGTAAAGAACCTTTGTTTTCAACATTCACTTAGCTTTTTTGTCATCACCCTTTATGACCTTCTTTTCGTGGTAAAGCAACCCATGTCGCCCTTGGTTGGGGCATCCACTCTTTTTTCATTCTGACATCATTCAAAAACCCTGAGTATCCCAAGTCCATGTACCTATGATATCTAAGTTTTTCCACTTTTTTAGCCTCTGGCACAATTTAACCCCATATCTAGTTGCCCCCCTAACACTAGATACAATTTTACGGTTGCTGCCAATCATCCTTCAAAATTTCCCAACCAAGGACAGTCTTGAGTCTCACCACACCTTGACTTTGTTCATGTTACCTGTCAGTACCTGATCTCATCTCAATGGATTTCACGAAACCCTTTTCTTCTTGGAGTCACGTCTCCCTTTCTGTTGACATCAATACAGTTTCTAGAAGGGAGACAATATCTTGATTCTCATTACCTTTACAATGAGGAGTCTCAGATGACATAGAGAGAATCATCATTGCGCTCTGATTATGTTGACCCCCATAACATTCAAATTCAACAAAATCTCATGTTACGGTGGGTCTTACTATTTGAATATTGCAGTTGTTTCATACTAGCCGAAGACATCTGAATTCATTAGGCCATCAATGCCTACGAGTCATCGACACTTATTACAAGCATCCTTGCCTCATTTCAGAGTATGTTCACCATTCAGAACTATCATCTGTCATTATCAACCACCCTTAAGGGTGCTGCAGTTATCTACATCAACATACATCTTCATTTACTGTCTCACATTTTGGTTACATGACACGAGCATGGGGAATTCCCGCCTTGTTTGTACACATATTTTCTTTTTTCTCCCTAGAGAAAGGTTTGGGTCCCACAATTTCCCTTCTCCCTCCAGTGGATCGCTCTTCCATTTCCTCTCAGCACTCATCATTACAATGACACTCCTAGTAAAAGAAACATTTATGTATTTCGACTATACGTATGATCCTAACCTAACACATAAGGGGACTTTTGTTATCACCCCAACATTGCATGCAAATGGTTAAAGAAACACAACAATGCCAATAGTCATTAGTTCAACTACAACACTGAAATGCATTCAAAAGGAAAAAAACTATACAGTTGGGTAAAAAATTGACATGCTCAAATTAACCAAAGGAAGCATGTGCACAGTGCGCAGTGTACGTGGGCCAACAAATCCCTCAGAGTGCACAATGCGCCAATTGCATGAATGTGTACGAGAAAATCCTCACACTTATATGAACGACACATTTATGAATCTTGTTAGCCCCTCAACCACTTATGGACCAACTCCCAACCTGATTTGACCTTCATATCTGAGCGAAATTCAAATGGGGGGTTGGTAAAGGACTATAGGGTGCTCTAAAAGGCCCCTTGTTCACACTAAGAACCAATTACATTTTGCGTTGAAGAAATGCTATAAATAAGAGCCATGGGTGCACTAAGAAACCAATATCTTCATAGTATTATTATGCTACAAGAATTCTCCCTTGAGAATCCTCTTTTCTCTTTGGAGCCTTCAAGCATCATCACAATAGGCCATTCCACTCACCTCTTGAGGGAATAGGCATTGATTGTCTTCACCATTTATCATTTTTCTTCCATTTTAATAAGATCTCTCCATTAGGGATTTCAAGAGCCCTCCCAAGGAGGAAGAGGGGACTCATAAGTCCTCATTTTTCTCTACAATGTTTTGCCTACTAATCTATTGATCCATTGGTAGCATTATGTTGGTCATTGGTTGATTTTGATGGTTCTAAGTTTCTCATTCTTTCTACCTTTTATTTCTTAGTTGTTTTAGTTTGTTTCTTTGTTTATTACATGTGTTTGGATTGTTTAATTCACTCACAAACTTCTATCTTGTCTAGCAGGCTCATCTAGGCATGCAAGTGTTGTTGTTTTTCTCACCCAAGTGTCAAAACCAACACAACAAATTTCACTATAAAACAACTATCACAACTACATTTTGGCCAATCAAATTATGAAAAGGAAATGTTGGCTATTCTGCATGCAATGGATATTTATCATCCTTATCTCTTGGGGAAACTCTTCCAAATTAGTATGGATCATCCTAGCCTCAAGTATTTTCTGGAGCAAAGAATTTCCTCCTCGGAGAAACACAAATGGGTGACTAATATTTTTGGCTATGATTATGAGATCATCTACAATAAGGGTAAATAAAATGTGGTTTTTGATGCTTTTTCAAGGAAATATGAAGAAGAAGAGTCCCTCTTTCCCTCTCATTCAATTTTGCAGAATGGCTTCAGGCCATTCACCATGAATGATTGCACGAACCCAAACTTTTTATCCTAATCCAACAATTGCAGCAAGATCCTCAAGGTTCTTCAGGGTAGTCTTGGAACAATGAAGAGCTTCACTATAAAGGTCTTATGTATTTAATCACACAATCAAACCTTAAACCCACAATCCTCTCTGAGTTGTATGCTTCACCCACAACTGGGCGTTCCGGGTTTACCAAAACCTATAGACATGTCAAAAATTCTTTTTTCTAGTACGGTATGAAACAATACCTTTGTGGCTGAATGTGATACCTATCAATGCAATAAGGGAGAAGCAGTCAAATATCTAGGCACACTCCAACCACTCCCAATTCCACCTGCTGTTTGGAGGGATATTTCCATGGATTTCATTGTTTACTTACCTAAATCACGAAATAAGTCATTCATCATGGTGGTAGTATATCGTCTTTACAAATATGCTCATTTATGTGATCTTCCAAACCCATTCATCGCATCCACAATGGTTCATATTTTTACTGCATGCCTCATTCTATTATCTCTGACTGAGATCCAAATTTCACAAGAAATTTTTGGCAATAATTATTCAGACTGTAGGGAACCCAATTGCATCTCAACATCACCTATCATCCTCAAACTGATGAAACAATGGAAGTTGCCAACAAATGTATGTAAACATATTTGTGGTGCTTTGCATCCGACCGACAAACTCAATGGGATCAGTGGTTACCCCTAAATGAATGGTGGTACACCACATCATACCACATTTCCACTTGCATGACTCCTTTTGAAGAAGTCTACGGGAAAAATCCACCGTCTATTCTCTCATACATGCCAAGTGTCTCCAAGGTTTAGGAGGTGGACAACAATCTTACACTCCAAGCAACCATTCTTCGTACCCTAAAAACAAATTTAGTGCTGCCTCAAAATTGCATGAAGCAACAAGCAAATCATGGTCACGCTAAACTACCATTTTCTAAAGGGGACCAGGTGTTTCTTCACATACAACCTTATAAGCATACTTCACTCAAATCGTAACACTATCAGAAAATTTCCCCAAAATTTTATGGTCCTTATACAATTATCAAGTGAGTAGGGCCCATGGCCTACCAATTAGTGTTTCCTAGTCATTCTAAGCTACATCCTGCTTTTCATGTCTCATGCTTAAATAAAGTGATTGGAACTAAGTTCCAGACTCAAACTAGTCTCCCTGAGTTGGATGAAGAAGGTTCTGTTATCACAGAAATTTTAGGTTGGGAAAATCTCAACCCAATCCATGAGATAGCGATAATTATGGGAGAGTATACCCACTATCACCTTAGATAAACCCTCCCCTCAATTTAGTGAAGGAGAAATCCAACAAAAGGGGGGAATCTCAAGTGACCCTAGGGGGAAATGAGATGGAAAGTGATGTTATGGAAGTGATACCCCTATAGGTCAAACTAATAAGTGGATAATGTCTTGGAAACAAGTCTCGGAGATGGTCAATGGTTTCCAAGTGCTTGAGTGCTTGCTGAAGATAGTTGTACCTTCCCGAGACACAAGAAAAGACAACTATACAAGCCAAGATATCCAATGGACAAGAAAGTGAAGCTTTATGTCCTATACAACATAAGTAAACAATGATATAATTCATAAATTAAATGATAATCAAATATGCTAAATAAGTCACTAAAAATCTAGTTAAAGATGCAAGAGATAAGCTAGCAATGACTAGTATAACTCAAGTGAAATAGAGAAAGATTTTAACAAAAATATAGGGTTGTTCAAAAATGTTATTGCAGAGATATTATAATAGCCTTATGGCTATAGAAAAATATTTCTACAGCAAAAATTTCCAACCACCAAAAATTACAAGTAAACTACCCAAAAGATGCTAAATGACAAGTAGATTATTATGACAACTTTCTAGCAAATTATGACAGTTGAAAAGAGAGAAAAAATAAAAGTTTGAGAGAAATTTTCTACAGCCCTAATGGATGTATATTAATTTTATAAAAACAATAAGATTTTATTGTCTAAAGAGGACTCCCTAGTGGCTCAAGCAACATAGTAGAGCATAGAATTGATTCCACTTCAAACAATTTGAAAATCACGTAAAATCATGTTACCAAATGGAAGTAATTTATTTCTCCAATGAAAAATTTAGATTAGTGCCTTTAAAATATTGGGTAAATGGATTCTTGGATGTAAGAGTTTGATACACAATATCCCTAGGGGTGTAAGTCATTTTACTCCCTAGGGCATGCAAA
>JZKD02S2311016.1:84523-115083 GCA_000966675.3 Picea glauca
GATGGAAGTTGTGATGTCATATTTGGCATACCAAAAGAGAAAGGGTTAGAGACCGAAGGGAAGGATTGAGAATTGTATCCAAGTGTACCAAAAAGAGGCCCAAAAGGGTTTGTTACTATAGGTTGAGTAGCAACCACAGGCTGGATAGGAGTAATGACAGGAACCTTCAGTACTACAACCTTCGCGGCTAGAGGAGTTGAAGGAACCCCATTAAATACGATAGGTATAGGAGTCTAGGGACTCCCGATGTCATTCAGACTCGACTCAGTACTCATGCTTGTATAATCACCAATATGGTAGGTGGAGATATGTGTACCATGTTTTGTAACTTTTCACCTCTTAGAAGGAAAATAATCAAGGTGTGGTGGTAACTTTAACAAACAAAAAGAGATGCGAGGAATCTAGTCTAGCTTCATGATGACTCAAGACTCGATATATAAAAACAACATTCTAGGGCCAACTAACAATCAGAGAGCACACCAAAATAAACAAAAAGGCCAAATGCACAAAAACATGACATAGTAGCTGAAAAGGCGTCTCCCTCACTAGAGTAGGTATGCCTTGCCCAAGAGGGGCCTCAAACTCCCTTCAAAATATTGGAGGTATCAAAATCAGTTATAAGGGCCCTTGTGGCATTAACAGTGCAATCGGTCAGATCCCTTGATAGAGGTAATCCTCCATAAAGGATGTGTGTTGTTCAAACCTTATCTGACTCAGTGTACCTGCGGAATAACCCCTGCAAGTAACCTATGTGGCTACCCATGTCAAGCAACTAGATCCACCATGATATAACCAATGCATAGGCGAACAATCGTAAGTCAAGTCCACCGTATGGGTAGGGAAACAAAGCCCAAAATCTTGAAAGCACCACTTCTCACGGAGGTAAAAGGTACTAGAAAGACCCCCAAATATGAATAGATCCCCAAAAATATATTTGACACTAAGAAGGTATTAGAGGGATATCTCTGCAACTAACTTCACGTGACTTCATGCTTAACTCTAGTGTGAGTGGAGCGTTCTGACGTCACTAATTACACAATGGATTTCACCACTCCCTAGTCAGACACATATGTTTATTTCAATAGCCTTGGATAGTTTACTCACAAAATACTATTCCAAGGCCCTATATCCTATGCTTGTTTGTGTACTCTGAAAAATAAAATCGTTTCTAATCAATTTTAGTTAATCATCATCACTTTTAATGTATTTGTTTACTCAAGATATGTGGTCATGAAATTGATGATATTATGACTCAACATATCAAATAAATGAATTTGAACATAGTGCTAAGTCCTAATTTAAAATTCCCAAAAGATGGTAAGATTTTCAAATGCAACTTTCAATGCAACTTATACAATTTCAATAGGATGCAATCTTTCCTCAAATATCAATATCAAGACTAAATAACCAAAAGATAAAATGCCATAATGCAAAATGAGTAGATTGTTTTGTATTTTTGATATAAAGAAACAAAAAATGAAAGGACTGAATAAAAACTTGATATATAGACCCTACTGCAAGAAAAAAGAGACAAGCCGAGCATGATACAAATAAGTAAATACTCAAACCAAGATGCAGGGACAACCAATGAAAAAGATGATAAGAAATAAAAAATTACCCAAAAATTTAACATTATTAAGGTTTCCTATCACTCTGTGGGCACTCAATATCTAGGACAGAGACCCAAAAAGACTCAATAACCATCAAAAGTCACCCAACAAACACCAAACTCAGTTAGGAATCCTAAAAAGTTGATGTACGTGATTGTTTAATGAAAACTAGCATATGTACGCTCCCTATAGAAGGATAACTTGTGTACGTATGCGTTTGTCAAGGGAAAACCCACATGTATGTATTAAAACACTTCCAGGGCAAGGACTAACCCAAGAAAACTTAGATGCAAAGTAGAAATAGGTTGTTAAGAAATCATGCGACAAGGAAACTCAGGCTAATAGAGAGCAATTCTAGGAGAAAAACACTCAAAACCCCAAACAAAAGATTCAATCCCATTATGGTCTCCAATTCTGTTACGAGAAAAATTACTCTATGACATGGGGTAAACCACAACATATGGAATGAAAAACATAAATAAACTCTAATCCCAAGTATGGTATATAAAATAAATGCTAACAATACAAGATCAAGAGCCTACCTTGTTCGAACGTTCGATGAAGACCACCGTTGAGCATACAACTCAAAGATTTATACCCGGAACTTGTCCTCGACAAGCAAGATACACAATAATATGGTGATACTATATAATGTTTGAATATAAAATATCACAATCCATTAACATATATGACAAATACACCCATGGAATAATAATTCAAATATTTGAAAGATATCAATTGGACGAGAAAATAGTATTTCTATAAAAAATGATGAACAAAAGTTTATAAGTGACAAACTTTCGTGCCGACACACATCAAAACCGAGAAACCAAGTCCCTCCAGTTGGACCTCCACCACTTCAATCCTCCACCAAAGGCAAGCTCATGTAAGGGAGACAATGTGGTTCTACAACAAATAAGGAAGAGCTTGGGGGATAAACAATGTGTTCATACTTTCAAGGATAAATGGATGCAGACTCAATGTGAAGTGAAATTTCTCTAGAGTATCTTTGCTCTCAAAATTTGAATTCTCCCTTCCTTCCATGGCTTGGATATGGCCCAATTTATAGCCTTCAAATGGAACTGAAGGGCCGAGTCATAACGTTTCTAGTATATGGAAGGTCAAGGATAATGGATCTCGTGACATGACATGGAAGCTCGATATAATTTTTAATTTTGGGCACACAACCAAATGTACACAAGCTGTAATGGTACAACCTGCATATACACATGCTGTCTAACTGTTAGTGCACGCATATGTTGAAAACTATGATTTTTTTGCTCTGCAAGGCACAACAAGGGACTTCAAGTCTGCATAAGGAAATGGAAAGGCCCTCCAAGAAAGTTGCATGGGGTGAGGAAAAACTTGATACAACAACTTTAGATCCTACATGAGAAATAGATATATGGAGGATGCTCAAGGGTCTTACAATAATGAATAAGATATCAAAGGTTTTCATGTTAGCATGGGTAATGATGAAACAACAATTTAATGGAAGAAGAGATGGGCATGAGCCTGTAACTATGAGAAGCATGCAAAGAGAAGTGCATAGCTATAGGGAGAATAATGGAAGGATCATGAAATATCAGGAGGAGATACTTCAAATCCTAAATATGCTCTAGAATCAGGTCAACAAATATTTGGGAAAAAAAAAGGAAGCTAGTGCAAGGCAAGTGGAAGTATCTAGATCTAATTATAGGAGGGATTATCATAGAGGATCTAAATGGTCAAGGAATATTAGAAGGAATAAACATCATCATTCCTGAGGGAACTCAACCAAAAGAACATATGCATGTTCAAGTTCAGTAAGTAACCCAAGTATATCTCTTATCAAACATCAAAGAATGAGACATGGGTCAACTATATTGCAAGGGGAGTTGAGGAAAACCAAGCCACCATATTTTGATGGAGAAAAAAATAAAGGATAAAATCAAGCCACCATATCTAACATGATCTATATAAAGATAAACCAGATCTGAATATTTATGCATAAGAGACCAAATTTCATGAGGGAAAACCAATGGTATATTAATGGGAATGAGAAATTACAACAAGCATACCTTAGATGTTGATGCATGGTCCCTTGAACTCCTTTCTCCTTTATCCTCCCTTAGCTTATTGGTTAGTCTAGGATCACTAACTTCTTCTTGTGATGGATGGAACAAGTACCTTTGCAGTTGGACAACATAAAAATACTTCTAAATTCTCCCTACTTCTTTCCCAAGGCTTGCCTTTGTTATATATCACTTGGAGGAGGATTAGGAGTGGCATATAGATATTATAGAGACCACTAGAGACTCAAATTATGTGAGTTCCTAGGAATTTTCCATGAATATCCAAATCATCCCTCACCTATCACCTTGTAAATCCCCGATTCTAGAATTTTAGCAGTGCCTCGCTTGTTGCACTACTAGTGACCCATGAGGATCCTCACTTGTTTTCTACTATGTTTATCATGAGGATCCTCACTTGTTGTCTAATAGGTTTCCAACAAGGATCTTTAAAAATAGGCTAAACCTTAGTTAAAATATGTATTCTATCTTATGTCTTCTCGTGGATTCCTCTCTAGCATATAGGGTGGAAATTAAGAATGTAATAGATCCCTCCTATTGTTTGAGGTCAAGAAAGGAATGTATGGCATAAATACATTACAATAAAATAAAATTCATGTGAGGCAATGTGAGGAGAGAGAAAAATAGTTTCATAAGTCTAAGAAGTCCTACAATCAAACACCAAGGATGAGAGTATAAATAGTCCAATCCCCTAGGTAGACATACTCAAAATTTGAATGAGCATGGCCGCCAAACAATACACTGTGGATCCATAAAATTAAATTCTATACCATGGCCATGAAAGAATACACAGTGGATTCATGTCATCAATGAGACCATAGCCACAATACAATACAATGTGGATCTATGTCATGAACACAATCATAGCCACCAAAAAATACAATGTGAATCTATGACACAAAATATAGATATCAGGAAGACAACGGGCACTGAGGAGAGTGCCCTTGAATTCTTCAAAGTACTCATTTATAAGTGATATACTCTATCGCAACTTGAGAGGGGATGTTTTGAAGGAACAATGTGGTCCCAAACCCTAGGTCTTTGTCCCAAACCCCGATGGTATGAATCTACACACGAAAATAGATGAGATAATGTCGAGCATGGTAGAAACCATCTGATTACCAATCATTGAGTTATACTGTTAACATACGTGAGGGTGCCCACCGATGATGAATATGGACCCCAAGGTACCTAGTACAATCTAGAGAGTTTGAATAGATGAGCTAGTGTTGAAAACTCGTAGAATCAATCGATAAGGAGTCAATGATGTAAACCCACTATCGATCATGAGGAGGCTTTCCACTGAGGATTGAATGCGCCAAGGTACTAGTTGGTTTCTATATCCCTCTCCTAGATAATTTGTTGAAGTCGATAGGAAGAGATACATCAAAGGAGGGCCTTGATGTATCCCCCATCAATTGAAACAAAACGTACACCGAGAGATGATGTGAAGAGAGAGTATCACAAATTACAACTGACACAAGGATGGCTGACTCAGAAAGTGAAAAAAATAGAATATGGATGACTTAGGCTTAAAATTCCCTTGAACGTATAGCACGACACAATGGTGACTTGGCAGAGAGACACAAGAGTTGGATGAATATAGTGCAACAATGCAGGAGGAATAGAAGCACTCTCCATGATGACTGGAAGAGTAACTAGTCGAAGGAGTATCTTTGAATCATATTAATGGGATGACTCTTAGGAAAGATAAAACCCAAATGTATTATGAGGATGTAAATAGGTTCCATGTTCAAGGACAACTCGACTGACACTGTCATTTTGAGAATAGACCAATGGTGAAAAACTCCCCACTCTTTTTATTTTTCATCTCCTTCACGGTTTAACGAGAACAAAAGAATGATAAAAGTATGCTCGATCTCTTTCATGGTTTAACGAGCATGAAATAATGATGCAATTAATATTGATACATTTTTCGTGTCCTTTTACAAGTTTGAAAAAGAGATAAAATTATACTCAATAGGAGAGAACAAGTGGATTAAAAACATGTTCCTATGTTCCAAGCACATGGAATCGACCTAAGGAATGAGGAATGCAAATGGTACTGGAAAGTGAGATCCACTCTTAGCAATTGTTTTCTCCTTGTGTAGGTGGGTGAAAAATGGAGTCCAAATAATGCAAGAAGCGAATGGTCAAGGATTTATTGCATAGCAATAAGCAAGATATGGGAAAACAACAATGCATCAACGGGAAACATGACGCGAGAAACAAATGCATAGGAGACCATTAAGCAAAAACAAACATATTTGGGAACCCCCATGGGATATGGCCATAATAAATAAGAAGATAGGAGAATGAAGCTCAACTTCAAGAAATGGTAGGTCTAAAGGAGGGATCCCATGCCTATAGGAAGTCATAGCATGGGCACCAAATGGAAATTCAGGCGCTAAGTAGGGTGTCCATGAAGGGTAGGAACTACCGCACAAGTTACAATATGCAAAAGGAATGGCTAATGTTGCAACCCAAAAAGATTGAACCTAAGGCATCGTGATGGAAGAATGGATGGTTAATAATGCAAGGTGGTGAATTTAGAGAAAAACCCTATCCCTATATTTCAGTTTGGGAACACGTACCTCAAGTTCAATGGAATTTTCCATATTTGTAAAAAATTCCCTGTAATATTGTCAACACATGTAAATTAGATTCTAGGGTCAAAACACGTAGTGAAATCTCAAAAAAAGAAAATATTTTTGGATTTTTTGGATATGATAAATTAAAAAAAAAACACTCACACCACAAACCTATGTACAAGTAACTACACATCCTAATGGTTTACACAAATAGAGCCCATTTCTAGGCTCAAGCCAAGGATCCTTTTCATATTCAATGAACTCATGAGTTGGTGTTGGCATCATATGAATCACCATGTCAGTGCCATGCCACATAGGAATGAATATTTGCGGCTGAAGATAATATTCATGAGTGGTTTCATGATCTACGACGAATCCTTGATGGGACCCATAAATACATGAAGGAGGTATGAAACAAAAATATTTATAGGAAGGGAGGGAAGAGAATTGAGTGGCAAGTTCTGAAAAATATAGCCAATATGGAAAAAGGTTGAGAAGGAGGGCTACTGGATGCCCCAACAAATCCCCCCAGTCCTGGATCAAAACTCATCATGTCAACTATCGTCGATTCCAAAATAGGAAAATATGGTCGATGCATCACCTCATCCTTTGGAGTTTCTGTGGAATTCATGACTTCCAGGATGGCCTCTTATGAAGGAAAATCAAAATATAGAATGTCATGTGAACTTGGAGAGTAAAAAAACCTTACGGGTGGAGTAGGATGATCACAAAACATATGAGGATGGAGTTCTTGACCAGTATCAAAGAATGTTGATCGGAGTGCCAGACCGAAAATATCAACCACAGTGAGCAGTATGGATGCTCTAGATGATTCCAAATTCTTAGGATGAGATACCACCTAAGGATCAATAGACCCAAGGGATCCATTGTTAAATGTCAAAATCATGTTCGTAGGAGCTACATTGGTAGTGGGAGATGGTGGGGGAAGGGGAAATATTCCCATCAGTGAAGGATCTTTGAACATCCCCCCACCGATGTTCAAATAAGACTGCATGGTATCACTGACAAAGGGTACATTTGACCTCATATTGGATCCAAGGTTTTGGGTACATAACAAGAGATTATCAATTGTAATGATTTTCCCTTGGTGAGGGAAACATAGGACCCTAAAGACCAATGAGATAATTGCAGTCATTTCATAGAACCAAGTATGCTCGAGTAAAATATTTTACTCAAGAGGTGCGTCGGAAACCTCCACATCAACAGAGACAATGTTAGAAACTAAATCAATGGGTAAGGTGATGATTATTCCATGGGGTTGGAACATGTGTCCATTGAAATATTTCAATAGTGTTGCAGACATTTTGAGATTAGGAGAGCCAATGGCCTTCCAACAAGAAATATACATGATGAAAGTCGAGGCTCCTTCATCAACCATTATTTGGAAGATGTTTTTACCCATCATTCTCACTTTGATTTGGAAGGATACTTGATGGGAGAACCTATGAGTATCCTGAGAAGAATCAAAGGTCATCATAATTGACTCTAAGGGATTAACCCCACCTATGGCAGATAACAAGGATTTCCACTACATTGGAAATCTTTGGAGAATTTCAAGCACCTACATCGCACAAGGTTCCTAGGCCAAGTCTTATATAATACTGTAATTGTGGGAAACCAACATGTTAGTATTATGTGTCATACGTCTAAGTATGTCCTTTGGGGGGAGAAGCGATGCATCAAAAGATGGCTTCTCAATCTAAAGAGGGCCACCAAGACAGGAAGACGATGATGCTTCTGGGGTAGCATGGGAAGGCTAAAAAATGTCATAGTTCTTATCCTGATTTTGAAATTTGATTGTGTGGTCACACATGAAAACATAAGCATTTGAGGAAGACCCCTCATGGTGAGGGGTACACTCAATGCCCCCATGGAGAGGGGCATGATTTGTGGAAACCATATTTTGAGGTTGAGGAGGGAAAGGATGGGTTAATACTATGGGATGTTGGGGGGCTTGTTGTTGTGCCAAAAATATATGGACTTCATCCTTCCAAGGAAACTGGTGAGTAAGGTGATCATCCCCACAAATGGTGTAGATAAAATGACTCTTCCTTTTATCCTTAGTGCCTCCCTCCTAGGTGTTTTGGGTGGAGGCAATCCCCTTCTCAGTATTGGAGTTTTTATATTTGTTCCTCTTTTTATTTCCTCCAGGAGGATTCTTCGATGGCATGGGATACACTGAATTCAACTCATAGGTTTGAGAAGGGATTGCAACAGTTTGAGAACTAGTACGAGAAGCTTATAGGCGTGACTTAATGGACACTTGACCCATTTGATCATTTAACTGGTTCACAAATGCATGGGAAACATAAACAACCACACCATCAACATGGGGTCTTGGCTTTGGTTTCCTTGGATCAATCAATGACCTAAGAGAATTTGGAATTATGTCATAAAGTCTTTCAGACCAAGAATAAATAAGATCTAAATGTTGGGCATGCAAAACATCCTGATCCTCGGTGGCCACCCCAAACATATAAGCTACATCTATATCAATGAGTTGTAAGAGGTACTTGGTGAGCCACTCCATAAGGATCTGATCTAGAATTTGAGTCTTAATCATCTTACATCTTCACCTCCACTTCTAATGTGAGTGGAATTAGAAGTCAAGAGCTCCGTTCCTATCTCATACCATATGGGAAATTAGTGATGCGTTAAAACACCATTTCCATATAGTTGAATCTTCTAAATAAAATGAATTTTAATTTGATGTACCATTTGGCAGTGACTTAGATCAAGGATTTGTGGAAAATATACAGTCTCACACTATCATCCATCAACGAGTTGGATGAACACCATAAGTGATATGTCATGATGTGTGTAGAGGGGTACTCTCCTGGATTTCCTTCTAATTTTGGGATATCTGATGGAAAATTATTAGGAATTTTTTACCATGATGGGTCATGGGATATAAGGTCATTTTTTAACTGTGACAAATATGGTAAATCTAAAATTGTGAGGAAAGGCAACGATGAAAATGAATACTGGGAGGGAGGTGAAGTCTCTGTTGTCCCAGATGGACCTTGCGGTCCCTCTATGTTAGTACTACTAGAGGGTTGGGGAGCTCTTGAATACTGAGTTCCTACTAGTATGGTGGCACCTACAGGAGCATGTCTGCTGTTAGAACCAAACATGCCCCCAAGGGGGTGTCATTGGGGGTAAATGTGGACCCTTCAGGAAAACAATTCATGAAGTTAGTCCCAAAGAAGAAAACCCCAAGACTTGATGTGGTAACAAAAGGAAAACCTCCCCAAGGTGAAAATTTTCCCCAAAGGGATGTGCCCCTAGGGAATGGTGTGCTAACCCATGGAAAGTTAAAACTTTCTAATCTGCTGCTTCCCCCAGCCTGGCTGGGGACAACCCCCAAAACACTAGACATATTCATATGAAAGGTGAACTAGTTCCTGATGATACTGGGCCACTCATAGGGATGGTGGAGGTGGAGGTAATTCCACCCCCTACGCTAAAACTAAATCTCTCCCCCCCACTGGAAGAAGATCCAAAAGTGGGCATTGGGATAGACAGGATGGGTGTAGAAACACTCTGTAAACTAATAGATGGTTATGATGACATGATTGACATCCCTCAGATCGAGGAACCAAAAGAGAATAGTATGGATGGTGTAGTTCCAATGGAGCTAAGGGGTGGCAACGTAGACATCATTATGATTATCCATAGGGGATTTCCCCCTGCCCTACTTGAGGACAAGATCATAGCCTCAACTACACTAGACAAAACACTTTTTATTGACATAGTGGGAGGGTGACTAAATAAAGAGAAAGGTGCACTAAAAGTTTCCCTCACTTGGACAAGTAGAGGTGTGTTTGGCTCAGTCAAAGGAGGATTAAAATTTTGTGGAGGATGTTCATCTACCACTTCTACCTCGACTAAACCAGTTTTGTTGAACCAAAGTTCAAGCCCTTCAAAATATTCGTCAACTATCTCATGCCTCTTGATAGGTTGTTTTTCCTCTACAATGGGTTCAAGTCTTCATAGTCTATTGGATCGACATGATAGTTCAGCCACAATGAATATACTATGTTAAAATCCAAACACAATTCAACCTAAGGTCAATTTAGACTCAGAATAAAAGAGAACACTCCTAATCAAAATTGGGCTAACAATAAGAAAAACAATTGGATTAGAGGCCTTCTGAAAATCAACCCTATGGGGGAGATGAAGTCCCCACAAGATTGAATGGCGAAGGTATGAGGAGTAGTTACGATGATCTATGCAAAACAAACCTAACTAATGTAAGTTTCCTTTATTAAGGTTGGCACCCTATGGGGGAACTGGGAATATGAAGGAATGTCTACCCTAGGTACTATAGGCATGTCCCACCTACAGTCACCTATGTGGATCCATAGGAAAGGTCACTAATGATACCACCTAACAATCAATGGTCGGGTGAACAGTTGTAAGTTCAACCACATGTAAGGGAAGAGTAACTAATCCTGAATCTCCAAATATGTTAACCAAAAGAACCCTCGTATATGTAAAGATCGAAGAGGTATCACAAACACCAAAATAAGCATAAAGGGGTAATCTCCCTACTTTCCTTGATACGTCCTCATGCTTAACTCCTATGTTATAGGAGGATCCTAACAAACTGGTTGCAAGAATGGATTTTAATTTTATTTAATGACTCTAGTTTTCATTTTGTGGATTTGGAGAGTTTACTCTCTAATCCTAATCCAAGGCCCTAAGCCTATTTAATGCTGGTTCACTATCAAGAGAAAGATGTCTAATTGATTTTGTATTATGCGCTTTCTTTTTATGACTTCTACTTAAGTCTAAGGGTAGCAGATGGAACTTTTGTGATGTTTGGACTCTTGAACCAAACAAACAATTCAATAATGATGATGCACATTCATTCTCTTCGATGAAATCTAGATACGGGAAGGAAAGATAATTTTCCTTTTTTCTTTAAAAAATTGTAAAAGTACGACCTCACATACCCCAAGCAACCAAAAATCACTTCGGATCTGAAATGAAACAATGCTCCTAATGCATTTGTTCACTAGTGCTTCCAAGGCAAATCTAGCATGCAACAATTCTTTTTATCTTTTTAATATTTTTCCAAATGAAATGTAACAAATATTCCTGATCTATGCAAGAACATACAATGCAACTAGAAACCAAAAACAAGCAATAAGCAAAGGGGAAATATGACTAGAAACCAATAACTTGAATGATGTGAGTTCCTAGGCCTTTTCCATGAAGATCAAACTCATCCATCAACTCTCACCTCATAACTCCCCTATTCTAGAATTTTAGTAGTGCCTCACTTGTTGCACTACTGATGACCCACAAGGATCCTCACTTGTTGTCTACTATGTGTCCCACGAGGATCCTCACTTGTAGGCTACTAGGTGTCCAGTGAGGATCTTCAAAAATGGGCTAAACCTTAGGAAAAATATGTATTCTGGCTTCTATCCTCTTGTGGATTCCTCTCCAGCCTACAGGGTGGAAATTAAGGCTATAACACAAGAAAAAAAGGAAATATGGATCAAAGGAAGAAAGGGTTCAAGCCACCTTTCATAAGGAATAGTTCTCAAGCACATAAAAAAGGGTAGACATCTCAAGGCGATCATAAAATGATAGATTCCTTGGGAAAGAGGCCAAGACAACATCCCATAAAGTGTTGGGGATGTGAAGGAGATCACATGTATAAATATTGTCCTCACTAAGGAGATAAGATGAAGACTATGCATAACATCAAGAAAGAGGAGATAATAGAGGATGTGGGAAAAAACATGTCAAGGATATATGCATCCTTGGACAATAGAAAAGAATATTATAAATCCCACATGATTGAAGTGGAAGGTAAGATTGATAATCAACCCATAGCTATTTTGATGGATTCTAGAGCTAGTCATAGCTATATATATCCAAATCTAGTTGAAATATTTAAATTGAAGAAATGTAATCCTGAAAAGTCTTGGTTAGTTCCACTAGATACTAGAACCAAGAGAGGAACTAACAATATTTTTAAATAATTCCATATAAACATGAATGGAATTAACACTAAGGTAGATTTGAACATGATCCAAAAGGATCCAGAGAAGACTAAGGACAACTCAGAACTCACAGAAGAAACTCAAGAAGCTAAGAATTGGCCTCAATAGAGAGAAAAAGGGAAAAAATTCAAAGTCCTCAAAACTCAATGAAAATGGCAGCATCGCAAAGAGCACGTCACAATATTTCCAATGGTACAAATGACTCGTCAAATAGAGTTATAGATAAAAAAATATTCGGTTTGAAAGTTTGGTCAACCTAGCCTAATCGGGAAGGGATGAGTCAACATCCGTACTGCTGACATCATCTTCAGTACAGATGATCCAAAAAGGATCCATAGAATACTAAGAACAGCTCAAAACTCACAGAAGAAACTAAGGACACTCAGAATGGCCTCAGTAGACAGAGAAAGGGAAAAAATTCAAAGTTCTCAAAACTCAGTAAAAATGACATCATCGCGAAGAGCACGCCGCAAGATTTCTAATGACACAAACGAATCGTCAAATGGATTTACAGATCGAAAGATATTCATGGTCAATTTTTTGTCAACCTAGCCTAGTCAACAAGGGGATAAGTCAACATTCGTACTGATGACATCAACATCAGTATGGATGACGTCAATATCCGTGAAGCATATGTGGAATGAGAAGGAGGTGACATGTGTCATGCTGACATCAACATGACATCAACATGGCAATGTGGCATCATGAGAGGCTACCACATGTCATTCATATTTGGCATTTCTGGGTCATTCCATTGATCACTAATATTGCACCACGTGGAAGTCCGTATAGTGACATGGTAGGATGACGTGTTAGACTAAGTTGGTAGCTGAAGTGGCAATCCATACAATGATTTGGTGCTAACATGGCAAGATAACGGTATAGTGGTTGACGTGGCCTAATCGGTGGTTACCACATGGCCTAGCCATGGACTGCCACATGGTAGTGGGCAAATGCCCAATGACAACCCATGATCAAAATTTCAAAAAAATATAAGATTTGGCGGGTGCACCAAATCTGGCGGGACCTCGCCAAATTTGAAAATCGACCAATAACTAGAAGCTTCAACAAAGTTAGTAAAATAGACATGACACACACACACACACATACACACACATATATATATTGCAACGATCAAGCCAAATGGGGAGGCCCGCAGGCTTGACCCCGAGACATCCCCCCTTATAACACCTCAATATATGCTCCATAACCAATGGGCCAACGACCCCACATTGTTAACAATGCTATTTTTATTATTTAAAACATGCATCCATGCAGTGTTGGAAGAGGGCGCACATGTGTACGGATGGGTACACAGTTTGAGGAAAATAATTCATAATTTATTGTAGGTTGCAGGGCACAAAAACTGAGACATAATTCCTCTTGGGCTTGGGAGTGCCAGAGTCGGATCGAGGTGTGGAGACAGTCATTTTTGAGTAATTCGACGCCATGAATTCAGTAGTGCTGTCTATTTTTTGATATGATAAAAATTTATGTAGCTTGATTTCAGAATGAGGTATACTTATGTATTTTTCCAAATTCTTTTGTTGAGTTAATAGAAATGACTACCCATTTGAGAGAAGGACCCAGAGACATAGTCCACCAGGGAATAACTCTGTCATCAAGTTTTTTGTGCTCATATTTGATGCCTATGTCTCTTCATTATTGAGAGTTTCCTTCTTTAATAGTGCACTTTAATTTATGCTCATTTAATGCAATTCTTTATAAGTCACTCGATAAAAAGATCCCATATCATGCTGGTATCAGAGTAGTCATCTTTGGCTTAAATTGTTGAGTGTGAATGATTACTATGGCCAAGACTAAGCAAGGTGAAGGAACTATTAATACTTTTAATCCCAAAGTTGGCCGTGCATCCTGAAGGAAGAAAATGGTAGAAGAGGACAAGCGTGATGAACATGAGAAAAACTTTCATATGGTATTTTATCTCATGTCAGAAATGGTCGAACAAATGTATGGAGACTACGAGAAGAGGATGAATAAGAAGGGGAAAAAAATGAAGCACATGTTGATGATGATGCTTCGGTAAACCAAGGGGCTGGAGGAGACCCTCCTGAGCATCCATCTTAATCATCAAGTTCTAGTTCTTCTTCCTCTGAACATTCTCATCATTCTCATCATTCTAGCCATAAAGCCTCTTTTAAGAAACCATTATTAAAGATTGATGTAAAATTTTATTTACCTATGTTTAATGGAAATGATAATCCTGAAAAGATAGATAATTGGATCTGACAAGTTGAAGTATATTTCCATGTTCAACATATTGTTGAAGAGGAAGTAAAAAGTGAAATTGGATTCTCTTCGATGCGAAGGCACTGCTCTCGTATGATGGGAGACCAAACTTCAGGACACAAGTAAGTGTGGTAATATTCTTTCCTCATGATTGGAATTTAAATCAACGATAAGGAAGCAATTTTATCCATTGGGTTATTTACATAAAGCAATGATGGAATGGAAAACTTTAAGGAAAAGTAAAGGTCAAACTGTACAAAGTTTCACAGAAGAATTTAGGAAGAAATATCTTGCATTAAACATTCCTTTGGATTCTTATGAAACTTTAATGAAGTATATTGGTGCACTTCACAATTATATTTGTCATACTTTGCTCTTATTTAAACCCAACAGTCTTGATAAAGTTTATGTGCAATCCACTCACCTTGAGAAAAGGGGAAAACATGTTCAAGAAGATCCCACAAAGATACCTTCCAATCTCCCACACAATCCTTTTAAGAAGTTTAAAAGGAAGGAAAAGAAGACCTCCACAGTGATGAGAGAAGGAGGAAATCCATCTTTCACTCATTACAAGAAAAGTGGTCATGATGATGAACACTATTGGAAACTGCATCCAGAGAAGAGACCGAAACAGTTCGGTGGAAAGGGGAAGACATAACCGTTTCTATAGTGCAACAAGATCTTGGTTTTGATTCATGAGACAAAGTAAATATCACATCGGTTGGATTACAAGGTAACAATTCCCTTCATGCTAGTTCAAATTCCAGTAATGAATCTCATGATGATGAACGAAAGAAGAATGAATTATTTCACATAAGAGTTGTATCTAAACACACTAAGATAGATACATTATTTGATCTAGATTCCCAAGTAAACTTGATATCTGAATATCTTGTCAAAAAGATGGGTCTTGAAATGAAACCACATCCAAAGCCTTATCCTCTTGGTTGGGTATGTGATAAAGAAAAACTAAATGTCACCAAACAATGTAGGTTCATATTTTCTATTGCTTCAAAGTTGATTGATGAAGTGGATTTGGATGTTGTATCACTTGATATACGTGGCAAAGTGTTGGGGAGTCCTTATCTTTATGATAGAAAAGCTGTATTATTTTGTCATGAGAAACAATACCACCTTACTAAGGGGGGAGTGGAATATATTGTTAGAGCTCAGAACATGAGGGTAAACACAACACTTGTTAGTGCAGGACAAATGAAGAGACTCATAAACACTAATAAGAGATATGTACTCATGGTCGTAAGAGAGAAAGATGTCAGAACATCTGACGATTTCCAAGGATGTGATCCTCCTCATAAGAAATAATTAACTGATATTGTTTCTAAGTATGATGATATTTTCCAAGAACCAGATGGATTACCTCCTAAGAGGGAAATCCAACATGATATACATATTCTGCAAGATTGTCCTCTTCCTAATGTGGGAATTTACAAGATGTCAGTTGTGGAGATGATAGAGATCAAGAAGCAGGAACAAGGCTTATTGGATAAAGGGGTCATTGGGCCCAGTTCATCTCCTTGTGGTTCTCCGATCTTGATGGTGCCAAAGAAAGATGGCACATGGTGAATGTCTGTCGATTACCGAGCATTAAATAAAATCATGATGAAAAATAAATACCCTCTTCCTCGTATAGATGATTTACCTGATCAGTTAAAGAATGTTGTTTATTTCACTAAGTTGGATTTGCGTAGTGGATACGATCAGATCAGGGTTGCAAAACAGGATGCATGGAATACTACCTTTAAAACCAAATAGGGATTGTTTTAGTGGTTAGTTATGCCATTGGGATTTGTAATGCTCCGAAAACATTCATGCGTGTGATGAATGATGTATTCATGGATTTACTAGATGATTTTGTGATTGTATATTTAGATGACATTCTTATTTTTAGCGGGACTTGGTATGAACATGTGAGGTATGTAAAAAAAATATTGGATACTTTGAAAAGGGAAAATATGTATGTAAAATTGTCTAAATGTGAATTTGGAAAGACTGCACTTGTATACTTAGGTCATATTGTAGAATGAGGACAATTAAAATTTGATCCTTCCAAGATTGATGTAATTGTAAATTGGCCTGAGCCAAAAAGTGTAACTGAGATCCAGAGCTTCTTAGGTGCAATCTAGTATTGGAGGAGGTTCATTTCAAAATTATCCCTTATAGCAGAACCTTTGCATGCCTTAACCAGTGTGAATAAAAATTTTCAGTGGGAAGGAAAGAAACAAAAATCTTTCGACACTTTGAAGGAGAATATCAACATCGCACCAATATTAGCATTGCCAAATATTCAATATCCCTTTGAGATCAAGACAGATGCAAGAAGATATGCCATGGGTGCAGTATTGATGCAATATTGTAAGCCTTTATAATACCACTATGAAAATTTTAACCAAGTTGTTGTTAACTATCCTACATATGATAAAGTGTTGTATGCATTAGTTCAAAGCATAAAAAAATGGAAGCACTACTTGTTAGGGAAGGAAACAATCATACATACATATCACCAACCCTTACAATATCTCCAAGCACAAACCAAACTACAACAATCTCGACACTACAAATGGATGGGTTTTCTACAACAATTTCATTTGGTAATCAAGTACAAAAATGGTACAAGTAACAAGGTAATTGATATGATTTCTAGACCTCATATTGCTGCTTCTATTATTTTGAAGAATACTTCTTTATCTCATGATAGGTATGTGGAACACTATGCCATTGATGAAGATTTTAAAGAAGTATATGAGAAGCTAACCCATGATGCATAGGTAGAGAACTATTTTCTGTAGGGAAAAATACTCTACCATCTTGGAAAGCTATGTATTCCTACAAGTGAACGAGTCCATGTAATACGAGAATCTCACACTTCTCTTGTGTCTGGGAATTTTGGTGTAGGAAAAACTATGGATCATTTACAAAGGTTTTGTTACTGGTCTCAAATGAAATCAATTGTAACTAAATATGTAAAGGGGTGCTTGGTGTGTTCTACTTGTAATACCACTAATAGAAAACTGGGGATATACTCACCACTACATGTTCCATCCCATCCATGGGAAAGTATCTCCATGGATTTTGTGGGGGTTTACTAATGTCAAAAGGGGGTCATGACTATTTGTATGTTTTAGTGGATAGGTTTAAAGGGACGTGTATCTTGATGCCATGTAAAAAGTAGATCACTATTGAGAAGACTGCTAATCTCTTCTTTCAGTATGTTTGGGTTCACTTTGGGTTACCCACATCCATTATCTTGGATCGAGATACTCGATTCCTTGGGGATTTTTGGACAAGATTGTGGAGAATGATTGACATCAAATTGAAGAGGAGCACTCCTTTCCATCCACAGATCGATGAAAAGATAGAGGCTGTAAAACGAAAAATGGTACTTTTGCTTCCAGGATACTGCAACAAGAATCCCAAGTTATTGGATGAATAGATACCCTATGTACAACATGCTTACATCCACTCAGTGTTCATTTTTTGAGACATGTTTTGGGTACCTACCTAAAGTTCCTTTGGACTTGATGTATGGGAGAGATACTGATTCAAATAAAGAAAGAAAAAAGGACAAAGCCCGCAAGTTCATCTAGAGGATCCAACAGGTGCACCAGGTAGTCAGGGAACAATTGGAGAAAATTCAAGCACAATATAAATATCGACATGACAAGAACATGGTTGATCATCAGTTTCAGGTTGGAGACCGGGTATGGCTTCACATCAGCAAGGAGATATTGAAGGGTGAAGGCAAGAATCTCAAGCCCATTCGTTATGGACCCTTCACTATTTTGGAGAAAAGTGATACCAATGATTTTCGTCTGGATCTTCCACCTTATATGTAGATTTACTCAGTTGTAAATGTAGAGAAATTGAAACTTTTTGAGCCTCCCTTGATTATGGATCAGGATGAGGAAGTTTCAATACCTTTAGCTGATGATTTATCTCCTAAGTAGTTGGATGAGTTAACAAAATATATCATCCTATACAGAAGGAAGAGGACTTCACATAGGGGTGATGTTGATTATATTAGAATAGGCTTAAAGGGCACACATCTAAGAAAGGCAAAGTGGATTGAGAAGGACAAGGTGAGGGAACTTTTCCC
The DNA here is from genome assembly GCA_000966675.3 of Picea glauca. Taxonomy (NCBI): domain Eukaryota; kingdom Viridiplantae; phylum Streptophyta; class Pinopsida; order Pinales; family Pinaceae; genus Picea; species Picea glauca. The sequence goes on from JZKD02S2311016.1 coordinate 103,202, forward strand.
TCACTTACATGTTGATTGATGAAATCTTTTGGTGATCCAAAAATCTCTCAGTGGGAAGCCATGATCCAAAAAGGATTTAGAGAAGACTAAGAAAAACTCAGAACTCGCAGAAGTAATTAAGGATGCTCAGAATGGCCTCAACAGACAGAGAAAGGGAAAAAAATTCAAAGTTCTCAAAACTTAGTGAAAATTAAATCATTGTGAAGAGTGCGTCGCAAGAATTCCAATGACGTAAATGGATCGTCAAAAGAATTTACGGATCAAAATATATTTGCGGTCAAAGTTTGGTCAACCTAGCCCAGTCAACACGGGGATGAGTTAGCATCTGTACTACTGATGGAAACATCAGTACAAATGACATCAACATCCTTACAACATATGTGGCATAAGTAGGAGGTGACACATGTCATGCAGATGTCATCATGGTGATTGTGGCAACACCAGAGGATGCCACGTGTCACTCATATTTGGCATTTCTGGGTCATTCCATAGACCAGTAAGATTGCACCACATGGTAGTCCATACAATGACATGGTGCTGACATGGCAGGATAAGTTGACAACTGAAGTGGAAATCCATACAGTGACATGGCGCTGATGTGGTAAGTTGATGATATAGTGGTTGACATGGCCCAATCGATGGTTTCCACTTGGACCAGTCATGGGCTGCCACGTAGCAGTGGAAAAATGCCCAATGACAAATCGTGATCGAAATTTCAAAAAAATATAAGATTTGGCGGGACCCCACCAATTGTGGCAACCGACCAACAGCTAGAAGCTTCACCAAAGTTAGTGGAACGAACATGAAATATATATATGTTGCAATGATCAAGCCAAAAGGGGAGGCCTGCGGGCTTGACCCTGGGACCTCCCCTCTTATAACACCTTAATATATGCTTCGTAACCAATGGGCCAACAAACCCACATTGTTAACAATGCCATTTTTATTATTTAAAACATGCATTCGCCCAGTGTTGGAAGAGGGCATGCGTGGGTATAGACGGGCACATAGTTCAAGCCAAATAATTCAACATTTATTGCAGGTTGTAGAGAACGAAAATCGATACATAATTCCTCTTGGTCCTGGGAGTGCCAGAGTCGGATTGAGGCATGGAGACAATCATTTTTGGGTAATTCGACGCCACAAATTCAATGGTGCTGTCGGTTTTCTGATCTGAGAAAAATTTCTACAGCTTGATTTCAGAATGAGGTATACTTATGTATTTTGCCAAATTCTTTTACTAAGTTAATAGAAAGGCCTACCAATTTGAGAGCATGACCTGGAGACATAGTTCACTAGGTATGAACTCCATTATCAAGTTTTTTTTGTTCATATTTGATTCTTATGTCTCTTCTTTATTGAGCTTTTCCTTCTTTAATGGTGCACTTTAATTTATGCTCATTTAATGCAATTCTTTATAAGTCACTCGATGAAAAGATCCCAGATCAATGGATGACGTCAGCATCCATACAGTGTATGTGGCACATGCAGGAGGAAAAATGTGTCATGATGATGTCAACATGGTGACATGGAAGCACCAGAGGCTACCACGTGTCACTCATTTTTGGATTTTTCGGGTCGATCTGTGGACCATTGAAAAAGCACCATGTGGTAGTCCGTACAACCACGTGGCAAACCATATAATGACATGGCTGGATGTGTGGCAGGTGAATGTGTAGGTTATTGGCATGGACCAATGGTTGGCTTCCACATGGCTCAGTCATGGGATACCACGTGGCAGTGGGAAAATTCCTAATGAGGGCCCGAGAACCAAAATTCAAAAATAAAAAATGTGTTTCCGCCAAATATGGCAGATCCTTGATATATCTGGCGGCCCAATGGACCAATATGAACCACCTCCAAAGTTGGAAGAAAAACCATATTCATTTATATATATAATTTATAACAACAACCCAAAAGGGGAGGCTCGTAGGCTCAACCCCGAGACCTCCCCCAATGCATACGCCTTAACTATAGCTCTGCCACTGTTGGGCCAAACAACCCCATTGTTTATACCTCCTGTGATTATTATTTAAATTTTGAAATCCTCCAATGCACAAGGGGAGGCGTGCGATGGTGCGGTCATGCATGGAAACCGAGACACAAGTATAGAGAATTAAATGCAAGGAGCAAACATATAAACCGAGGAAAAATTTCTCAAGGGCCTGGGTGTGATAGAGTCGGATTGAGGCGTGGAGACAATCATTTTTGGGTAATTTGATGCCACAAATTCAGTGGTGCCGTCTGTTTTCTAATCTGAGAAAAGATTCTGCAACTTAATTCCAAAGTGTGGTATACTTATGTATTTTGCCAAATTATTTTGCTGAATTAATAAAAAAGGCCTACCCATTTGAGAGAAGGACTTGGAGACGTAGTCCACCAGGGAAAAAATTCGTTATCAAGTTTTTTGTGTTCATATTTGATGCTTATGTCTCTTCATTATTGATATTTTCCTTCTTTAATGATGCACTTTAATTTATGCTCATTTAATACAATTCTTTATAATTCACTTCGATGAAAAGATGCCAGATCATGTTGGTATCAGAGAAGTCATCTGTGACGTGAATTGTTGAGTGTGAATGCTTACTAGGGCCAATCATAAACAGGGTGAAGGAAATATTAAGACTTTCAATCCTGAAGTTGGTTGTGCATCCCAAAGGAAGAAAATGGAAAAAGAGGACAAGCATGATGAACAGGAGAAAAACTTCCATATGGTCTTTTATCCCATGTCAGAAATGGTCAAACGAATGTATGGAGACTACGAGAAGAGGATGAAGAAGAAAGGGAATAAAAAGGAAGCACAAGCTGATGATGATGCTTCGATAAATAAAGGGGCTGGAGGAGACCCTCTTGAGCTTCCATCTTCACCATCAATTTCTAGTTCTTCTTCCTCTGATCATTCTCGTCATTCTCATCATTCTATCCATAAAGATTCTTTTAAGAAACCATTATTAAATCTTCATGTAAAATTTTCTTTACCTATGTTTAATGGAGATGCTAATCCTAAAAAGATAGATAATTGGATCCGACATGTTGAAGTATATTTCCCTTTTCAACAGAGTGATGAAGAGGAAGTTAAAGTGCAATTGGCTTCTCCTTCGGTTGGAAGGCACTGCTCTTGTATGGTGGGAGATAAAACTTCATGACATAAGTAAGTGTGGTAATATTATTTCATCATGGTCGGAATTTAAATCAGTGATAAGGAAGCAATTGTATCCGTTATTTACATAAAGCAATGATGGAATGAAAAAACTTTAAGAAAAAGTAAAGGTCAAACTGTACAAAGTTTCACAAAAGAATTTAGGAAGTAAGCTCTTGCATTAAACATTCCTTTGGATTCTTATGAAACTTTAATGAAGTATATTGGTGCACTTCACTGTTATATTCGTCATACTTTGATATTGTTTAACCCCACCAGTATTGATGAAGTTTGTGTGCAAGCCACTCGCCTTGAGAACAAGGGAAAGCATGTTTAAGAAGACCCCACAAAGAAACCTTCCAATATCCCACATAAACCATTTAAGAAGTTTAAAAGGAAGGAAAAAAAGACCTCCATGGTAAAGAGAGAATAAGGATAGCCATATTTCACTCATTGCAAGAAAAGTGGTCATGATGATGAACACTATTGGAAACTACATCCAAAGAAGAGACCGAAATAGTTCGGTGGAAAGGGGAAGACAAAAACTGTTGCTACAGTGAAACAAGATCTTGGTTCCGATTCAGGAGACGAAGGAAAGATCATAGAGGTTGGAGTAGAAGGTAAAGATTCCCTTTATGCTAGTTCAAATTCCAATAATTAATTTCATGATGATGAACGAAGGAGGAATGAATTATTTCATATAAGAGTTGTATMTAAACACACTAAGATAGATACRTTATTTGAGGAATGAATTATTTCATATAAGAGTTGTATCTAAACACACTAAGATAGATACATTATTTGATCTGGGTTCSCAAGTAAACTTGATATCTGAAGCACTTGTCAAAAATATGGGTCTTGAAATGAAACCACATCCAAAGCCTTATCCTCTTGGTTGGGTATGTGATGAAGGAAAACTTAATGTCACCAAACAATGTAGGGTCAGATTTTCTATTGCTTCAAAGTTGATTGATGAAGTGGATTTGCATGTTGTATCACTTGATATATGTGGCATAGTGTTGGGGAGTGCTTATCTTTATGATAGTAAAGAAGTCTTCTTTCATCATGAGTACAAATACCACCTTACTAAGGGGGGAGTGGAATATATTGTTAGACTCACAACATGAGGGTAAACACAAAACTTGTTAGTGCAGGACAAATGAAAAGACTCATAAATAATAATAAGAGATATGTACTCATGGTCGTAAGGGATAAATATGTCAGAACATCCGATGCTTTCCAAGGATGCGATCCTTCTCATTAGAAAGAGTTAATTGATATTGTTTCTAAGTATGATGATATTTTCTAGGAACCAGATGGACTACCTCCTAAGAGGGAAATTCAACATGAGATACATCTTCAGCAGGATTCTCCTCTTCCTAATGTGGGCATGTACAGGATGTCAATTGTAGAGATGACAAAGATCAAGAAGCAGGTACATGGCTTACTGGATCAAGGGGTCATCAGGCCCAGCTCATATCCTTATGGTTCTCCGATCGTGATGGTGCCAAAGAAAGATGGCACATGGAAAATGTGTGTCGATTACCGAGCCTTAAATAAAATCACGGTGAAATCGATACCCTCTTCCTCGTATATATGATTTACTTGATCAATTAAAGAATGATGTTTATTTCACTAAGTTGGATTTGCGTAGTGGATACCATTAGATCAGGGTTGAAAAATAGGATGCATGGAAGATTACCTTTAAAACCAAACAAGGATTGTTTGAGTGGTTAGTTATGCCATTTGGGGTTTGTAACTCTGACAACATTCATGCGTGTGATGAATGATGTATTCAGGCCTTTTCAAAATGATTTTGTGATTGTATATTTAGATGACATTCTTATATTTAGAGGGACTTGGGATGAACATGTGAGGCATGTAAAACAAGTATTGGATACATTGCAAAGGGAAAAGTTGTATGTAAAATTGTCCAAATGTGAATTTGGTAAGAATTCACTTATGTACTTAGGTCATATTGTAGGAGGAGGACAATTAAAAATTGATCCTTCCAAGATTGATGTAATTGTAAATTGTCCTGAGCCCAAAAGTGTAACTGAGATACATAACTTCTTAAGTGTTGTTTAGTATTGGATGAGGTTCATTTCAAACTTCTCCTTTATAGAAGCTCCTTTGCATGCCTTAACCAATGTGAAGAACACTTTTCAGTGGGGAGGAAATCAACAACAATCTTTCGACACTTTGAAGGAAAAGATTAGTACCGCACCAGTATTAGCACTGTCGAATATTCAACAACCCTTCGAGATCGATACAGATGCCATCATATACGCCATGGGTGAATTATTGATGCAATATCATAAGCCTATCTATTACCACTCTGAAACTTTTAACCAAGTTGTTGTTAACTATCCTACATATGATAAAGAGTTGTATGCATTAGTTCAAAGTGTAAAGAAATGGAAGAACTACTTGTTAGGGAAGGAAAAAATCATACATACTGTTGGCCCTTGACCAAGTTTTGAGGAACACTTGGTCATATTTGACCATTTTTGGGACTTCGAAAACCTATCGAAATGAAGCGCAAAGTGAAGCGAAGATTGTGGAAGCTAGACCCCCTTTTTGGATCCTTTTTGGGTTTTTGGGAATATGTAATGGGAAAGGGATGTTGGCCCATGGGTTTACCCATGCTTAGGCCCACTTTTGTAATGTATAAATAGATATATAGGATATGTAATTAGAGGAGAATATTAGCCAAGGGTTTAGTGCTAGAATTGATCTATGTAATTGAATTTCATAGATGAGTGCAAGTGTTGTAAGTGATGAGTGCACAGATTGTAAGGAGGTTCTGTGCTAGATCTACTCAAGGAAGGAGGATTTGGCAAGGTACGCGCATATCTCCTGTCCTATGCGGAGTAGGATTTTGATAGCTCTGTGTTGTAATCGGATTGATTGAAGCTAATAAAGAAGAAGAGTTGGTGGACGTAGCCCCAGGGTGGGGGTGAACCACGTAAATGTTGTGTGTTGTGCTTTGTGCTTATTCTTAGATGTTTTGTATTGCTAAGTGCTTAGATGTGATTAGATAGACTTGCTTATGCTTAGTGCTATAGATGTATATGAATGCTAAATCTGATGTGTATGAATATGATAAGTGTTTGGTCTACCAGATCTGACCTGTCTTGTTGTTGCTAAGTGCTAAAATAACCTAGACCTAAGTGAATACTGTGATGCTTTGTTATGTTAGTGGAGTAGATCTAAGTGTAATATTGATAAATGATCTATGCTAAGTGCTTGCTAAGTGTTGTAATCACAGACTTGTGTCCTAGCTAAGGTTGCAGACACCCGAGTCTTGCAACCACCCCTGCCTCTACCTTGGGTGAGATTTCATCTGCTTCGCAGGTGTAATGTCCCTTTCCAAATAAGAGCTCTAGAGAGGAGGCTTAATGGTCTAAACCACCCCTTTAGAGTATAGCCAGGGCCAAATAGGGGTAAACAGGGTCACTAGATGTCACTCCAGTCACAGATGTTATATTAAAAAAGTGACATTGAGCTAGAAAGGGTTAAAAGCGCTTTTAAGTCATTATGAGCTAAAAATAGAAGTCAACAATGAATTGGGGTTTCAACAGTGATTTAGGGTTTTGGAAGTCAACAATGAATTAGGGTTTCAACATGATTTAGGGTTTTGGAAAACTATAAAGGAAGGGTCAACGACCTAATTTATCATTATGCAGATTATGACTTGTCATTGAGGAGAAGAGGCGCATCTCAGGAGAGATAGTTCAATGTATTCTAGAAGGAAGACACCAGTTGGATGATTTGAATGTTGAAAGACAAACCCTAGTCACCGAGAAGATCATCCAGGTCTTCCATCATTCTTCATTGATTCTGTAGTGCTCCCATATTTCAGGTATTATCTTTTAGTTACTTATTTGTATTCCGGCTAAGATCCTTTTGTCTTTTGATCTAGTCGAGTGTTGTTATTTTATTTAGCTACAATTGCTTATTTGTATTTTGGCTAAGATCCTTTGTCTGTTGATCTAGTCAAGTATTGCTAGTTTATTTAGCCACATTCGACCATTTTGTAATCCACAGAGATATCATAATACAAAATTTGTAGTCCTTTGTCATGTTTATTATTTGTATGATCATTTATATGCTGTAAACCTTTGATCCTACACACACATTAGCAACGTTTCCTAGACTAGACAAGTCAGGAACATTATAGTGGTATCAAAGATTTAGTCCTGCCAACCTATGACTAAAGATAATGAGTGCATGAGAAGACCTAGAGGGTAGTGAACATGTAGGTGACGAATATGTCACTTACAACAAGAATCAGGAATGAAGGAATAGGCCTGATTTTCCCTCTTTTCCTCCTAGCTCAGAGGAAGTGGAAGAGGCACACAGAGAAGTAGAGAGAAGGCCAGAGTGTGAGGCTGAGCACGAGGCAGAGAGGATGCTAGGAGACAGATATGAGCAACCAGAGGGAAGTGGCAAGCCCCCGTAGATCTAGAGGCAACTTTCATGTAGGTTATCAATGATATGTTAGCTAGTCAACTGACCATGTCTTAGTCCTTGGCACAGGTGGTTGATAGATTGCCTAGAGTGGGCACCCCAGATACACAAGTCCCGCATGTAGCATAGGGGAACTCGAGAGCAGGCAGTAGACCCCAGTCACCCTCTCACACATACACCTATGTGAGTAGGATTCCCCGACCCTTGTTTCCCAGTTTCCAGAGGGCACCCCCATTAGCAGTACCATCACCGATAGCACAGAGGCCACCCACTCATACTGATGACATTGCAAAGTATAGGAGGGAGTATGCAACATTAGGTTGTGACTTCCATCAGGACATGGCCTTATTCGATTACTGTGGACTCATACTCAGGAACCTCCCCAGAGAGCCGCAGAGGGGAGGACCACAACAACAACAAGGGTATAACCTCGATTTCATCCGAAAATTTGGGAAAATCACCATTCCTTCTTTCAATGGATCATCCAAATACACCGCTAGAGCTTGGGTACAGAAGGTAGACACGTATTACAAGATCAACTAGATGACCAAGACATAGGCCATCAATTTCATGACCTTGCACTTGGTGGGTGAGGCACACAAGTGGTGGTATCATGGACTGGTGACATTGGGTCATAGTCACATCACCTCCTATAGGGATTTTACAGATAGGCTCATGGATAGGTTTGACAGGAAGGATCCTGAGATACACTTCAAGGATCTAACCCAGTTGAGACAAACTGACATAGTAGAGGCATTCATCACAGAGTTTCAGCGGGTAGCCATGGTAGTGAAAGATATATTAGAGCTCAGGTTGATCATGCTATTCACAAAAGGAATCATAGAGCCTTTGAGAGGATGGGTGAAGGCATATAGGTCTCCCACTTTGCAGGATTCCATCCTTCACACTCGAGATATGGAAGTCTCAGTGCCAAAGACTAAAACTTTCTCCAAACCATTTGTGCCCCACAGGGATCGAGACAAGAAGCCATTCCAGAGAGAATGGAAGGGAAAGGAGAAGTTGGATGATGAGACTAGGCGAGAGCTTATGAGGAAGAAGCTTTGCTTCAGCTGCAGAGATCCTTGGGTCCTAGGCCACAGGTGCATGGGAAAGGGAGAGATTCATTATATTAAGGTAGAAATAGATAGCATGGACAGTGAGGAGGAGGAGCAGGACAATGGATCCACTATTTCAAAGGAGGAGTTAGCACCAGAAGAGGAGCAGCCTCCCCGTAGACCACCGACACTGGTAGGAGCCCATACTTCAGTAGTCCCACAACCGTCTGAACAAGATAACAGGAGGAAACCAACAAAGGGAGGTGTCATAGTGACCCTTTCTGGTGTTCCCAGGTATGATACCCTCCATATCAGAGGGATTATTCATGAGAAACAAGAAATCACCCTGATAGATGGTGGGGCCACCAACAACTTCATTGACGCTTCATTAGTATCGAGACAAGAACTTCAGACAGAGGATTTTTAGGGGTTTGATGTTGCGGTACAAGATGGCCACATAATGGAGTGTCTAGACAGAGTTCCAAACTTAGAGATGAACTTAGGAAACTACACAATGAGAGACACATTTTATGTGGTTGACCTATCGAACACAAATGTAGTGTTAGGAGTTTAGTGGATGATTACCTTGGAAAAAATCATAACCAACTACCAAACCTTGGAAACGGGATTCAGAGATCAGGATGGGAAGAAGGTTTTTCTAAGATGTATGTCGACAGGAACACCCAGGACAGTTTTTTCCAAGAGGATGGAGAGGATATTTAGACATGGGGAGGTAGCATATGCTGTAGAATGATTGATCACTACTCAGAAGGATTCAAAAGGTCGAAAACAATACCATACCAAGATCAAGAATTTATTGGGATGACATCAGTAGGTCTTTGAGGCAATTCCACCCGGGAGACCACCTGACAGGGGGTTTGAGCACACCATTGAGTTGGAGGAGGGGGGAAAGCCTATGATCACCCCCCCTATCATCATCCTTGGAGGATCAAGGATGAGATAGAGAAGGGAATCAAGGAATTGCTGGCGATGGGACACATTAGACCGAGCATCAACCTAGTTGCTTCTTCGTTTGTCTTAGTTCTGAAGAAGCATGGCACCATGAGGATGTGCATTGATTACCAAGCCTTGAACAAGAAAACCATCAAGAATCAGTACCCTATCCCACACATTGATGAGTTGATGGATGAACTGCATGGGGCAGTTTTCTTCTCAAAAATTGATGTACACTCTGGATATCATCATATCAGCATCCGAGAGTAGGACATAGAGAAGACGACATTTCAATGTCATTTTGGACACTTCAAGTTCCTGGTTATGCCATTTGGGCTAACAAATGCACCCTCTACATTCCATTCTTGCATGAACCATATATTTAGGGATCAATTAAGGAAATCAGTCTTGGTTTTCTTCGACGACATCTTGATCTATAGAAAGTCATGGCAAGAGCATATGAGGCACTTGGATGAGGTATTGAGAATCATGGAGGCACAGTCATTATATGCCAAAGAGTCCAACTACAATTTTGGTATGACAAAGATGCTTTACTTAGGCCACATCATCAGTTCACAGGGTTTATAGGTGCACCAAGGGAATATCAAGGCCATTTTCGATTGGCCGATGCCCAAGAACATGATAGAATTGAGGAGCTTATTCGGGCTGTGCAGCTATTACAGGCGGTTCGTCCGGGGTTTTTCTCATCTTGGAGCATTGCTGACATATATTACCAAACATGGGGCCTTCATATGGACTGAGAAATCATAGGAAGCCTTTGATCACATGAAAGAATTCATGGGCACTTGTCCAGTGTTGGCACTACCAAACTTCACCTTTCCATTTGTACTAGAGTGAGACGCATCCGACGAAGGGATCGGTGCAATTTTGATGCAGGAAGGACACCCCATTGTATTCGAGAGCCGGAATATTAGTCAACCTGAGAGGTTTTACTCCATTTAAGACAAGGAAATGTTGGCAATAATGCATGCCTTGAACAAGTTCAGACAATATTTGATGGGCAACAAATTCGTGGTCAAGACCAATCACAACAGTTTGAAGTATTTCCTTGAGCAGAAGGACCTCAGTGAGCACTAACAAAAATGGGTGATGAAGGTAAAGACAGTCGACTTTGACATAGAGTATGTCAAGGGGAAGAAGAAAATAGTGGCTGGTGCATTATCAAGGAGACCTGCGACATGTTCTTTGATGGAGATTTCAATAGATTAGAAATCCCACTTGTTAGTGGAATATTCCAATAACAAGTTCGCTTGTGAGGTGATGGATGGGCAGATATAGGATGAATGGTATAGGGTCATTGGCGATGTCATATTTTACAAGGATAGAGTCTACTTGGTGCCAGATTCAGGGCTTAAGAAGAATATCCTCACCTCAGTTCATGATTCACCTCTAGCAGGCCATCAGGGGTTTTTCAAAACCTACAGATAGATTAGAGAGAGGTTCTCAGGGAAGGGCCTCAAACAAGATGTTATGAGACATGCCAATGAATGTGTGAATTTCTAGCAGAACAAGTCAGAGCATGCTCTTCCAGAAAGACTACTTCAGCCACTCCCCATTCCAGAGAAGAAATGGGAGAGTATATCTATGGACTTCATCACAGGTCTACCCAAGGTCTAGGGTAAGGACTGTATCTATGTAGTGTGTTATCACCCCATAAATTATGGGAATCAACTGATGACTTGGATATTATCTGTATCTATTGTTTTCATTGACAAATGATTTTTCATTCTGTAAATAATTTGAGAAAGAGGAAAAAGAAAAGAGAAAAGAAAAGAAAAAAGAAAAAGAAAAGAAAATAAAAAGAAAAGAGGGCATAAAAGAAAAGAAAAGAAAAAGAAAAAGAAAAGAAAAGAAAAAGAAAAGAGGGCATAAAAGAATTGAAAAGAAAATCCCCATGCAATAATAGTAACTTGGCCATACCTTCCAAGCATGGCTAAGTTCTTTTTAAATTTAATGTTGCTAGGTTAGTGAATAAATCTGACCAGACTGTCTAATCCTGGTCAGATAGCCCTTAGGTTAGATTAGTGAATAAATCTGACCAGACTGTCTAATCTTGGTTAGATATCCCTTAGGTAGAGTAATTTCTTAACCCAACAGTTTAATATGGGTTAATTGTCCTAAGAATATAGGTTAGCAGGTAGGTTAGTTGCTTCATTTTCTTCACCACCCATGAAACCAGATTGATGAAAATGCTACACCATGTCTCCTTTGCCTAAGAATAGTTTAGATGATGTCCCCTT